>CM036258.1:2879294-3116794 GCA_020698575.1 Bostrychus sinensis
TGTTAGCATTGGCTGCAGATAACATGTATTCTCTCTTTTAGGTTTCTTCCCTCACATCTGCGTCTCACATTTTCAGCATTTAGTGAGATACAGTTATTCTGCCTGTGGCCTTATCCTGGTTTAATGTGTTTATAATGGCTCCATTTAAAGTAGAACTCATGAAAATTTGCTCGGAAACAGCCCCCGGACATGTTCTTAGATATCAGCCACGTCTTTGTCAAAACTCTTCTATTTACGCTCCATAAAACACAGAGGAAAAGTACTTATTTTATGTGTCTGTGTGTTATTTAGGTGTTTTTCTTCTCTGTGGAGCAGGACAGATGGAACTACCTCTCAGAGTAACTGCACAGAAACACAACCAAGGATTAGTTTTGGTAAGAAACAGGTCTGAGGACTGTGAGAGGATCAGAGCCACGTCCCGTCCAGCAGTTCCGGGCGTTACCTGCAGGTGCTGCTCTTCTGCATGACCTCGGCTCGGTGGAACCCGGACAGTTTACAGAAGCCATCGTTGCTGTAGACCACGGGCCACTCCACGATCTGAGCGTTCCCCAACAGGAAGCTGGTCTCTGGGACAGACACAGGACAGGACACAGCACTCAGATAAATAAATGGACTGCACAGGTAATAAGTCTTCAACCAGAGCACACATCAGTTTCTATTACGGTTGGGAACCTTAGGGCATCTCACGATTTGATTCAGAGGAACACGATTTGATTTAAAAGCGATGCATCAGACGCCTTTCTGCCTCATCTCAGCATTTATTCTTCAACAATAAAAAATACATTCACTGTTCTCCATTAATTCAGAAGAGTACAGCGGCCCACCATAGTCTTGTTTTGTCTCCTACACTGCAAAAAATCAATATCTAGCATTAGTTAATATTACTTGAATTCAGATTATTAACCTTGATTTGAGTAATGTTTTATTAAATTAGATTTATTTACTAATATGTCTAAATGATTTGACTTGTTTTAAATTATTTCTGTCTTAATTTTAAACCATTTTTACTTATTTCAAGCAAAATTATCTGCCAATGGGGTAAGTGGAATTTTCTTACCCCATTGGCAGATAATTTTGCTTGAAATAAGTAAAAATGGTTTAAAATTAAGACAGAAATAATTTGAAACAAGTCAAATAACCTAGCCTAGTAAGTAAATAAATCTAATCTAGTACAAAAAATACTCAAATCAAGGTTAATAATCTGAATTCAAGTCATTTTAAGCTAATGCTAGATATTGACTTTTTGCAGTGTATAGTCTAAAACTGAACTTTTCCCCAATAAATACATGTAACTTAGAGTATATACCACTGATGCGACATATATATATTACTGTAAATAACACAAATATTTAAATTCTAGACACTAAAGTTAAATAATAAGTTAAATTATGTTCTTTTTTCTGGAATATTTTTGATACCAGGATTGTTTGTATAAAACAAAAAATATGCAAAAATGCAAAATATAAACAAAAAGCTTTATCTTATTTAAAATTAAATATAATATAATTTGAAAAAAATTATGTCCTGCTGGATCTGAAATCGTTTTAAAAATCTGGACTCTCCATAGACCGGTGGGAAATCCTGAATACATGATTTCACATATTCATTTTTATTGTATATTTTATATCTGAAATGTGTTTTAAACACTTTCTGCTTCAAAAAACAAAACTAGAGAACTAATAATTGATTTGTTGCAGTAGCTGAGACTCTTTGCAACCCTGCAGGAGAAGATTTGTATTGGACACAGCCAACTTTAATAATTTGTACTCTTTACAAAATCCAGATTATTAGCTTTTCTGAAGCAAGCGATGCATCAGAAAAATTATTCTTTTTCCCACCTCTAGTTTTTGATTTACCAAAAGTCTCTTGTTAGGTGTGTTTTTGGTTGATGGTTGATGTGTTTTTAGTATTTTACAAGATTGAGACCAGGGCCGTTCAGACAGAACAGTATTTTCCTGTGTGAGCCAAATTGTCAGAAGGCTTTGTCCTGTGGTCCCAGTCCCAGTGCTCTCATGATGGAGCTACAAACGACACAGCAGCACCACAATTTTAACTCAACACAGCAATAAAATCACTGCAACTGCAACGGTTTGTAGTGTAACAAAGAAAAACTCTGACACCTAAAAAAAAAAGCATAAGCAGCTCCTGGTTTACTAACGTGACTTTTATCGGAGGAGCTTCTGAACCTGGAGGATGCTTCAGGTCTGGAGTGAGCATGTTTTACGTGTGTGTGTTTTATTCACTGAGCTGTGAGGTTCAACCAAAGGAAGGTTAGTCAACTGAAGTAGGGCTGCACAATTAATCAAAATCAAATCAAAATTGTAATGTGAACTGTTGCAATATAACCCGATATATCCCATCCCCACTGGATCTTAATCTGTATACACTGCAAAAATATATCTGTCTATATCTACATGAGTTAAAATGACCTGAAGTCAGATTATTAATCTTAATTCGAGCAATTTTTACTAGCTTAGATTTATTTACTTATTAGGTAACTTATTATTAGATATTTGACTTGTTTCAAGTTATTTCTTACATATTTCAAGCTATTTTTACTTATTTCAAGCAAAATGATCTGTCCATGAGGTAAGTGGAGTTTTCTTACCCATGGACAGATTATTTTTGCTTCCTTTTGCTGAATTTACTGCAACTGCAACTTTATTTATAAAGCACTTTACAAACAACTAAGTTGACCAAAGTGCTGCACAAGATGAAATATAAAATCAAACTTAAAAATATATATACAAATCCATAAAAAGCATAAAAATGTAATAAATACAAATAGATAAATAATCAGATAAATAATGTCAACATCTCAGACTGTGTCAAAGGCCAATGAGAACAAATGGGTTTTAAGAACAGATTTAAAAACAGGTACAGAGGAGGTCTAATGTGCAAAGGCAGCTCGTTCCAGTCTTGGTGCTGCCACTGCAAAAGCTCTGTCCCCTCTAAGCTTACGGTTAGTTTTAGGCACAGTCAGGAGGCGCTGGTCAGCCGACCTGAGTGACCGTAAAGGAGTGTGGTGCAGGAGCTCAGAGAGGTACAGTGGGGCAAAACCATTCAGACATTTAAAAACCAATAACAGAAGTTTAAAATGGATTCTGAAGTGTACAGGCAGCCAGTGCAGGGAAGATAAAATCAGAGTGATGTGCCCATATTTGCGTGTGCCAGTTAAAAGACGTGCAGCCGCATTTTGCACGAGCTGCAGTCGAGAGATTGAGGACTGGCTTGCTCCAAAATAAAGTGCATTACAGTAATCCAGCCGGGTGGTAATGAAGGCATGGATTACTGTTTTAAAGTGCTGTTGTGTCAGAAAGTGCTTAACTTTAGCTGCCTCAGGTGGAAGAAACTGCTCTTGACCACTGATCAATTTAAGTCATTGTAACTAAAATAGATTTAAATGTTTTGCAGTGTACAGCTGTAGAGTTCTGCAGACATGAACTGAAGGCTGTGGTTCCTTGTTTTAGTTCAGCAGTGAATATTTCAGCGTCAGTGCTGCATCAACTTCTTAAAATGTTTACTGTGAACTGAACATTGATTTTACAAAATATATTGCACATCTATTCACAGCCGCAATATCTCCCAGAAAAATCACTATTAGATATTTATTCAAAATCATTCAGCCCTAAACTGAACTCATTCCCAGCACAGCAATTAATTCAATTCAGTTTCATTTCTGTAGCACAGAATCACAACAGAAGTCGCCTGAAAGGGATTTACAAAACATTTGTCACACAATCAAACACACACACACACACACAAACACACACACACGCTATCAACATGAATCCACTGCAACTGAACAAAGGGAATGTGGGGGACTAACCAGAGTCTAACACAAACAATGAGCAGATATTGCATTAATACAGTTAATTCAGTTTCATTTCTATGGCAGAACGATCACAGGCGCAGTAACCCGTCAGAGAAACAAAGGAGTGCAAGAACTGTTGGCGGTTTTGTCATAAAAGCCCAGAATCCTGTGTATCCTGAGCAGCTCTGTCCTTCTTTGTGAACAGGGACAGCAGCAGAAGCCAGTTGTACAAAGACTTGTGAAAGAAAAAGTGGGTTTGTTTGAATGTGGTGGCTACGTGGGACGTCAGAGGGACTTTACTGTTGTTAAAATGGAAACAGGACAAAGACAAAAATCCCACAGAGGACTGAACAACAACGAGGACTTCAGCAGAACCAACAGGTGACGAAGGAAAGACCTAAACATCGTTAATCAGAGACAAGTTTTTACATTAGCTCTGTATAAGCCACAGCCATCTTGGTTATTTCTGAGAGGAGATGATCTTCTGCTCCTGTGAGACGCAGAGCTGCAGAGAAACGTCTGGGACAGGCTGGGTCCAAATCGACCGAGGAGAAACGGCCCTGACATTAACTATTCATCACAAATGTCATCAAAGTTAGACCAAATTTCCAACAAACACAGCTAATAAAGGTGTATTGCAGTTTGCTTAACTCCTGTCGTTCATGAACATTAAAAGTCTATACAAAGATTCTCAGACTGGATCCAAAGCTCTGAGAGAAGCTGAGTGATGCAGATTTTACAAACTGAAAGTGAAACTCAGACCAAACACAGCATTGATCCCTGAGCAGAGTCGAATAAAATCAGTCATAAACAGAAGAGACTGAGTCAGGAAACACTGCAGAGATTTACACAGAGCTGCTGCTTCACTCAGACTGACACATAAACACTACAGGAGGAGTATTTATACTTCAGACTGGAACTGAGGATCAATGCAGGTCTGTGTGAGGTCATGTCCACTCTAAATCCTTCTGTACTTAAAGCTGCAGAACATGAAAATGTCTAAATATAAATACATATACGATACTGGCCCACTCACTCATCACTGCACCGCTCTCTGCTTTTCACTAACTCTGCCTCTCAGGGTTTCTGAATGGCTCAACAAGATGAATTTAAGACATTTTTAGATATTTTTAAGGCCATTGTTTAAGAAAATTAAGACCCATTTCATAAACTCGCAGTGCACAAAAAGCTGAGTCGTAAACGCTGTTTAATTGTGACGACAGAGAGAGCCGCAAAGCATTTTGTTCTTAGTCAGAAAAAATCTGAGCTCTTCTATCGGCGACGGTAAAACGCTTTTGACAATTTAAGTGGGCACTTTAGAACAAGCTGAGAACACAGGTAGTTACATTAAGGTACATCACTGTCAGCGCAGCAGGTTGTGGGTTAGATAAACAGGATAAATATGAATGGTTCTGTTTCTGTAAAAAGACAAAAATGAGACAACAATAATAAGCTTTAACCACACACTACAAACCTGTACAGACAGAATGTTCTGCTCCTGACTGCTCTGCTCTTTTTCTCTGTGCAGGTTCCAAATGTATTCAGCTCCAAATAAAACACACACATGCCCTGGTCCAGCAGGATTAAACTACACCTGTGCACACGCAGGGAGCTCCAGTGAAATTTATGGCATTTTTAAGACTTTTTACAGCCACTTTAGAATGAAACTGACCTGCAGTTTAAGAGTTGGTGCTCGCCTGAGCTGTGCACATGTTCAGCAGGGCTTAATTTGCTTAACGATGCTGGAACAAAAATTACGCTTTGACCCCGGAGTCCACAAGGCCAACAGTGACACCGGAACATACACACAACACACAGCCCAAAATACCAAGCAACTGCTCATTTATACTCAATTTTAAATTATATTTTAACATATTTGTTAACATTATTATACATTATAAAGTTTCACTTCACTGTAATGTGTCAGTGTTTGTGTGATTGCTCAGCTGATCAGAAATCAGCTGCTACGCATAATTACTGCACTGTTGTAGACTCGCTCTGTCACAGACCTGTGGTCTGAAGCAAGAGCACACGGCAGCAGTGAGCTTTCAGCCGATGTCTCTCTTTTGATTTTGCTTCTTTTTAGTGACTGCCGTGGAGCACGCAGTCTTCTCTGTGTAATGGCGTTTCACGGCTCCAGGCTCTGTGGCCCTCAGCGTTAGCTCGAGCTTACAGATGCTTTTGAACAAACAAAAAAGAACAAACTGCTGTGGATCTATGTCCCGTGTCCACAGGGGATATAATGGAGGAATAAAAAGCGCACATCGAGGGCGCGTGGCGTAAGGTTTCCCTGCGTAACTATGGCTCTGTAACAGTGACACTGGCCCCGGGTCTCATCCTGTGACCCATGATCAGCGTTAGCTCCACCTTCCATATGCATTTGAGTAAAAGAACAAACTGACGTGGCACTGCCAGGTCCCGTGCGCTCTCAGGCACAGTGGGGAAATAACGCGGCAAAGCCAGAGCGCAACACGTAACCAAAGTCAGGACAAACCTCAACAGATTTACTGTCTCCTGGCTGTAAGCAAACAAATCACTTTTGACTTAAAAAGCAGCAGTCAGCTGTAGCTCCACTCGCGTTTGTAAAAACACACAGCCTACTATGGCTCTGTGCAGCTCTGTGCTCCTCTGTGCAGCTCTGTGCAGCTCTGTGCTCCTCTGTGCAGCTCTGTGCTCCTCTGTGCAGCTCTGTGCTCCTCTGTGCAGCTCTGTGCTCCTCTGTGCAGCTCTGTGCTCCTCTGTGCAGCTCTGTGCTCCTCTGTGCTCCTCTGTGCAGCTCTGTGCAGCTCTGTGCTCCTCTGTGCAGCTCTGTGCTCCTCTGTGCTCCTCTGTGCAGCTCTGTGCAGCTCTGTGCAGCTCTGTGCTCCTCTGTGCAGCTCTGTGCAGCTCTGTGCAGCTCTGTGCAGCTCTGTGCTCCTCTGTGCTCCTCTGTGCAGCTCTGTGCTCCTCTGTGCAGCTCTGTGCTCCTCTGTGCAGCTCTGTGCAGCTCTGTGCTCCTCTGTGCAGCTCTGTGCTCCTCTGTGCTGCTCTGTGCTCCTCTGTGCAGCTCTGTGCTCCTCTGTGCTGCTCTGTGCAGCTCTGTGCTCCTCTGTGCAGCTCTGTGCTCCTCTGTGCTGCTCTGTGCAGCTCTGTGCAGCTCTGTGCTCCTCTGTGCTCCTCTGTGCTCCTCTGTGCTCCTCTGTGCTGCTCTGTGCTGCTCTGTGCTGCTCTGTGCAGCTCTGTGCTCCTCTGTGCAGCTCTGTGCAGCTCTGTGCTCCTCTGTGCAGCTCTGTGCTCCTCTGTGCAGCTCTGAGGTACCCACAGTGTGTACTGCTGTACACCTGCAGGCACCACTGGTGTTAACAGCGGTGAATAGATGTTTCAGTTTGATGTGAAGGTCTTTTCCACCTGATGCCCTGTACACTCTGTAGACACGAATCACAGCGCGGGGACAGTCTGTGTTGAAGCGCTCACGCGGAAATGAAGCGTGACTTTTATGTTTAAAACGTATGCATTTCTGTGTAATTACACCTCCGACCTTCAGCACAGGTTTAGGAGGTCAGAGTCAAATGTAGTCAACACTTTGTTCTGAGTTGGATTCAAGCAAACAGCTGCGTCAAAAAAAGGGAGTTTCTGGATCCTGTTCCGGCAAGATCCAGCTCAAATTAAGCCCTGATGTTCAGTAATGGTTTAGTTCATTAATAACAGCAGGGCAGTTATCTATGAAAGAGTTTAATAAAAAATCATTTAGCAACGTACACACACTGTTTAAATATATAAAAATAACATCAGGTAATGTGGCTGGGAACTGAGAATACAACCAGATATACAGTGTTGTGCAAGTTCACACTTTTCATGAACTAGTTCAAAGTTCAGTTCATTTTATTTTTAGGTGAGATATGTAAATGAAAGGCTGAACTTGTTTTTCAAACTATGACTTCTATCACTATACATCTACCTTCTAGCCTCACTGTAGATCTAAAGGTGTCCTCACAGCAGGCCAATGAACCGTGCCCAAGTCCGGAACGCCCCTAAAGCACAGCACAGTTGCCTCATGTGAGTGCTCCGCAGCGCGCACAGGCGCGGTACGCTTCAGGACTTTGGCACGGTACGCTTCAGGACTTTGGCGCGGTTGGAGGAGGTGGGCCACGGCACGGCGCGGTTGCTCATGCATGCGCGCACGCACGACTATGAGGCGTGTCATTTATGCAACTGTTCTTCTCTCGGTAAAAAGTGAATAAACTCCATTATCAACACTCGTACCAATGCCAGCGACTTGCGCTCACCTTTCTGAAGAAGAGAACAGACAGCAGCAGTTGTTCTGAAGCCTCTCTCTCCGTCTGCGGTGCCTTCACTGCTCCTCGGATGTGGTTTATTCCAAACACGTGACAGAAGACCGCGTCTCACGAACGAGACTCAAAGCAGAATCACATTAGCTCAGATACTTCAGGCCGCTGGTCTCACGTTTTCCACTACACCGGTTTTAAAAGTGTTAGCAGCTCGCTCGACTTGTAAACAAACCGCGCATCACGATGACGTAGCAATCTGTCGCCCTCAGAGCTGATGACGTAACCGGGCCACGGCACAGATCGTTTGTGCGGTGAGAGTGCGGGCCGGCGGGGCACTCAGACCTCTCCCCAATCTTACCTGGGCACAGCACGGTTTGAATGGCCCTGGTGTTAGTGCGCCCTTAAATTCTATCACACAAAATGGACGTTTTTGCAGATATAAGCTTGCACAGAAAGGTAAGTTTTTTCACTCGACTCAGGTGAAAACAAATTCCGACGTTTAATTGATGTGACGTACGTCGTTCATCTCACATAATCTGAACAAATTCAAGTTCTTGATTTACAAATGTGTTGCGTTCAGTTCAAAGTTCACATAAAAATGAACGTGTTCAGTGAGCGCGTTCATTTGAACTCGTTCATGCACAACACTGCAGATATAATGGTCTGCTAAATGCTAATGTTAGCGCGCCAATTAGCATGCTAATGCTAATGAGCAGAAGCATTTTACCACAAAGCAGACCATACATGGTCAACACAGTAATAATATTACTAATATAATATAACTAATGATAAGTTTAGTGAAACTTACCGACCTGCGGAGACAGAGACAGGGACAGAAAAAGACAGACAGAGGGTGAGGAGTGCTGCCATATGTACACACAGTGGGGCAAAAAAGTATTTAGTCAGCCACCAATTGTGCAAGTTCTCTCACTTAAAAAGATGAGAGAGGCCTGTAATTTTCATCATAGGTTTACCTCAACTATGAGAAAAAAAAAAAAAAAATATATATATATATAAATATATATATATATATATATATTATTTTATTTTTTTATTTTTTTTATAAAAACATTACAAAAACACTGATCTTGGACTAAAAGTTGTTTTAAAGTAATATTTTAAAACAAGTATACAAGTGTAATTAATTTCAAATGTTTTTTATGTACGTAATGTTTTTAGGTACTTAATATTTTCATAGATTTTTTTATATTTTTGTATGTTTTATTTGTTTTTATGAACCAAAACCATGTGTCTGAAAAAATAATATTTTAATAAATAAATAAATTCAAATGGAAATTGAAATATAGACAGCCTCTGGGGGGCCCCCAGGGGGCCCCGTACCCCACTTTGGGAACCATCGGTGTATACACATTTAAATGTACTTTCTACTTAAGTTAGTTTTATTCTCAATACTTTCTTACTTTTTACTGGAGTAAATTTTTGTTGGATAGTTTTACTTCAACTTGACTGATATTATTTTTGAAGTAACAGTACTTTTACTTGAGTACAGCTTTTGAGCAGGCCTACTTCAAAACATGCACAGTAGGTTATTTCTGCAGCTGGGTCCTGGCTCAGACCTGGAGGAGGTCCTCTGCTCCTGACAGCTTCAACCAATCACAGAAGACTCCTCACAGAGTACTGTTACCTGTACAGGTTACCTGTACAGGTATGCACTGCAGTCATATTTATCTGTGTTTCACCTGTGTTTGTACCATGGATGTGTTATAGAACTGAATATCATGACTGTTGTTGCAGTCAACAGCTGTGCTCAAAGTTTGCTGGCTCAGTTTGTCACTGCCCGGCCGTTGCAGGATACACATTATTTCAGTGTTTTTTTACCACTACAGTGTGGATACTGTGCTGAGTGTTCTGTGGTAATCTCTGAACGACCAAGAACCGCTTCCTTTTTATACAAAGAAGACTTTTACACTGCTGTGGCTGCATGATATGGGTTTTATCCAGCGGTGGACGAAGTACTCAGCTTCATTACTGTAGTAAAAATAGGTCAAATATTACTCCAATACAAGTAAAAGTTGCTAAGTCAAATTAAGTTAATGTACTGGAGTATTTGCTTTCAAAAATACTGAGGTAATCAAAGTACTTAAAAAAAAAATGAGTGCAGTCAAGAATTCAGGGTAAAATTTCTGCTACATTCAAGTCAAACATTTGCAGCTCCAAAAATATGAATAAAACATTTTCATCCATTCTTAATCCTCTCTGTAAAGATGAGAGACTCATTTCAGTGGAAATGTGGAGATCAACTTAAAACCATAATAGATGAGATTGTTCTACAGCAAAAATGAGCCATATGTTTTATAAATGAGACTGGGTTTTACAATCATACTAATCAATTATTTTTAAATTGGTTTATTATAGAATCGTACAAATAATGTTCAAAGCAAAGCTAAATCACTTCCAGATTGTGAGAGGCTTTTTTTAGTTCCTGAGAGTAAATATGAGTAGTATTATGTTGTAAATAATTATCTTTAGGGAGTAAGTCAGTTGTTTTTCAGTTTTAAGATTTCTCTGCAGAAGTTACTTTTGCTTTTTTTAGAAATGTTAAAAGTATTATATTTATCTTTTAGCTGAATTGGAGTAAAAGTAGTAAGTTTCCACTAAAAATACTACTCAAGTAAAATACAGATTCTCAAAAACTATACTTGGTTACTGTCCACTTCTGGTTGAATCTGAAAGAAGTAAAATTAGCCTCCTACTAAGTATTATTGTTATGTTTTTGCTGTGTAGCAGGAGGTGAGTGATGGAGGCAGGGGAGGAGGTGACGGAGGAGTCGTCGTTCTCCAGGAGACAGGGGTGAGTTCTGTAATAAGTCCCTCAGAAACCACAGGACCTCAAATATCAGCGACTTCACTTCAGCGCTGAGCGAAAGGACAGAGCAGAGACAGAACGATCTGTCACAGGACGGCAACGCTCTGTGTTCAAGTTAAAGTACTGCTGCTTTAAAATAATAATACTCAAGTAAAAAGGAATCAACAAAATCACTTCTTCTTTCCTTTTGTATTAGAAACAAAACCAGGGCTAAAGCAGGAGTAGTAATAGTAGTAATAATAGTAGTAGTAGTAGTAGTAGTAGTAGTAGTAGTAGTAGTAATAGTAGTGGTAGTAATAGTAATAGAAATAATAGCAGCAGTAGTAATAGTAGTAATAATAGAAGTCGTAGTAATAGTAATAATAGTAGTAGTAGTAGTAGTAGTAGGAGGAGTAATAGTAGTGGTGCTAGTAGTAGTATTAGTAGTAGTAGTAGTAATAGTCGTAGAAGTAATAGTAATAGAAAAAATAATAGAAGTGGTAGTAATAGTAATAATAATAGTAGCAGTAGTAGTAATAGTAGGAGTAGGAGGAGTAGTAGTAATAGCCGTAGTAGTAGGAGTAGGAGTAGGAGGAGTAATAGTAGTAGTAATAGTAGTAGTCGTAGTCGTAGTCGTAGTAGTAGCTCAGTTGGTAGAGCCACTTGTCCACTAACCAGAAGGTTGGCGGTTCAAACCCCACTCCCACCGTTGCATACTGTCATTGTGTGAATGGGTGAACGGTTCCTTGATGTAAAAGCGCTTTGAGAACCCATGAAGGTAGAAAAGCGCTATATAAATGTGACCATTTACCAATTGTGACCGTAATAGTCGTAGTAGTAGAAAACTGAACTAAATACTGTGCAGGAATACTGACGTTGCCAACAGTGTTTTAACCTAACAGCGCTCATTACCATAAACTTAACAGGGCAGCAAAGCATTCTGGGAAACTGAGGTTTACGGGGGTCAGACTGTTAAAGGAAAGCTTCAGACCAGACCATTATCTAATGAGTCTCTGCTCTGCGTAAACCTGCGGCGGAGCTGAAACGCTGACACAGACCTGGGCTTCGTCTGGAAACCAATTACAGACCCGGGGAAGACAAGATGGCCGCCCCTGGGTGAGAGCGCGGTCAGAGGACCAGGAGCCTGTCTGTGGAACCAGGTTTCAGTCACTACTACTAACACTGCTACTATTACTGCTACTGCTAACACTGCTACTATTACTGCTAACACTGCTACTATTACTGCTACTACTAACACTGCTACTATTACTGCTACTGCTAACACTGCCACTATTACTGCTACTGCTAACACTGCCACTATTACTGCTACTACTAACACTGCTACTATTACTGCTACTGCTAACACTGCTACTATTACTGCTACTGCTAACACTGCTACTGCTAACACTGCCACTATTACTGCTACTACTAACACTGCTACTATTACTGCTACTACTAACACTGCTACTATTACTGCTACTGCTAACACTGCTACTATTACTGCTACTACTAACACTGTCACTATTACTGCTACTGCTAACACTGCTACTATTACTGTTACTACTAATACTGCTACTATTACTGCTACTGCTAACACTGCTACTATTACTGCTACTACTAACACTGTCACTATTACTGCTACTGCTAACACTGCTACTATTACTGCTACTGCTAACACTGCTACTATTACTGCTACTACTAACACTGTCACTATTACTGCTACTGCTAACACTGCTACTATTACTGTTACTACTAATACTGCTACTATTACTGCTACTGCTAACACTGCTACTATTACTGCTACTACTAACACTGTCACTATTACTGCTACTGCTAACACTGCTACTATTACTGCTACTGCTAACACTGCTACTATTACTGCTACTACTAACACTGTCACTATTACTGCTACTGCTAACACTGCTACTATTACTGCTACTACTAACACTGTCACTATTACTGCTACTGCTAACACTGCTACTATTACTGTTACTACTAATACTGCTACTATTACTGCTACTGCTAACACTGCTACTATTACTGCTACTACTAACACTGTCACTATTACTGCTACTGCTAACACTGCTACTATTACTGCTACTACTAACACTGCCACTATTACTGCTACTGCTAACACTGCTACTATTACTGCTACTACTAACACTGTCACTATTACTGCTACTGCTAACACTGCTACTATTACTGTTACTACTAATACTGCTACTATTACTGCTACTGCTAACACTGCTACTATTACTGTTGTAGCGGCTTCCAAATAAATCCTTTTAAATAGCCGCTGAGAGGTTGAGTTTGGGTCCTGTACATAAATTTGCGACGCGCTATAGGAAGGCTTGTTATCAAACAGAGAGGCTGGATCCAGGATGCGTTTCCGTAGGTTTATTAAAACGACATACAGCTATCACAGCGAACAAAATAGTGCACAGCTAACATATTGGAAATATGAATACTGGATTGATGAAACCAGAGTAGAAGCGGTCAACAAAAATTACGGCTACCCAACTCTTCCTCTCTCCTCCTCCTTGTCACAGGTAAGTGCGCGTCCTTTCAAACCTCCGCCCATACACACCTATGCCCACGTGACCCCCCCGCCTCACCGGGAAAGCAGACACTCACACAAACACACACAGTGCACCTATGCACCAACCTATACATGTCTCCTACAACTGTTACTACTAATACTGCTACTTTTACTGCTACTGCTAACACTGCTACTATTACTGCTACTACTAACACTGCTACTATTACTGCTACTACTAACACTGCTACTATTACTGCTACTGCTAACACTGCTACTATTACTGCTACTGCTACCACCGCTACTATTACTGCTACTACTAATACTGCTACTATTACTGCTACTACTAACACTGCTACTATTACTGTTACTACTAATACTGCTACTATTACTGCTACTACTAACACTGCTACTATTACTGCTACTACTAACACTGCTACTATTACTGTTACTACTAACACTGCCACTATTACTGCTACTACTACCACTGCTACTATTACTGTTACTACTAACACTGCTACTATTACTGCTACTACTAACACTGCTACTATTACTGTTACTACTAACACTGCCACTATTACTGCTACTGCTAACACTGCCACTATTACTGCTACTACTACCACTGCTACTATTACTGTTACTACTAACACTGCTACTATTACTGCTACTACTACCACTGCTACTATTACTGTTACTACTAACACTGCTACTATTACTGCTACTACTAACACTGCTACTATTACTGTTACTACTAACACTGCCACTATTACTGCTACTACTACCACTGCTACTATTACTGTTACTACTAATACTGCTACTATTACTGCTACTGCTAACACTGCTACTATTACTGCTACTGCTACCACCGCTACTATTACTGCTACTACTAATACTGCTACTATTACTGCTACTACTAACACTGCTACTATTACTGTTACTACTAATACTGCTACTATTACTGCTACTACTAACACTGCTACTATTACTGCTACTACTAACACTGCTACTATTACTGTTACTACTAACACTGCCACTATTACTGCTACTACTACCACTGCTACTATTACTGTTACTACTAATACTGCTACTATTACTGCTACTACTAACACTGCTACTATTACTGCTACTACTAATACTGCTACTATTACTGCTACTACTAACACTGCTACTATTACTGCTACTACTAATACTGCTACTATTACTGCTACTACTAACACTGCTACTATTACTGTTACTACTAACACTGCCACTATTACTGCTACTACTACCACTGCTACTATTACTGCTACTACTAATACGGCTACTATTACTGCTACTACTAACACTGCTACTATTACTGCTACTACTAACACTGCTACTATTACTGCTACTACTAATACTGCTACTATTACTGCTACTGCTAACACTGCTACTATTACTGCTACTGCTACCACCGCTACTATTACTGCTACTACTAATACTGCTACTATTACTGCTACTACTAACACTGCTACTATTACTGTTACTACTAATACTGCTACTATTACTGCTACTACTAACACTGCTACTATTACTGCTACTACTAACACTGCTACTATTACTGTTACTACTAACACTGCCACTATTACTGCTACTACTACCACTGCTACTATTACTGTTACTACTAATACTGCTACTATTACTGCTACTACTAACACTGCTACTATTACTGCTACTACTAATACTGCTACTATTACTGCTACTACTAACACTGCTACTATTACTGCTACTACTAATACTGCTACTATTACTGCTACTACTAACACTGCTACTATTACTGTTACTACTAACACTGCCACTATTACTGCTACTACTACCACTGCTACTATTACTGCTACTACTAATACTGCTACTATTACTGCTACTACTAACACTGCTACTATTACTGCTACTACTAACACTGCTACTATTACTGCTACTACTAATACTGCTACTATTACTGCTACTACTAACACTGCTACTATTACTGCTACTACTAATACTGCTACTATTACTGCTACTACTAACACTGCTACTATTACTGCTACTACTAATACTGCTACTATTACTGCTACTACTAACACTGCTACTATTACTGCTACTACTACCACTGCTACTATTACTGTTACTACTAACACTGCTACTATTACTACTACTACTACTACCACAAATCTAATCACAGCTGCAATATCTGTCAGAAAAATCACAATTAGATATTTATTCAGAATCATTCAGCTGTAGTACTGAAGTATGTTTTCAAAAATACTTGTGTAGCTAACGTGGGTAAAATATTAAAATGCAGTTTTTATGCCCTCTAAACTCGTTTCATTTTAGTTTAAACCTACAGAGTCTAAGAAGATGTTTGCACAGAATCAGAAACTTTATTTTGCTGCTTTTATGTAAATGTAGTGGAGTAAAAAGTTTTATATTTATCTTTGAAATGTAGTGGCTTGAAATAAGGAGAAATATCTTAAAACAAGTTAAATAATCTAGCCTGATAAGTAAATACATCCAAAACTAATCAAAACTAGTCTAATTAAGATTAATAATCTGAATTTTAGTTATTTTAACTAATGTAGATTTGAATTTTTTTTGCAGTGAGCTGTGTTTGTGCTTCGTGTCTGCCTGAGGAAAAGCAGGTCCTATTGATCACAGAATTCTTTTAGATAGACTTCACTGCACTGGCACTTTTACACTCGTACAGTTTTAACAGGACATTCTGAGTAATAACTCATGCCATTCTCCTTTAAATCACGGCGTGCCCCAAGGCTCAGTGCTGGGGCCCCTGCTCTTCTCCACCTGCTCCCCCTGGGCACTTTACTGGACAGCCATCAAGTTTCTCATTACTTTTATGCTGACGACACTCAGATTTACACGCCTGCATCTCACAATTCACTCGTTACACTACAGCCCTGTTTCACAGATATTAAGCATTTTCTCAAAATCAACCACAGTAAGACTTAAGTCCTCACACAAAACTCTCCCTCTCTCTGTTTAGGGAAGATTATTTATGCTTTTATTTACTCAAGGCTTGATTACTGCACTTCATCATCTGTTCGCCCACAGACTGGAACACATGACCCCCGTCCTCACTGGCTTCACATTCAATTCTATTTTGGTTTTAAAATTTTACTTTTAAAGTACTCAACTGCAGTGGTAGAATGTGACAAAGTAAAAGTACTTAGTTACTTTACTTAAGTATAATTTTTATGCATCTGTACTTTATAAATAATTGATTAGTATGATTGTACTTTACTTGGGTAAATTTTACAAGGGGTACTTTTACTTCACTACATTTATGAGTTGGTTTGAGGGACAAAGTATTTAGAGTTTCGGTTTAAAATCATGTCTTTTTGTTGTGCCCTCATTGTAGAAACACAGTACTTAAATATAACAGATGCAGTAAAGTAGTACTGCTTTAGAAACATCAGAATAATAAAGACAGGAGCTCAGAGACAGATTCAGTCTCTTCTCCTGCAGCAGTTTGTTCATTTCATCTGGAATCAGCAAAATCCCTCACATTTAACTCATTCATGAGCTGTTGAGTCTGTGGGAAATACTTTTACTTTTTTACTCACATTTAAAAGTGAGTACTTTTATACTTTTACTTAAGTGGAAATTTTAAGGTGATACTTTTACTTTTTGTTCCTTTATCTGTACTTTTACTTAAGTAAATAACCTGAGTACTTCTTCCACCACTGGTCAATGGTTTAGCACCACACTTTTTATCAGACCTGCTTTTACCTCATGTCCCCAACAGATCCAGATCCAGATCCAGATCCAGATCCAGCTGGTTGTCCCCAAAACCCAGTGAGCCACTAAAGGGGACCGGGCGTTCTCAGTTTGGGCTCCCTGCCTCTGGAACTCTCAAAGAGCTCTCAATACTTTTAAGAAGCATCTAAAAACATTCCTTTTTAGAAAAACATTTGATATGATTGTTTGGATTTGTGTTTTTAAAGTTCTGCCCACTTTGTTTCTTATACTGTTTTATTCTACTGTTGTTTTATTGTTTATCTAGGGTCTTTTATGGGTTTTAATGTATTTTTTTGCATTGTAAAGCACTTTGTAACAATGTTGAGAAAGGTGCTATGCAAAAATGATTATTATTATTTGCTGTTGGTCTGCTGAAAAGTGTCAAAATGAAAAATGAGTAAAGATAACCCTGAAGGAAAGGCAGCAGTGGCCTTTACAGCAGAAAAAACTGTAGTTACTCCGTCTTCCATAACGAGCACAGATTTGCATTTTACCTGCTGTTTATGGAACTAAATCATGACTCAGCAACATCTCCTCAGCTGTAAACATGAGTCAGCACAAACGATAACGAGAGGACGCCACAGGAGGAGACGACGGGACCAGGACAAACCGGACTTAAGACTTAGAGACGTTCATTATAGAAGTGTAGGACTAAAGCAGGTCTTATGTAGTTTTATAGATTTGTGTAAAGTCTGTGGGGAGGCGGAGGATTCAGTGAGAGCGTCTTTGGTCCAATTAGAGCCGAGACCAGTCTGTCCCGAGGTCTGTCCTGAGGTCTGCCCCGAGGATCCAGACCAGTGCCTCGGGGTTTTTCACTAAAATACTGACTGACCTAAATACTAGAGCGGAGAAAAGTCATGGTCCTTAAAAAGTGTCAGGAGGACGTTAGGCAAGAAATGATGAGTCCATTAAGTTTCTATGATCAGACCAGACCACTTCTGAGAGAGATGAGTCAGGACTAGATCAAGAACCTGGGCTAAACTAAAGCCAGGACTAAACCAGGACTAAAGCGACAGAAAAATGTCAACAGTCAGTCAAAATCTAGAAAAAGTCAGAGTTAAAACTCAGCTAAATTGAGTTAAACTAAACTAAAACCAAAGACTTAACCTGAACCTAAAGGAATATAAAAGTGTATGGACAGGGATTTATCAAATATTAAAAAACAGGTTGAATTCATAATTTTCTTACTTTCATCATGATCATTACAATGTACTACACGATGTATACTCAGCAAAGCAACATAAATTCAGGAATAGTCTGTAAAGTTAAAGATATGCAGTAGGTTTGAATAAACAGGCCTCAGTGGCAGTGGGAGGATTTGTGTTAGAACCAAAATTAAAATGTACTCATATTTGGCCGATTGGTGAGTGTTAAAGTCAAGCCCTGCTTATAAAGTTACATATGTTTGCCTTTTTTAGTCTTTTTCTTTGTACTGCACCTTTTGTTTTTGATGCATGCTCAATTTATTTTCTTGCTTTCTGCTCTTTAACCCCAGTGGATCTTATAGAGGGATTAATATTAACAACAGCAATTGTTCCTTGGAAAATGTAGAATGAATATTTGTGGGCGTCCAAAGCTTTCATTTCTCGTGTTTGTCCCTCTTTGTCCCACCAAATCCCACTTTTTGCACTTTTTGGGGTGACCAGTATGAAACTACCAACAAAATGAACACTAGACCAGAGCTAAAACCAGAAAACTGAGCCAGGAGAAAACATAAACTGAACTAGAGATAACTTAATGTTGTTGCGCTTCTTGCAGCTCATCTACGCAGCAGGTGAAAAAAATGGAGCATAAAAAATATTGGAGCGCATGACAAATAAATCCAGGTTACATTAGGAACTAAAGGACTAAACCAGGAAAGTGTCAAAATCTTTATTTTCTCACTTTAAACGGCTCTGAAGACAGGACAAGATCATTTTACTTTAAATACTGAGACGTTTTCATCCACCCTCCAAACCTTGACTTGTCATCCATATCTATTCAGTTGTAGCTCGTAATAAATGGATAAGTATAAAACAATATTATATCCAACTTAAATGCCATTTTGCTACACGTTTTAATCAAAGAAACAGGGACAATCCTACTGCGTAAAATGGCAAAACCAGAAGCGCCAACTAAACCCAACAAAAATTATGATACAAAACCGCTTTACCTCCATCATAAATCAATAAGTTAAGCGTCCGAAAACATTTACAAACTTTACACCAAAACATATCTCCATTTTGCCGTAACAAATAATCTCGTAATAAATATAAAACAATATTATGTCCAAGTTATATGCCAGAAATAACGGAATTTTCTTCGTTTTACGCAAAGAAACAAGGTGCAATCCTACTGCGTAAAATGGCAAAACCAGCCACGAGCGCGTCTTTTCTAACTAGACCCACAAAAATATATAAACAGCTTTACCTCCATCAGATTCTAGCAATAAGTTAAGCGTCCAAACCAAACCTGGAGACGTCTTCAGCGCAGAAAGAAATCATCCACAAAAAGAACAACGTGAATCCATGAAAAAAACTCCTCAGTCGCAAAGCTGAGACGTTTTCCTCCATCCATCCAAACCTTGACTTCTCATCAGTGTCGAACGCAAAATATCCACAAACTTTACCCCAAAACATATCTCCCTTTAGCTGTAGCTCGTAATACATGGATAAGTATAAAACAATATTAAAATGCCATTTTGCTGGACGTTTTACGCAAAGAAACAAGGAACAATCCTACTGCGTAAAATGGCAAAAACCAGGAGCGCGTCTTTTCTAAATAAACCCAACAAAATGATGTTCATCAACAGCTTTACCTCCATCAAATTCTACCTATGAGTTAAGCGTCCAAACCAAACCTGGAGACGTCTTCAGCGCAGAAAGAAATCATCCACAAAAAGAACAACTTTAATCCAAGAAAAAAAAATCCTCAGTCGCATCGCAAAATAAACCAACAGGCACAGATCCACTTTAAACCTCGTGCGTAAAACCAGATTTTCAAAGGTTAAATCCTCGTTAAAGCTCGCATAAATCCGCTCCGTGTTGCGACTCCAAACTCACCGCTGGAGCGCCTCACGATGTTCTCCAGGAAGGTGTTCTGCGGCGCCACCAGCCCGCGTTTCCCGCCGGGCATCGTGCTTCTGTGGGCGGCTGCTGAGGCTGCGCGGTCCGCGGGGCCACAAGCGCATGGTACCGTGCGCTCGAGCTGCTGCTGCACGCGGCGCACTGACGGCGAGGCGCGAGGACACACGGAGGGAGGCACGCGAGGGAGAGAGAGAGAGAGAGAGCAAGGGGGACCAGGGGAGAGACTGCGCATGCGTGGAGTGAGTGAGGAGCCGGGGGACACTGAAGAGAGAGAGTAAGCATCAATAAACTAAACCAGAACTTAACCTGAACTAAACCAGGACCAAACTGGTCTTCCTCTGGCTTAGTCCTGGCTTAATCCTGTTTTAGTTTTGCTTTAGACTTGGTTTAGTCCTGGTTTAGTCCAAGTTTAGTTTAGACCTGATTTAGTCCTGGTTTAGACCTGGTTTAGTCCTAGTTTAGCCCTGGTTTAGACCTGGTTTGTTTAGACCTGGTTTAGTCCTGGTTTGTTTAGACCTGGTTTAGTCATGGTTTAGACCTGGTTTAGAGCTGGTTTAGTCCTGGTTTGTTTAGACCTGGTTTAGTCCTGGTTTGTTTAGACCTGGTTTAGTCATGGTTTAGACCTGGTTTAGTCCTGGTTTAGACCTGGTTTAGTCCTGGTTTGTTTAGACCTGGTTTAGGTATGGTTTAGACCTGGTTTGTTTAGACCTGGTTTAGTCATGGTTTAGACCTGGTTTAGCCCTGGTTTAGTCCTGGTTTAGACTTGGTTTAGACCTGGTTTAGTCCTGGTTTAGTCCTGGTTTAGACTTGGTTTAGTCCTAATTTAGACCTGGTTTAGACTTGGTTTAGACCTGGTTTAGTCCTGGTTTAGACCTGGTTTAGTCCTGGTTTAGACTTGGTTTAGACCTGGTTTAGTCCTGGTTTAGACTTGGTTTAGACCTGGTTTAGACCTGGTTTAGTCCTGGTTTAGACCTGGTTTAGTCCTGGTTTAGACCTGGTTTAGTCCTAGTTTAGCCCTGGTTTAGTACTGGTTTAGACCTGGTTTAGTCCTGGTTTGTTTAGACCTGGTTTAGTCCTGGTTTGTTTAGACCTGGTTTAGTCCTGGTTTGTTTAGACCTGGTTTAGTCATGGTTTAGACCTGGTTTAGTCCTGGTTTGTTTAGACCTGGTTTAGGTATGGTTTAGACCTGGTTTAGTCCTGGTTTGTTTAGACCTGGTTTAGTCATGGTTTAGACCTGGTTTAGACTTGGTTTAGACCTGGTTTAGTCCTGGTTTAGACTTGGTTTAGACCTGGTTTAGTCCTGGTTTAGTCATGGTTTAGACCTGGTTTAGACCTGGTTTAGTCCTAGTTTAGCCCTGGTTTAGTACTGGTTTAGACCTGGTTTAGTCCTGGTTTGTTTAGACCTGGTTTAGTCATGGTTTAGACCTGGTTTAGAGCTGGTTTAGTCCTGGTTTGTTTAGACCTGGTTTAGTCCTGGTTTGTTTAGACCTGGTTTAGTCATGGTTTAGACCTGGTTTAGACCTGGTTTAGTCCTGGTTTGTTTAGACCTGGTTTAGGTATGGTTTAGACCTGGTTTAGTCCTGGTTTGTTTAGACCTGGTTTAGGTATGGTTTAGACCTGGTTTAGTCCTGGTTTGTTTAGACCTGGTTTAGTCATGGTTTAGACCTGGTTTGTTTAGACCTGGTTTAGTCATGGTTTAGACCTGGTTTAGTCCTGGTTTGTTTAGACCTGGTTTAGTCCTGGTTTGTTTAGACCTGGTTTAGTCATGGTTTAGACCTGGTTTAGCCCTGGTTTAGTCCTGGTTTAGACCTGGTTTAGTCCTGGTTTAGACTTGGTTTAGACCTGGTTTAGTCCTGGTTTAGCCCTGGTTTAGACTTGGTTTAGACCTGGTTTAGTCCTGATTTAGACCTGGTTTAGACTTGGTTTAGACCTGGTTTAGTCCTGGTTTAGTCCTGGTTTAGACTTGGTTTAGACCTGGTTTAGACTTGGTTTAGACCTGGTTTAGTCCTGGTTTAGTCATGGTTTAGACCTGGTTTAGTCCTGGTTTAGACCTGGTTTAGTCCTGGTTTAGACTTGGTTTAGACCTGGTTTAGACCTGGTTTAGTCCTGGTTTAGACTTGGTTTAGACCTGGTTTAGTCATGGTTTAGACCTGGTTTAGTCCTGGTTTAGACCTGGTTTAGACCTGGTTTAGTCCAGGTTTAGTCCTGGTTTAGTCCTGGTTTAGCCCTGGTTTAGACCTGGTTTAGTCCTGGTTTAGTCCTGGTTTAGACCTGGTTTAGCCCTGGTTTAGTCCTGGTTTAGACCTGGTTTAGTCCTGGTTTAGACCTGGTTTAGCCCTGGTTTAGACTTGGTTTAGACCTGGTTTAGACCTGGTTTAGACCTGGTTTAGTCCTGATTTAGACTTGGTTTAGACCTGGTTTAGTCATGGTTTAGACCTGGTTTAGTCCTGGTTTAGTCCTGGTTTAGACCTGGTTTAGTCCTGGTTTAGACCTGGTTTAGACCTGGTTTAGTCCTGATTTAGACTTGGTTTAGACCTGGTTTAGTCATGGTTTAGACCTGGTTTAGTCCTGGTTTAGTCCTGGTTTAGACCTGGTTTAGTCATGGTTTAGACCTGGTTTAGTCATGGTTTAGACCTGGTTTAGTCCTGGTTTAGTCCTGGTTTAGACCTGGTTTAGTCCTGGTTTAGACTTGGTTTAGACCTGGTTTAGACCTGGTTTAGTCATGGTTTAGACCTGGTTTAGTCCTGGTTTAGTCCTGGTTTAGACCTGGTTTAGTCCTGGTTTAGACCTGGTTTAGTCCTAGTTTAGCCCTGGTTTAGTACTGGTTTAGACCTGGTTTAGTCCTGGTTTGTTTAGACCTGGTTTAGTCCTGGTTTGTTTAGACCTGGTTTAGTCATGGTTTAGACCTGGTTTAGAGCTGGTTTAGTCCTGGTTTGTTTAGACCTGGTTTAGTCCTGGTTTGTTTAGACCTGGTTTAGTCATGGTTTAGGCCTGGTTTAGAGCTGGTTTAGTCCTGGTTTGTTTAGACCTGGTTTAGTCCTGGTTTGTTTAGACCTGGTTTAGTCATGGTTTAGACCTGGTTTAGACCTGGTTTAGTCCTGGTTTGTTTAGACCTGGTTTAGGTATGGTTTAGACCTGGTTTAGTCCTGGTTTGTTTAGACCTGGTTTAGTCATGGTTTAGACCTGGTTTAGCCCTGGTTTAGACCTGGTTTAGTCCTGGTTTAGACTTGGTTTAGACCTGGTTTAGTCCTGGTTTAGTCCTGGTTTAGACTTGGTTTAGACCTGGTTTAGTCCTGATTTAGACCTGGTTTAGACTTGGTTTAGTCCTGGTTTAGACCTGGTTTAGTCCTGGTTTAGACCTGGTTTAGTCCTGGTTTAGACTTGGTTTAGACCTGGTTTAGTCCTGGTTTAGTCATGGTTTAGACCTGGTTTAGTCCTGGTTTAGACCTGGTTTAGTCCTGGTTTAGTCCTAGTTTAGCCCTGGTTTAGTACTGGTTTAGACCTGGTTTAGTCCTGGTTTGTTTAGACCTGGTTTAGTCCTGGTTTGTTTAGACCTGGTTTAGTCATGGTTTAGACCTGGTTTAGAGCTGGTTTAGTCCTGGTTTGTTTAGACCTGGTTTAGTCATGGTTTAGACCTGGTTTAGTCCTGGTTTGTTTAGACCTGGTTTAGTCATGGTTTAGACCTGGTTTAGACCTGGTTTAGTCCTGGTTTGTTTAGACCTGGTTTAGTCATGGTTTAGTCATGGTTTAGACCTGGTTTAGTCCTGGTTTAGACCTGGTTTAGTCCTGGTTTAGACCTGGTTTAGACCTGGTTTAGTCCTGATTTAGACTTGGTTTAGACCTGGTTTAGTCATGGTTTAGACCTGGTTTAGTCCTGGTTTAGTCCTGGTTTAGACCTGGTTTAGTCCTGGTTTAGACCTGGTTTAGACCTGGTTTAGTCCTGATTTAGACTTGGTTTAGACCTGGTTTAGTCATGGTTTAGACCTGGTTTAGTCCTGGTTTAGTCCTGGTTTAGACCTGGTTTAGTCATGGTTTAGACCTGGTTTAGTCATGGTTTAGACCTGGTTTAGTCCTGGTTTAGTCCTGGTTTAGACCTGGTTTAGTCCTGGTTTAGACTTGGTTTAGACCTGGTTTAGACTTGGTTTAGACCTGGTTTAGTCATGGTTTAGACCTGGTTTAGTCCTGGTTTAGTCCTGGTTTAGACCTGGTTTAGTCCTGGTTTAGACCTGGTTTAGTCCTAGTTTAGCCCTGGTTTAGTACTGGTTTAGACCTGGTTTAGTCCTGGTTTGTTTAGACCTGGTTTAGTCCTGGTTTGTTTAGACCTGGTTTAGTCATGGTTTAGACCTGGTTTAGAGCTGGTTTAGTCCTGGTTTGTTTAGACCTGGTTTAGTCATGATTTAGGCCTGGTTTAGAGCTGGTTTAGTCCTGGTTTGTTTAGACCTGGTTTAGTCCTGGTTTGTTTAGACCTGGTTTAGTCATGGTTTAGACCTGGTTTAGACCTGGTTTAGTCCTGGTTTGTTTAGACCTGGTTTAGGTATGGTTTAGACCTGGTTTAGTCCTGGTTTGTTTAGACCTGGTTTAGTCATGGTTTAGACCTGGTTTAGCCCTGGTTTAGACCTGGTTTAGTCCTGGTTTAGACTTGGTTTAGACCTGGTTTAGTCCTGGTTTAGTCCTGGTTTAGACTTGGTTTAGACCTGGTTTAGTCCTGATTTAGACCTGGTTTAGACTTGGTTTAGTCCTGGTTTAGACCTGGTTTAGTCCTGGTTTAGACCTGGTTTAGTCCTGGTTTAGACTTGGTTTAGACCTGGTTTAGTCCTGGTTTAGTCATGGTTTAGACCTGGTTTAGTCCTGGTTTAGACCTGGTTTAGTCCTGGTTTAGACCTGGTTTAGTCCTAGTTTAGCCCTGGTTTAGTACTGGTTTAGACCTGGTTTAGTCCTGGTTTGTTTAGACCTGGTTTAGTCCTGGTTTGTTTAGACCTGGTTTAGTCATGGTTTAGACCTGGTTTAGAGCTGGTTTAGTCCTGGTTTGTTTAGACCTGGTTTAGTCATGGTTTAGACCTGGTTTAGTCCTGGTTTGTTTAGACCTGGTTTAGTCATGGTTTAGACCTGGTTTAGACCTGGTTTAGTCCTGGTTTGTTTAGACCTGGTTTAGTCATGGTTTAGTCATGGTTTAGACCTGGTTTAGTCCTGGTTTAGACCTGGTTTAGTCCTGGTTTGTTTAGACCTGGTTTAGGTATGGTTTAGACCTGGTTTAGTCCTGGTTTGTTTAGACCTGGTTTAGTCATGGTTTAGACCTGGTTTAGCCCTGGTTTAGACTTGGTTTAGACCTGGTTTAGTCCTGGTTTAGACTTGGTTTAGACCTGGTTTAGTCCTGGTTTAGTCCTGGTTTAGACCTGGTTTAGTCCTGGTTTAGACCTGGTTTAGTCCTAGTTTAGCCCTGGTTTAGCCCTGGTTTAGTCCTGGTTTGTTTAGACCTGGTTTAGTCCTGGTTTGTTTAGACCTGGTTTAGTCCTGGTTTGTTTAGACCTGGTTTAGTCATGGTTTAGACCTGGTTTAGAGCTGGTTTAGTCCTGGTTTGTTTAGACCTGGTTTAGTCCTGGTTTGTTTAGACCTGGTTTAGTCATGGTTTAGACCTGGTTTAGAGCTGGTTTAGTCCTGGTTTGTTTAGACCTGGTTTAGTCCTGGTTTGTTTAGACCTGGTTTAGTCATGGTTTAGACCTGGTTTAGTCCTGGTTTGTTTAGACCTGGTTTAGGTATGGTTTAGACCTGGTTTAGTCCTGGTTTGTTTAGACCTGGTTTAGTCATGGTTTAGACCTGGTTTAGCCCTGGTTTAGACCTGGTTTAGCCCTGGTTTAGTCCTGGTTTAGACCTGGTTTAGACTTGGTTTAGACCTGGTTTAGTCCTGGTTTAGCCCTGGTTTAGACTTGGTTTAGACCTGGTTTAGTCCTGATTTAGACCTGGTTTAGACTTGGTTTAGACCTGGTTTAGTCCTGGTTTAGACCTGGTTTAGACTTGGTTTAGACCTGGTTTAGACTTGGTTTAGACCTGGTTTAGTCCTGGTTTAGACCTGGTTTAGTCCTGGTTTAGACCTGGTTTAGTCCTGGTTTAGACTTGGTTTAGACCTGGTTTAGACCTGGTTTAGTCATGGTTTAGACCTGGTTTAGTCCTGGTTTAGTCCTGGTTTAGACCTGGTTTAGTCCTGGTTTAGTCATGGTTTAGACCTGGTTTAGTCCTGGTTTAGTCCTGGTTTAGACCTGGTTTAGACCTGGTTTAGTCCAGGTTTAGTCCTGGTTTAGCCCTGGTTTAGACCTGGTTTAGTCCTGGTTTAGTCCTGGTTTAGACCTGGTTTAGCCCTGGTTTAGACCTGGTTTAGTCCTGGTTTAGACCTGGTTTAGTCCTGGTTTAGACCTGGTTTAGCCCTGGTTTAGACTTGGTTTAGACCTGGTTTAGTCCTGGTTTAGACCTGGTTTAGACCTGGTTTAGTCCTGATTTAGACTTGGTTTAGACCTGGTTTAGTCATGGTTTAGACCTGGTTTAGTCCTGGTTTAGTCCTGGTTTAGACCTGGTTTAGTCCTGGTTTAGACCTGGTTTAGACCTGGTTTAGACCTGGTTTAGTCCTGATTTAGACTTGGTTTAGACCTGGTTTAGTCATGGTTTAGACCTGGTTTAGTCCTGGTTTAGTCCTGGTTTAGACCTGGTTTAGTCATGGTTTAGACCTGGTTTAGTCATGGTTTAGACCTGGTTTAGTCCTGGTTTAGTCCTGGTTTAGACCTGGTTTAGTCCTGGTTTAGACTTGGTTTAGACCTGGTTTAGTCATGGTTTAGACCTGGTTTAGTCCTGGTTTAGTCCTGGTTTAGACCTGGTTTAGTCCTGGTTTAGACTTGGTTTAGACCTGGTTTAGTCATGGTTTAGACCTGGTTTAGTCCTGGTTTAGTCCTGGTTTAGACCTGGTTTAGTCCTGGTTTAGACCTGGTTTAGTCCTGGTTTAGACCTGGTTTAGTCCTGGTTTAGACTTGGTTTAGACCTGGTTTAGACCTGGTTTAGTCATGGTTTAGACCTGGTTTAGTCCTGGTTTAGTCCTGGTTTAGACCTGGTTTAGTCCTGGTTTAGTCATGGTTTAGACCTGGTTTAGTCCTGGTTTAGTCCTGGTTTAGACCTGGTTTAGACCTGGTTTAGTCCAGGTTTAGTCCTGGTTTAGCCCTGGTTTAGACCTGGTTTAGTCCTGGTTTAGTCCTGGTTTAGACCTGGTTTAGCCCTGGTTTAGACCTGGTTTAGTCCTGGTTTAGACCTGGTTTAGTCCTGGTTTAGACCTGGTTTAGCCCTGGTTTAGACTTGGTTTAGACCTGGTTTAGTCCTGGTTTAGACCTGGTTTAGACCTGGTTTAGTCCTGATTTAGACTTGGTTTAGACCTGGTTTAGTCATGGTTTAGACCTGGTTTAGTCCTGGTTTAGTCCTGGTTTAGACCTGGTTTAGTCCTGGTTTAGACCTGGTTTAGACCTGGTTTAGACCTGGTTTAGTCCTGATTTAGACTTGGTTTAGACCTGGTTTAGTCATGGTTTAGACCTGGTTTAGTCCTGGTTTAGTCCTGGTTTAGACCTGGTTTAGTCATGGTTTAGACCTGGTTTAGTCATGGTTTAGACCTGGTTTAGTCCTGGTTTAGTCCTGGTTTAGACCTGGTTTAGTCCTGGTTTAGACTTGGTTTAGACCTGGTTTAGTCATGGTTTAGACCTGGTTTAGTCCTGGTTTAGTCCTGGTTTAGACCTGGTTTAGTCCTGGTTTAGACTTGGTTTAGACCTGGTTTAGTCATGGTTTAGACCTGGTTTAGTCCTGGTTTAGTCCTGGTTTAGACCTGGTTTAGTCCTGGTTTAGACTTGGTTTAGACCTGGTTTAGACTTGGTTTAGACCTGATTTAGTTTCTGTTAAACTCTAACATAAAGCTGATATAATTTCCTGTAATATCCTGAATATTGATGCCTGTGTAAATGCCAGTGTTTATCTCTGAAGCAGCCCCTGCGCTCAGCCCCAGGAGACCCCTCTCATCCAGACTGAGGGGCTAATGGGGCCCCAGGGAGCCCCGGACCCAACGGGACGTCCCACCTCTGAATTATTCACTGCACAAACACAGAGCGGGTGTTTGTAGTTCGTTATTCAGTCACAGCTTTTGGTACAGAACTGTAACAGATAAACAAGAACTACAAGTAAAACGTTTAGTACTCAGAAAGTACTGCTACTGCAAAATAATACTGACATCATCGACACAGGTGACCGGTGACATCATCGACACAGGTGACCGATGACATCATCGACACAGGTGACCGATGACATCATCGACACAGGTGACCGATGACATCATCGACACAGGTGCAGACTTAAACAAAAAAGAAAAGAATATAAAAACCTCTTATTTCCAAGAAATGCAGTCTTATTGATGCATTATTACATTACAGGCTGCAGTTATTACATTTTCAATGGATTTTTTTAATGCTGGGCAATAATGTAAAAACATATTATTATTGGCAAGTTATTACATTTAAGGCTTTATTAGATTTAAAATTGCCCTACATGGTTACGTTATTGGCAGGTATTAC
This sequence comes from Bostrychus sinensis, assembly GCA_020698575.1. Classification (NCBI taxonomy): domain Eukaryota; kingdom Metazoa; phylum Chordata; class Actinopteri; order Gobiiformes; family Eleotridae; genus Bostrychus; species Bostrychus sinensis. Next base: position 2,908,121 of record CM036258.1, read on the forward strand.
ATTATCGGTTGCTACATTTGCCAAAAATGTAATTACATTTTTGAGCCAATAATGTAATACATTCTTTCCCAAAAATTATCTAAAGGCTAATAAATCTCAAATAGTTCTTTTATAGAACCATACAGAGAAAGACTGCTTTGTAATAACTATCCGTCCATCAGCATCGTGCTTCTACACTGGAACGGTTTACACTGGACCTTAAAACTACAAAATCTTGTCCCTTTGGATCATTTTGAGTCTATTTTGAAAAAGCTGGAGATGCAATCACTCACCTGCCACTGCTTCTAAATGTGTCCTCTCATTGCTTTTAACTCTTATTTCTCTTTTTATTGTATTTATGTGCACTGTGGGTTGTGTCGTTGATGCCTCTTGGCCAGGACGCCCTTGAAAAAGAGATCTGTGAATCTCAATGGGACTTTCCTGGTTAAAGAATTGTTAAATAAAATCAAAAAAATCAATCCTTAGTAAATTAATGTGCCAGAGCTATTTGGTGATACTTTAGTTTAAGGGCCACTATTAAACCAAGCCAAGAAATAAAAGCATGAATAATTATTTCTAGGTTATTGCGTGTTAGAATTGGTTTTAGTTTGGCAATGATTCTAAGCTGCAAAAAGGTAAGAGAGGAGTCCATAAAAACACAGAGGTTTTTTCCTGAACTGTGTAAGTTTGCAGAGAGGTGGCCGAGGGCTGTCGTCAGGCTCACAGTGCTTGGACTTAACATAATTACTTCAGTCTTATTCTCGTTAATCTGGAGGAAGTTCTTGGACAACCAGTTTTTTACCTCAGGGAGACCGATGTGGAGTTTGGCCAGGGAGCGGTCATCATTTGAGGAGACCAGGAGGTAAAGCTGAGCGTCATCAGAGCAGAGGGAGCACGTATAGAGAGAATAATAGGGGTGCTAAAATGGAACCCTGGGGTACGCCACAGGTGATGGGGGCAGGGGACGACACACCCAGTTTCACTAAAAAGGTTCTAGCAGATAAATAAGAGGTGAACCAAGCAGATTCTGGGCTGTGGCGAGTGCGGAAACCAGACTGAAATTTGTCTAGAATATGGAACTTGTTAACAAAAAATGAGATTTGTGAGAATACTATTTTTTCTAACCTATAACTAGTGTTAGTTAGCATACTAGCTAGTGGTTAATTAGCTCTTAATTGCTAATTACAAAGCAAATATTAATCCTTTATTCTGTGTGACCATATTCTACAACTAATAAGCAACTAAGCAACATTTTCCCCTGAATAAACTCATAATTACTGCTCATTAGTCAGAAGTTGTTGAGCGTAATGAACGAATTGCCAATTAAGTGCTAATTAATCACACTAATTAGCATCTAGTTCATGGTGGACCTTAAAATAAAGTGTTACAACACATTTTTAAAAGGGAAAACTGCATGAAAAATGTGGGAGGAAGTATTTTGTTTTGAAGAAATGCAGTCAGCAGCAGTTACTACATTTAGCAATAATATAAAAATATAATGTGTTAATGGCTCACACATTATTACATTTTCTTAAAGTTATTACATTATAAGTTTTATTACATTTTGAATTGGCTGAAATATTTACTTTATAGATAGGTTTTACATTATTGGTTGATTCCAAAGCGATGTTTAAAGATTCTGTGTTCTGCTTTTATTCAGATTTCTAACCAAGTCTTGGTGTCTTACAGCCTTTAAAAACATTATGGAACTAAAAGAGAACGTTTTTAATAAGAGCTCTACTGGAGCCATAAAGAAACAGGAGAAGAGACCAGCAGAGGGCAGCAGAGACCAGCAGAGGGCAGCAGAGTCCAGCAGAGACCAGCAGGGGGCAGCAGAGACCAGCAGAGGGCAGCAGAGGGCAGCAGAGACCAGCAGAGGGCAGCAGAGACCAGCAGGGGGCAGCAGAGACCAGCAGGGGGCAGCAGAGACCAGCAGAGGGCAGCAGAGGGCAGCAGAGACCAGCAGAGACCAGCAGAGGGCAGCAGAGACCAGCAGGGGGCAGCAGAGACCAGCAGAGGGCAGCAGAGACCAGCAGGGGGCAGCAGAGACCAGCAGAGGGCAGCAGAGACCAGCAGAGGGCAGCAGAGACCAGCAGGGGGCAGCAGAGACCAGCAGAGGGCAGCAGAGACCAGCAGGGGGCAGCAGAGACCAGCAGAGGGCAGCAGAGACCAGCAGAGGGCAGCAGAGACCAGCAGAGGGCAGCAGAGACCAGCAGGGGGCAGCAGAGACCAGCAGGGGGCAGCAGAGACCAGCAGAGGGCAGCAGAGACCAGCAGAGGGCAGCAGAGACCAGCAGGGGGCAGCAGAGACCAGCAGAGGGCAGCAGAGACCAGCAGAGGGCAGCAGAGACCAGCAGAGGGCAGCAGAGACCAGCAGGGGGCAGCAGAGACCAGCAGAGGTTGGAGAAAAGCAGCTTACTTTCTTAAACCTTTTGTCTGATGCTGTTGCTGGGGTTATAATAATGTTGTTTTCTGTTTAAAATACTGTTTAAAAGTGCTTTATTCTTTCTTATTATTCAGAAAAGCCTTTTGAAAAATACGCAGTAGTTTTTAAGCAGCACAATACAGAATACTATGAAGGAAAAAGGAAAAGAAATAAATACAAGACACTGCTGATTATGGCCACTATAAATCATACTTACTGAAAACACTGTGCCAATAAGCTTCTGTGATTATTACGAAGGGTTTTTTGGGCATTTGTTGTTTTGCTCATTATTTATTATTTAACAGACTGCTGTACACATTTGTACTTGTCGTTTTAATAAAATAAACTCCAACAGAGAGCGAGGGATCTTACAGAAACATCAATAAATGCAAGAAAAGCACAGTAATATACTTTTTTTTATTCAACTGTTATTGCACATAAGCTGTTATTTCATCTGTATATTTATATGAACAATAAATTGCTAAGATTTTTTTTATTAAGTATTCATAATGAGCTCCATCTGCTTGGCTTCAGTGCTCAGATCTGTTCAGGTTGACATTTCTGTGTTAGCGAGGACCAACAGCCAATCACAGCGTTTGCTTGACGTCTCCTCCAATCAGAAAGCGTAACATCATCACTCAGCGACGCTACCTGAGCAGATTTTGTACCTCCTTCGTTTTACTACAAAAGTAAAAATGTCTGCCTCTTTAAGCAGTAGTTTTATTATCAGTAACCTCTAACATTCTTCACATCCCAGCTCTGTGGAGTGACAGAGCGATCCCTGCGTGAGTGATGTGTTTAAACAGAAGGCACCTGTCATACGTCTGATTTCCCATGATGCACCGGGGGCCAATTACTGCGTCTCAGGTGCGGAGGTGTCAGCTCGGAGCGACGGGTGACGAGACGAGGTTTATAAATGTTTTAAACGCCAGGTCAGGTCTCGGCTCACCACAGAAAACTCAAGTCTCAAGTCAGGAATAATCACACACAGGAGTTCAGCTGAGATTAGGGAAGGTGTTGGGGTTCTCAAGCTGCGGCATGGGTCCCACTAATGGTACACAGGCTCTTACTACTGGTATTCAGGAGTCACTGGGAATTTTTAAGGATGAAAACCATTAAATAAATCCTTACAGACTGGTTTAGTTCAAGTTTAGTCCTGGTTTAGTCCTGGCTTAAACTTGGTTAAACCTGGTTTAGTCCTGATTTAGACCTGGTTTAGTCCTGGTTTAGACCTGGTTTAGACCTGGTTTAGTCCTGGTTTAGACCTGGGTTAGACCTAGTTTAGACCTGATTTAGTCCTGGTTTAGTCCTGATTTAGACCTGGTTTAGTCCTGGTTTAGTCCTGGTTTAGACCTGGTTTAGTCCTGATTTAGTCCTGGTTTAGTCCTGGTTTAGACCTGGTTTAGACCTGGTTTAGCCCTGGTTTAGTCCTGGTTCAGTCCTGATTTAGCCCTGGTTTAGTCCTGGTTTAGCCCTGGTTTAGCCCTGATTTAGACCTGGTTTAAACCTGGTTTAGTCCTGGTTTAGACCTGGTTTAGTCCTGATTTAGTCCTGGTTTAGTCCTGGTTTAGCCCTGGTTTAGCCCTGGTTTAGCCCTGGTTTAGTCCTGGTTTAGTCCTGGTTTAGCCCTGGTTTAGCCCTGGTTTAGTCCTGGTTTAGCCCTGGTTTAGTCCTGGTTTAGCCCTGGTTTAGCCCTGGTTTAGCCCTGGTTTAGTCCTGGTTCAGCCCTGGTTTAGCCCTGGTTTAGCCCTGGTTTAGTCCTGGTTTAGCCCTGGTTTAGTCCTGGTTTAGTCCTGGTTTAGCCCTGGTTTAGCCCTGGTTTAGCCCTGGTTTAGTCCTGGTTTAGCCCTGGTTTAGTCCTGGTTTAGTCCTGGTTTAGCCCTGGTTTAGTCCTGGTTTAGTCCTGGTTTAGCCCTGGTTTAGCCCTGGTTTAGCCCTGGTTTAGCATATATATTCTGCTTTTCTCAGTCTTTCTGAAACAGTTTCAGGTTTTATAATTAAAATAATGTATCTGTGGAAAACCTCTTCTGTTGGGAGCTGTTACTGTGACTCTGCAGAGAACGCTTGGATCAGGAGTCTGTCGCCCCCTGCTGGCAACGCAGGGGACTGGACTGAGCGTTTTCAGCTCTGGAGAAGGGCAGTGCCTCAGCATACAGGATTACTCAGATTACTAATAACTTTTTTCCTCTAGAATTTACTCAGTAGTAAAAGTAGGTTTCAGAGGCCACAGTGGAGTAGAGGGTTAAGCATTTACCCTGCAACTGAAGGGTAGTTAGTTCAAATCTCATGAAGTGCATATTGTTGTTGTGTCTTTGGGCAAGGCACTTCACCCACACTGTGACAGGAAGGGCATCTGGTGTAAAAAAAAAAGCAAACAAACTGCCACATCACCGTGCAGCTGGTTCACTGTGGGAACTCTGAATAAGAACTGGAACGAGTAACAAAAAAAAAAGTACATTTTAGAAATTTTAGTTACTACAACTTCTTCCAAAAATATACATAAAGAGAAATACTTCAAAGGTAAAGTATTACTGTCACTGTCTACCTCTGAAAAGTTAAAAAACACTGCTAGTACTACTACTACTACTGCTACTACTGCTACTACTACTGCTACTACTACTGCTACTACTACAACTATTACTACTGCTACTACTACTACAACTATGACTACAACAACTATTACTACTGCTTCTACTACAACTAAGACTACTACTACTACTTCTACTACAACTAAGACTACTACTACTGCTACTACTACAACTATGACTACTTCTACTACTACTGCTACTACTACAACTATTACTAATACTACTCCTACTGTTGCTACAAATACTAGTAACCGTATATAAAACCTTTTCCATTCTGATCCCTAGCGTTCCGGCCCAGACGCTGTTTATTCCCACATTTCCATTCCCTCTCCTGCGTCTCTGGTTTAAACCCAGCCTTAAATCTTCTCAGTGGTGGTTTTTACTGCGTGTCCTCGAGAACTGAGTCTGAAAATGCAAATCCCCACTGAGATCAAAGCCGGACTCTCACATTTGGACGAAGGGGACGTCCTGAACCCTCGCTCTCTGTGTGGACGAACATCTGGAGCTGGAGTTACTGATCTGAGAATTAATGAGGAGAGAGCGAAGAAGAAGAAGAAGAAGAAGAAGAAGAAGAAGAAGAAGAAGAAGAAGAAGAAGAAGAAGAAGAAGAAGAAGAAGAAGAAGAAGAAGAAGAAGAAGAAGAAGAAGAAGGTTTCAAAGCTCTGGAGGAGAAGGTTTTTGGAGCAGAAATGTTGGAAAGGTTTGGATTTGTCTGAACAGGTTTTATTCACCTGATGTCCCAGAATTCCAAAGGGCGTTTAGTTAAAAATCGTGTTCTAGAAATTGACGATGTCTAACCTCAGATGGAGCAGGTGAGGGACTGTTTTTTAAAAGAAACTCAACAAATATTAAACCTGATCATTTTTAGTTAGATCCTTGCTCCTCAGCCTCACCATCAGTCCACCGACAGCACTCACGCCTGTGTGTTTGAATAACACCCCCACTCTGTGACGCTGCTAGTGAACAAATAACTTCACTTTAGGTCATTTGTACTCACAGATAAGACTTTGAACTTTGTGTCAGTTTTTGCTTCATGTCAATAAGCTCAGTAAATGTGGAGATATTCACCATAAACCACACCGAGACATGGTACAAGTTTCCGTTGCTGTGACAAAGCATAGATGTATTATACATCCATGTGGTAAGTGACTGCTCAGGCCGTGTTTGTTTTACTGCGTCTCTTGAGTACGCGCATGCTCAGTTCGTCAGGTGAGGTCAGAAACCAGGAGACTGCGTTTACCTGCCACAGTCTCCCAGTTACTGTCGGAGTTTTCCAGGTCGAGTATCAAGGTTTCTCATCAGTAAACTGTTTTTATGATCATAACCAGGACACAGGCCGTTTAGAATCAGGTGAAGGAGGCAGTGCTCACCTGACCTCGTGTGTCTTTAGAGGACTTCTCTTCACTTCTGTCTGACTCAGAGTTAGTTTTGTTCTCAGTGCTCTGTTGTTTTGCTGCTTTGTTTTTTTTGCTGATAAAGCAGTTATTTTTAGCCCCCACACAGAGACAGAGTTCATTAAACCTAACTGTGTCACTCCTGATGTAAACACAATGTTTACAGAACATAACCTCATTTTTCACTCCTGCCTCGTAATCTAAAGTTGTAGTACTCCTCTACAAATCCATCCCATGGGTTTTCTTTAGCCCTGCTTTTGTGACTTCAAGTCATTAAAGGAAAAAGTGGACAATTTTTTGCATCATTTTGTCATTTTATAATAAATCTTTCTCCCTGTCTCTGGTATGTGCAGGACTTTACTGTTGTTATACTGAAGACATTTCTGTTTAAAAAGGCCTACTAGGATTTTGCCTTGTTTTCTCTTGTGTGAGGATGTTTTTAAATGTAATTTGTAAATGTTTTTATTATCTTTTTATGCTGTAGCACTTTGAGATTTCACTGAAATGTAAAGTGCATTACAAATAAAATTTATTATTATTATTATTATTATTATTATTATTATTATTATTATTATTATTATTATAAACAGTTTTAACCTCAGCTGTCCACACACACACACACTGCTAACTCTAACCCTAACTCTAACCCTAACCCTAACCCTAACCCTAACTCTAACTCTGTGAGATAATCAGTGCAGTATTAACACAGTTTGTTGTTAGTTTGCAAATATAACCCTAGGCTAACACTGGACAGTAAATAGTACATAATTAATTACTGCATGATTGTATATGTGTGTACTTCTGGGATGGGGATAGCACGGTGGCAGAGTGGTTAGCACCCCTGCCTCACAGCAAGAAAGTGGCAGGTTTGATTCCTGGTCCGGGTGGGGCCCTTCTGTGTGGAGTTTGCATGTTCTCCCTGTGTCTGCGCACATGTTCTTTTTCTTGTTAATAAAGCCTCCAATCAGCTTTTTGTCTTTTTATTGGCATAAGCCAAATTAAACAGAGCTCTGGGTTGGATCTGTCCCCACCGCCTACGTCTTACTCAGGGCTTACGCCGGGCGTCCAGCACTGACCGTCCCTATCACACTGAACATATACCCAGGCTCAACTTCATACCACCCACTCCAAATATGGGCATAGTCCAGGATCTGAACCAGTTCTCAGACAGAGCAGGTGCGAGCTGTAAGGGAGGGGCTGGTATCACTTCTGCTCCCATGAAGGCCACACTCAGACATCACATTGTTCCTTTGCACTTCATGCGGCGTCTGGAGTCTGGGTCAGGTCCTGGTCACATGATTAGTTCAGATACATTCCTTCACATTGAAACACCATTTCATTATAAACTTGATCACGTTCAAAACACATACAACACTGCGCACGTTTCCCCTGCCACTAAAAACCTGTACAGTAGGTCCCAGTCGGTAAAAGAGATTCTGTTTCTCAGTGGGACTTTCCTGCTTAAATAAAGGTCACATTACAATTAAAAAATATAAATGTAAGCAACCTGTTTTAATATGTAGAGAAGTGTTAGATACTTAAATAATCTTGTTACAGTATTCCATAGAAAATCAGATCATACTTGGTATATTATATACAGTGAAGAAATTATTCCCTGGCAAATTCTGACTTAAAGTTATTTTTATTCCACCAGCAAGTTTTGTTTTGACTGGAAAAAAAAGCTGAGAGATATTTTTTTCCACAATGACACCTCTTGTACATCGTCTTATTATCTTTTGGGAGAAGTCTGTGTCATTTCTGGTAAAAAAAAAAAAAAAACAACTTGCTGCTTAAAAAAGTAACTTTAAGTCAGAATTTGCCAGGGGTTTGAATAATTTCAGGCTTCACTGTGTTTGTGTAACTGTAAATGGCCCTTTTGTAATATTTTGTTAGTAATGTTTATGGTAATACTTGATGCACAAGTTAGATACTGTCATGTTGATACATATTGTTGGATGCTACTGTATTGTCTGACAATATAATGATTATATTAATAACTATCATTTTATTATTATAATGATTGTGTTGTAATGAAATTAACAAAAATCTTATCAGATCTTCTGCAGGCCTGTGTATTATAATGTATACACTGATAACACTGAAACTCATGGATGCATTAAGTAAATGTATAATGAGTCTCTGTGGTTGGTCTGTGCTGACCTCTGGTGGCAGTCGGAGGAACTGCAGTAAAAAATTACTTGTACACAAAACATTTTGAAAAGGAAAACTGCAACTTTTACCTCCAGGATGTAGCTGCATAAAAGACCAGAGGCAGAGGAGCAGTAGCAGCAGAAGTAGTTGTAAAAATAATAATGGCAGTAGTACAAACAAACAGTAAACAAACTCTTATCACCATTGTTATATTCTCTCAAAATATAAATATTTCAGTTGGGAGAATATGATTAAATTCTATGACATTGTGTTGCTGTATAAAACACTTCATGGTGCGGCTCCATCTCAGGAACAGTGCTTCCGAGCTCAGAGCAGAGGAGACTGGGACGTTCCTTTCAGGAAAAGTAGTTTTATGCAGGTGGCTTCTCTGTCAGAGCGGCACAGTCCTGGGACACTGCTCCTACCAAACTCAGAAACATCACATCACTAAAAATGTTCTCTGAATCATTAAAACTCTTCTTCTGTAGATTATACATTTTCATTCTTTTCCCCGGTCTCTGTGCTAAGTTTATGTGTAAGTCTCTGTCTGTGTCATTGTTTTTTGTGTAACATGTTCTGCTGTTGTGTTAATTGTGTTTACAATGCTTTTACTCATCCATGTTGCTAATGTCTGTGACAGTTTTAACCTGTCCCATGTTCTGTTGTGTGTCCTGTAACATCAGCCTGCCCTGGGACAGCACATGGCTAAATCTGGCATCTTTACATGATTCATTTTAATGTGCTCATGTTAATTAATATGCATGGTCCCATTTAAAATAAATAAATAAATAAATAAATAAATAAATAAATAAATAAATAAATAAATAAATAAATAAATAAATAAATAAATAATAAATAAATAAATAAATAAATAAATAAATAAATAAATAAATAAATAAATAAAGTCCTAGCTAGTACTGGTAGTAGTTGGAGGCAGTAATGGGGCCCTTCCTACAGACAAACTAAGCAGTTGCCCCCAAGTTTATCTGTTATTTGCTGATTTGATTAATTTGTTAACTCTGGTTTGATTCTAGTTACATATATGTATAATATTCAGCTTTTATTTTTTCATCATTATTTATTTGTATGTGTGTTTTACTTTCTGTTTACCTGGGCCGCCTTTGCCAAGTTTGCAAAAATAAAAAAAAGTCTCAAAGCATTCATCCCCATAGGAAAATAGTCAGTCAGTGTTCCAAAGAAATTAAAATGTTATATAGTAAAATAGTTTAAGGTAAGGCTGTTTCTAAACTGTATACAGGGCTACAAAAACAAAATGGTAACAGCGCTCTTCTAAATATTGTGCTGAGAGTGAAAAGCTTGCAATGTGTGACACAAAACAAACATCAAGTAGCTCTAAAAGATGGAGGGAATTTGGGTGAAAGACTCTGTTTAGATTCTTTATTACACCACAAATGGTTAACAAACGACAGCAGTGCGGTTAGAGGCACAGTAGACACGCACTTGTTTCTCTGGTACAAAATTACACTGTATTCTGGGACAGAGTCTTTAAAATAATTGAATCTATTACAGGTTATGTCGTCCCTAAAGATCCCAAGAGTTTTTATTTTTTCTGTTAGGATTGTTTCCTGGAGATGTGACTGAAAAAGAGAACAGGTATCTCTTTAAAAAACTAATAACTGCCTGCAAAAAGAGTTGGTGGAACTGTGACCGTCCTCAGTCGGACCAGCGACAGGAAACTGTGAAGGAAATCTACTGTGGAAAAACTGACTTACTTTCTATAAATTAAAGGACATCTTTTCTCAGAGTACTGGACAAAATGGTTTGCTTTTAACCAAAAGGAAGCATAAACATTTTCCATGTGGTTTGTTTATTTTCTAATTTGAACAGTGCCCCATGTGTTTTGTGTTCTGTGTGCATGTTTGTTGTACACATTGTGTTTGTTGAAAAGATCAAAATAAATAAGTAAATAAAAGGTATTTATAGTATTTATAGTGTAACAAAAATAAAAATATACAATATTGATCAAAATGGGTAATAATAATAATAAATAAATAACTTATATTAAGATAATGGACATACTTAAGCTATTTGTGATGTATGTGTATATTATAATATGTATGACTGACTATATTATATATGGGAAATTATTTGTGTCTTATTTGCACATCTCTGGTGATGAATAAATACAAATTTGCAAAAAGAAGAAAAAAAGTAGAAGAGAGAGAGAGAGAGAGAGAGAGAGAGAGAGAGAGGCTTGGGCCCCATCCTGCTTAGGGCCCTCAGTTGTGTTTGAGCGGCCCTGGGCTTATGGCTCTGATTAAGAAGCCTTCGCCTGGTTCACCTTCAGAAATGTTAATTACAAGGAGCTTTAGGAACTGTAGTTATCAGAACATCTGAGGTCTTTAAACACATCACAGAGAACTGGACTCAGACGACTTCCATCACTGCTGAGGAGGAAAAACACCAGGAGTTTACTCAGGAACAGCTCAGGTTGTTTTTTAAGAAAACACAGCTTTTTTCTCAGTTTAATTCTATTTTCTTTTAAACTGAGTAAATGCTTTAGGGACAAATGAGTAAAAGTAAAAGTATTGTTTGGCCCCAGACACTGCCACAGTGAGTATTAGTAACTTTGGTAGTAGTAATGTTCTAGTGATAGCAGTAGCAGCAACAGCAGTAGTTGTAGTAGTAACCCGAGCGTAGAGTAACTTTTTGGATAAATTGTACTTCTAAGAGTAGTTTTATCTCAATATACTTTTTAATTCTACTTCAGTAATTTTATTTTGCAGTAACAAACTCTGACTTGAGTACAGAGGTTGGCGACTTGGCCCAAGTCTACTCTGAGCCGTACGCAGAATTTTAGAAATACTGAGGTCCACTGAGTTAGGTTGAGGCCAAGTTTAGTCCTGGTGTAGTTTATTCACTGCTTAGTCCTGGTTTAGTCCTGGTTTAGTCCTGGTTTAGAACTGGATTAGAACTGTTTTAGACCTGGTTTAGTCCTGGTTTAGTCCTGGTTTAGAACTGTTTTAGTCCTGGTTTAGTCCTGGTTTAGTCCTGGTTTAGAACTGTTTTAGTCCTGGTTTAGAACTGTTTTAGTCCTGTTTTAGTCCTGTTTTAGTCCTGGTTTAGAACTGTTTTAGTCCTGGTTTAGAACTGTTTTAGTCCTGTTTTAGTCCTGTTTTAGTCCTGGTTTAGTCCTGGTTTAGTCCTGGTTTAGAACTGTTTTAGTCCTGGTTTAGTCCTGGTTTAGTCCTGGTTTAGAACTGTTTTAGTCCTGGTTTAGTCCTGGTTTAGAACTGTTTTAGTCCTGTTTTAGTCCTGGTTTAGAACTGTTTTAGTCCTGGTTTAGTCCTGGTTTAGTCCTGGTTTAGAACTGTTTTAGTCCTGTTTTAGTCCTGTTTTAGTCCTGGTTTAGTCCTGGTTTAGTCCTGGTTTAGAACTGTTTTAGTCCTGTTTTAGTCCTGGTTTAGTCCTGGTTAAGTCCTGGTTTAGTCCTGGTTTAGTCCTGGTTTAGTCCTGGTTTAGAACTGGATTAGAACTGTTTTAGACCTGGTTTAGTCCTGGTTTAGTCCTGGTTTAGAACTGTTTTAGTCCTGGTTTAGTCCTGGTTTAGAACTGTTTTAGTCCTGGTTTAGTCCTGGTTTAGAACTGTTTTAGTCCTGGTTTAGTCCTGGTTTAGTCCTGGTTTAGTCCTGGTTTAGAACTGTTTTAGTCCTGGTTTAGTCCTGGTTTAGTCCTGGTTAAGTCCTGGTTTAGTCCTGGTTTAGAACTGTTTTAGTCCTGGTTTAGTCCTGGTTTAGTCCTGGTTTAGTCCTGGTTTAGTCCTGGTTTAGTCCTGGTTAAGTCCTGGTTTAGTCCTGGTTAAGTCCTGGTTTAGAACTGTTTTAGACCTGGTTTAGTCCTGGTTTAGTTCTGGTTTAGTCCTGGTTTAGTCCTGGTTTAGACCTGGTTTAGTCCTGGTTTAGACCTGGTTTAGACCTGGTTTAGTCCTGGTTTAGTCCTGGTTTAGTCCTGGTTTAGTCCTGGTTTAGAACTGTTTTAGACCTGGTTTAGTCCTGGTTAAGTCCTGGTTTAGAACTGTTTTAGTCCTGGTTTAGTCCTGTTTTAGTCCTGTTTTAGTCCTGTTTTAGTCCTGGTTTAGTCCTGGTTTAGAACTGTTTTAGTCCTGTTTTAGTCCTGGTTTAGTCCTGGTTTAGAACTGTTTTAGTCCTGGTTTAGTCCTGGTTTAGTCCTGGTTTAGAACTGTTTTAGTCCTGGTTTAGTCCTGGTTTAGTCCTGGTTAAGTCCTGGTTTAGTTCTGGTTTAGAACTGTTTTAGTCCTGTTTTAGTCCTGGTTAAGTCCTGGTTAAGTCCTGGTTTAGTCCTGGTTTAGTCCTGGTTAAGTCCTGGTTTAGTCCTGGTTAAGTCCTGGTTTAGAACTGTTTTAGTCCTGGTTTAGTCCTGGTTTAGAACTGTTTTAGTCCTGTTTTAGTCCTGTTTTAGTCCTGGTTTAGTCCTGGTTTAGTCCTGGTTTAGAACTGTTTTAGTCCTGGTTTAGTCCTGGTTTAGTCCTGGTTTAGAACTGTTTTAGTCCTGTTTTAGTCCTGGTTTAGTCCTGGTTTAGAACTGTTTTAGTCCTGTTTTAGTCCTGGTTTAGTCCTGGTTTAGAACTGTTTTAGTCCTGGTTTAGTCCTGGTTTAGTCCTGGTTTAGTCCTGGTTTAGAACTGTTTTAGTCCTGGTTTAGTCCTGGTTTAGTCCTGGTTAAGTCCTGGTTTAGTCCTGGTTTAGAACTGTTTTAGTCCTGGTTTAGTCCTGGTTTAGTCCTGGTTTAGTCCTGGTTTAGTCCTGGTTAAGTCCTGGTTTAGAACTGTTTTAGACCTGGTTTAGTCCTGGTTTAGTTCTGGTTTAGACCTGGTTTAGTCCTGGTTTAGACCTGGTTTAGACCTGGTTTAGTCCTGGTTTAGTCCTGGTTTAGTCCTGGTTTAGTCCTGGTTTAGAACTGTTTTAGACCTGGTTTAGTCCTGGTTTAGTCCTGGTTTAGTCCTGGTTTAGAACTGTTTTAGTCCTGGTTTAGTCCTGTTTTAGTCCTGTTTTAGTCCTGGTTTAGTCCTGGTTTAGTCCTGGTTTAGAACTGTTTTAGTCCTGGTTTAGTCCTGGTTTAGTCCTGGTTTAGAACTGTTTTAGTCCTGTTTTAGTCCTGGTTTAGTCCTGGTTTAGAACTGTTTTAGTCCTGTTTTAGTCCTGGTTTAGTCCTGGTTTAGAACTGTTTTAGTCCTGGTTTAGTCCTGGTTTAGTCCTGGTTTAGTCCTGGTTTAGAACTGTTTTAGTCCTGGTTTAGTCCTGGTTTAGTCCTGGTTAAGTCCTGGTTTAGTCCTGGTTTAGAACTGTTTTAGTCCTGTTTTAGTCCTGGTTTAGTCCTGGTTAAGTCCTGGTTTAGTCCTGGTTTAGTCCTGGTTAAGTCCTGGTTTAGTCCTGGTTAAGTCCTGGTTTAGAACTGTTTTAGTCCTGGTTTAGTCCTGTTTTAGTCCTGGTTTAGTCCTGGTTTAGTCCTGGTTTAGAACTGTTTTAGTCCTGGTTTCATCCTGGTTTAGTCCTGGTTTAGAACTGTTTTAGTCCTGTTTTAGTCCTGGTTTAGTCCTGGTTTAGTCCTGGTTTAGTCCTGGTTTAGAACTGTTTTAGTCCTGTTTTAGTCCTGGTTTAGTCCTGGTTTAGAACTGTTTTAGTCCTGTTTTAGTCCTGGTTTAGTCCTGGTTTAGAACTGTTTTAGTCCTGGTTTAGAACTGTTTTAGTCCTGGTTTAGAACTGTTTTAGTCCTGTTTTAGTCCTGTTTTAGTTCTGTTTTAGTCCTGGTTTAGTCCTGGTTTAGAACTGTTTTAGTCCTGGTTTAGTCCTGGTTTAGTCCTGGTTTAGAACTGTTTTAGTCCTGGTTTAGTCCTGGTTTAGAACAGTTTTAGTCCTGTTTTAGTCCTGGTTTAGAACTGTTTTAGTCCTGGTTTAGTCCTGGTTTAGTCCTGGTTTAGTCCTGGTTTAGAACTGTTTTAGTCCTGTTTTAGTCCTGTTTTAGTCCTGGTTTAGTCCTGGTTTAGTCCTGGTTTAGAACTGTTTTAGTCCTGGTTTAGTCCTGGTTTAGTCCTGGTTTAGAACTGTTTTAGTCCTGGTTTAGTCCTGGTTTAGTCCTGGTTTAGAACTGTTTTAGTCCTGTTTTAGTCCTGGTTTAGTCCTGGTTTAGAACTGTTTTAGTCCTGTTTTAGTCCTGGTTTAGTCGTGGTTTAGAACTGTTTTAGTCCTGGTTTAGTCCTGGTTTAGTCCTGGTTAAGTCCTGGTTTAGTCCTGGTTTAGAACTGTTTTAGTCCTGTTTTAGTCCTGGTTTAGTCCTGGTTAAGTCCTGGTTTAGTCCTGGTTTAGTCCTGGTTAAGTCCTGGTTTAGTCCTGGTTAAGTCCTGGTTTAGAACTGTTTTAGTCCTGGTTTAGTCCTGGTTTAGTCCTGGTTTAGTCCTGGTTTAGTCCTGGTTTAGAACTGGATTAGAACTGTTTTAGACCTGGTTTAGTCCTGGTTTAGTCCTGGTTTAGTCCTGGTTTAGAACTGTTTTAGTCCTGGTTTAGTCCTGGTTTAGTCCTGGTTTAGAACTGTTTTAGTCCTGGTTTAGAACTGTTTTAGTCCTGGTTTAGTCCTGGTTTAGAACTGTTTTAGTCCTGGTTTAGTCCTGGTTTGGTCCTGGTTTAGTCCTGGTTTAGAACTGGATTAGAACTGTTTTAGACCTGGTTTAGTCCTGGTTTAGTCCTGGTTTAGTCCTGGTTTAGAACTGTTTTAGTCCTGGTTTAGTCCTGGTTTGGTCCTGGTTTAGTCCTGGTTTAGTCCTGGTTTAGAACTGTTTTAGTCCTGGTTTAGTCCTGGTTTAGTCCTGGTTTAGTCCTGGTTTAGATCTGTTTTAGTCCTGGTTTAGTCCTGGTTTAGTCCTGGTTTAGAACTGTTTTAGTCCTGGTTTAGTCCTGGTTTGGTCCTGGTTTAGTCCTGGTTTAGTCCTGGTTTAGAACTGTTTTAGTCCTGGTTTAGTCCTGGTTTAGTCCTGGTTTAGTCCTGGTTTAGAACTGTTTTAGTCCTGGTTTAGTCCTGGTTTAGTCCTGGTTAAGTCCTGGTTTAGTCCTGGTTTAGAACTGTTTTAGTCCTGGTTTAGTCCTGGTTTAGTCCTGGTTTAGTCCTGGTTTAGTCCTGGTTTAGTCCTGGTTAAGTCCTGGTTTAGTCCTGGTTAAGTCCTGGTTTAGAACTGTTTTAGACCTGGTTTAGTCCTGGTTTAGTTCTGGTTTAGTCCAGGTTTAGTCCTGGTTTAGACCTGGTTTAGTCCTGGTTTAGACCTGGTTTAGACCTGGTTTAGTCCTGGTTTAGTCCTGGTTTAGTCCTGGTTTAGTCCTGGTTTAGAACTGTTTTAGACCTGGTTTAGTCCTGGTTAAGTCCTGGTTTAGAACTGTTTTAGTCCTGGTTTAGTCCTGTTTTAGTCCTGTTTTAGTCCTGTTTTAGTCCTGGTTTAGTCCTGGTTTAGAACTGTTTTAGTCCTGTTTTAGTCCTGGTTTAGTCCTGGTTTAGAACTGTTTTAGTCCTGGTTTAGTCCTGGTTTAGTCCTGGTTTAGAACTGTTTTAGTCCTGGTTTAGTCCTGGTTTAGTCCTGGTTAAGTCCTGGTTTAGTTCTGGTTTAGAACTGTTTTAGTCCTGTTTTAGTCCTGGTTAAGTCCTGGTTAAGTCCTGGTTTAGTCCTGGTTTAGTCCTGGTTAAGTCCTGGTTTAGTCCTGGTTAAGTCCTGGTTTAGAACTGTTTTAGTCCTGGTTTAGTCCTGGTTTAGAACTGTTTTAGTCCTGTTTTAGTCCTGTTTTAGTCCTGGTTTAGTCCTGGTTTAGTCCTGGTTTAGAACTGTTTTAGTCCTGGTTTAGTCCTGGTTTAGTCCTGGTTTAGAACTGTTTTAGTCCTGTTTTAGTCCAGGTTTAGTCCTGGTTTAGAACTGTTTTAGTCCTGTTTTAGTCCTGGTTTAGTCCTGGTTTAGAACTGTTTTAGTCCTGGTTTAGTCCTGGTTTAGTCCTGGTTTAGTCCTGGTTTAGAACTGTTTTAGTCCTGGTTTAGTCCTGGTTTAGTCCTGGTTAAGTCCTGGTTTAGTCCTGGTTTAGAACTGTTTTAGTCCTGGTTTAGTCCTGGTTTAGTCCTGGTTTAGTCCTGGTTTAGTCCTGGTTAAGTCCTGGTTTAGAACTGTTTTAGACCTGGTTTAGTCCTGGTTTAGTTCTGGTTTAGACCTGGTTTAGTCCTGGTTTAGACCTGGTTTAGACCTGGTTTAGTCCTGGTTTAGTCCTGGTTTAGTCCTGGTTTAGTCCTGGTTTAGAACTGTTTTAGACCTGGTTTAGTCCTGGTTTAGTCCTGGTTTAGTCCTGGTTTAGAACTGTTTTAGTCCTGGTTTAGTCCTGTTTTAGTCCTGTTTTAGTCCTGGTTTAGTCCTGGTTTAGTCCTGGTTTAGAACTGTTTTAGTCCTGGTTTAGTCCTGGTTTAGTCCTGGTTTAGAACTGTTTTAGTCCTGTTTTAGTCCTGGTTTAGTCCTGGTTTAGAACTGTTTTAGTCCTGTTTTAGTCCTGGTTTAGTCCTGGTTTAGAACTGTTTTAGTCCTGGTTTAGTCCTGGTTTAGTCCTGGTTTAGTCCTGGTTTAGAACTGTTTTAGTCCTGGTTTAGTCCTGGTTTAGTCCTGGTTAAGTCCTGGTTTAGTCCTGGTTTAGAACTGTTTTAGTCCTGTTTTAGTCCTGGTTTAGTCCTGGTTAAGTCCTGGTTTAGTCCTGGTTTAGTCCTGGTTAAGTCCTGGTTTAGTCCTGGTTAAGTCCTGGTTTAGAACTGTTTTAGTCCTGGTTTAGTCCTGTTTTAGTCCTGGTTTAGTCCTGGTTTAGTCCTGGTTTAGAACTGTTTTAGTCCTGGTTTCATCCTGGTTTAGTCCTGGTTTAGAACTGTTTTAGTCCTGTTTTAGTCCTGGTTTAGTCCTGGTTTAGTCCTGGTTTAGTCCTGGTTTAGAACTGTTTTAGTCCTGTTTTAGTCCTGGTTTAGTCCTGGTTTAGAACTGTTTTAGTCCTGTTTTAGTCCTGGTTTAGTCCTGGTTTAGAACTGTTTTAGTCCTGGTTTAGAACTGTTTTAGTCCTGGTTTAGAACTGTTTTAGTCCTGTTTTAGTCCTGTTTTAGTTCTGTTTTAGTCCTGGTTTAGTCCTGGTTTAGAACTGTTTTAGTCCTGGTTTAGTCCTGGTTTAGTCCTGGTTTAGAACTGTTTTAGTCCTGGTTTAGTCCTGGTTTAGAACAGTTTTAGTCCTGTTTTAGTCCTGGTTTAGAACTGTTTTAGTCCTGGTTTAGTCCTGGTTTAGTCCTGGTTTAGTCCTGGTTTAGAACTGTTTTAGTCCTGTTTTAGTCCTGTTTTAGTCCTGGTTTAGTCCTGGTTTAGTCCTGGTTTAGAACTGTTTTAGTCCTGGTTTAGTCCTGGTTTAGTCCTGGTTTAGAACTGTTTTAGTCCTGGTTTAGTCCTGGTTTAGTCCTGGTTTAGAACTGTTTTAGTCCTGTTTTAGTCCTGGTTTAGTCCTGGTTTAGAACTGTTTTAGTCCTGTTTTAGTCCTGGTTTAGTCGTGGTTTAGAACTGTTTTAGTCCTGGTTTAGTCCTGGTTTAGTCCTGGTTAAGTCCTGGTTTAGTCCTGGTTTAGAACTGTTTTAGTCCTGTTTTAGTCCTGGTTTAGTCCTGGTTAAGTCCTGGTTTAGTCCTGGTTTAGTCCTGGTTAAGTCCTGGTTTAGTCCTGGTTAAGTCCTGGTTTAGAACTGTTTTAGTCCTGGTTTAGTCCTGGTTTAGTCCTGGTTTAGTCCTGGTTTAGTCCTGGTTTAGAACTGGATTAGAACTGTTTTAGACCTGGTTTAGTCCTGGTTTAGTCCTGGTTTAGTCCTGGTTTAGAACTGTTTTAGTCCTGGTTTAGTCCTGGTTTAGTCCTGGTTTAGAACTGTTTTAGTCCTGGTTTAGAACTGTTTTAGTCCTGGTTTAGTCCTGGTTTAGAACTGTTTTAGTCCTGGTTTAGTCCTGGTTTGGTCCTGGTTTAGTCCTGGTTTAGAACTGGATTAGAACTGTTTTAGACCTGGTTTAGTCCTGGTTTAGTCCTGGTTTAGTCCTGGTTTAGAACTGTTTTAGTCCTGGTTTAGTCCTGGTTTAGTCCTGGTTTAGAACTGTTTTAGTCCTGGTTTAGAACTGTTTTAGTCCTGGTTTAGTCCTGGTTTAGAACTGTTTTAGTCCTGGTTTAGTCCTGGTTTAGTCCTGGTTTAGAACTGTTTTAGTCCTGTTTTAGTCCTGGTTTAGTCCTGTTTTAGTCCTGTTTTAGTCCTGTTTTAGTCCTGGTTTAGTCCTGGTTTAGTCCTGGTTTAGAACTGTTTTAGTCCTGGTTTAGTCCTGGTTTAGAACTGTTTTAGTCCTGGTTTAGTCCTGGTTTAGAACTGTTTTAGTCCTGTTTTAGTCCTGTTTTAGTCCTGGTTTAGTCCTGGTTTAGTCCTGGTTTAGAACTGTTTTAGTCCTGGTTTAGTCCTGGTTTAGTCCTGGTTTAGAACTGTTTTAGTCCTGTTTTAGTCCTGGTTTAGTCTTGGTTTAGAACTGTTTTAGTCCTGTTTTAGTCCTGGTTTAGTCCTGGTTTAGAACTGTTTTAGTCCTGGTTTAGTCCTGGTTTAGTCCTGGTTTAGTCCTGGTTTAGAACTGTTTTAGTCCTGGTTTAGTCCTGGTTTAGTCCTGGTTAAGTCCTGGTTTAGTCCTGGTTTAGAACTGTTTTAGTCCTGTTTTAGTCCTGGTTTAGTCCTGGTTAAGTCCTGGTTTAGTCTTGGTTTAGTCCTGGTTAAGTCCTGGTTTAGTCCTGGTTAAGTCCTGGTTTAGAACTGTTTTAGTCCTGGTTTAGTCCTGGTTTAGAACTGTTTTAGTCCTGTTTTAGTCCTGTTTTAGTCCTGGTTTAGTCCTGGTTTAGTCCTGGTTTAGAACTGGTTTAGTCCTGGTTTAGTCCTGGTTTAGAACTGTTTTAGTCCTGTTTTAGTCCTGGTTTAGTCCTGGTTTAGAACTGTTTTAGTCCTGTTTTAGTCCTGGTTTAGTCCTGGTTTAGAACTGTTTTAGTCCTGGTTTAGTCCTGGTTTAGTCCTGGTTTAGTCCTGGTTTAGAACTGTTTTAGTCCTGGTTTAGTCCTGGTTTAGTCCTGGTTAAGTCCTGGTTTAGTCCTGGTTTAGAACTGTTTTAGTCCTGGTTTAGTCCTGGTTTAGTCCTGGTTTAGTCCTGGTTTAGTCCTGGTTAAGTCCTGGTTTAGAACTGTTTTAGACCTGGTTTAGTCCTGGTTTAGTTCTGGTTTAGTCCTGGTTTAGTCCTGGTTTAGACCTGGTTTAGTCCTGGTTTAGACCTGGTTTAGACCTGGTTTAGTCCTGGTTTAGTCCTGGTTTAGTCCTGGTTTAGTCCTGGTTTAGAACTGTTTTAGACCTGGTTTAGTCCTGGTTTAGTCCTGGTTTAGTCCTGGTTTAGAACTGTTTTAGTCCTGGTTTAGTCCTGTTTTAGTCCTGTTTTAGTCCTGGTTTAGTCCTGGTTTAGTCCTGGTTTAGAACTGTTTTAGTCCTGGTTTAGTCCTGGTTTAGTCCTGGTTTAGAACTGTTTTAGTCCTGTTTTAGTCCTGGTTTAGTCCTGGTTTAGAACTGTTTTAGTCCTGTTTTAGTCCTGGTTTAGTCCTGGTTTAGAACTGTTTTAGTCCTGGTTTAGTCCTGGTTTAGTCCTGGTTTAGAACTGTTTTAGTCCTGGTTTGGTCCTGGTTTAGTCCTGGTTAAGTCCTGGTTTAGTCCTGGTTTAGAACTGTTTTAGTCCTGTTTTAGTCCTGGTTTAGTCCTGGTTAAGTCCTGGTTTAGTCCTGGTTTAGTCCTGGTTAAGTCCTGGTTTAGTCCTGGTTAAGTCCTGGTTTAGAACTGTTTTAGTCCTGTTTTAGTCCTGTTTTAGTCCTGTTTTAGTCCTGGTTTAGTCCTGGTTTAGTCCTGGTTTAGAACTGTTTTAGTCCTGGTTTAGTCCTGGTTTAGTCCTGGTTTAGAACTGTTTTAGTTCTGTTTTAGTCCTGGTTTAGTCCTGGTTTAGTCCTGGTTTAGAACTGTTTTAGTCCTGTTTTAGTCCTGGTTTAGTCCTGGTTTAGAACTGTTTTAGTCCTGTTTTAGTCCTGGTTTAGTCCTGGTTTAGAACTGTTTTAGTCCTGGTTTAGTCCTGGTTTAGTCCTGGTTTAGAACTGTTTTAGTCCTGGTTTAGTCCTGGTTTAGTCCTGGTTAAGTCCTGGTTTAGTCCTGGTTTAGAACTGTTTTAGTCCTGGTTTAGTCCTGGTTTAGTCCTGGTTTAGTCCTGGTTTAGTCCTGGTTAAGTCCTGGTTTAGTCCTGGTTAAGTCCTGGTTTAGAACTGTTTTAGACCTGGTTTAGTCCTGGTTTAGTCCTGGTTTAGTCCTGGTTTAGACCTGGTTTAGTCCTGGTTTAGACCTGGTTTAGACCTGGTTTAGTCCTGGTTTAGTCCTGGTTTAGTCCTGGTTTAGAACTGTTTTAGTCCTGGTTTAGAACTGTTTTAGTCCTGGTTTAGTCCTGGTTTAGTCCTGGTTTAGAACTGTTTTAGTCCTGGTTTAGTCCTGGTTTAGTCCTGGTTTAGAACTGTTTTAGTCCTGTTTTAGTCCTGTTTTAGTCCTGGTTTAGTCCTGGTTTAGTCCTGGTTTAGAACTGTTTTAGTCCTGGTTTAGTCCTGGTTTAGTCCTGGTTTAGAACTGTTTTAGTTCTGTTTTAGTCCTGGTTTAGTCCTGGTTTAGTCCTGGTTTAGAACTGTTTTAGTCCTGTTTTAGTCCTGGTTTAGTCCTGGTTTAGAACTGTTTTAGTCCTGTTTTAGTCCTGGTTTAGTCCTGGTTTAGAACTGTTTTAGTCCTGGTTTAGTCCTGGTTTAGTCCTGGTTTAGTCCTGGTTTAGTCCTGGTTTAGAACTGTTTTAGTCCTGGTTTCATCCTGGTTTAGTCCTGGTTTAGAACTGTTTTAGTCCTGTTTTAGTCCTGGTTTAGTCCTGGTTTAGTCCTGGTTTAGTCCTGGTTTAGAACTGTTTTAGTCCTGTTTTAGTCCTGGTTTAGTCCTGGTTTAGAACTGTTTTAGTCCTGTTTTAGTCCTGGTTTAGTCCTGGTTTAGAACTGTTTTAGTCCTGGTTTAGAACTGTTTTAGTCCTGGTTTAGAACTGTTTTAGTCCTGTTTTAGTCCTGTTTTAGTTCTGTTTTAGTCCTGGTTTAGTCCTGGTTTAGAACTGTTTTAGTCCTGGTTTAGTCCTGGTTTAGTCCTGGTTTAGAACTGTTTTAGTCCTGGTTTAGTCCTGGTTTAGAACAGTTTTAGTCCTGTTTTAGTCCTGGTTTAGAACTGTTTTAGTCCTGGTTTAGTCCTGGTTTAGTCCTGGTTTAGTCCTGGTTTAGAACTGTTTTAGTCCTGTTTTAGTCCTGTTTTAGTCCTGGTTTAGTCCTGGTTTAGTCCTGGTTTAGAACTGTTTTAGTCCTGGTTTAGTCCTGGTTTAGTCCTGGTTTAGAACTGTTTTAGTCCTGGTTTAGTCCTGGTTTAGTCCTGGTTTAGAACTGTTTTAGTCCTGTTTTAGTCCTGGTTTAGTCCTGGTTTAGAACTGTTTTAGTCCTGTTTTAGTCCTGGTTTAGTCGTGGTTTAGAACTGTTTTAGTCCTGGTTTAGTCCTGGTTTAGTCCTGGTTAAGTCCTGGTTTAGTCCTGGTTTAGAACTGTTTTAGTCCTGTTTTAGTCCTGGTTTAGTCCTGGTTAAGTCCTGGTTTAGTCCTGGTTTAGTCCTGGTTAAGTCCTGGTTTAGTCCTGGTTAAGTCCTGGTTTAGAACTGTTTTAGTCCTGGTTTAGTCCTGGTTTAGTCCTGGTTTAGTCCTGGTTTAGTCCTGGTTTAGAACTGGATTAGAACTGTTTTAGACCTGGTTTAGTCCTGGTTTAGTCCTGGTTTAGTCCTGGTTTAGAACTGTTTTAGTCCTGGTTTAGTCCTGGTTTAGTCCTGGTTTAGAACTGTTTTAGTCCTGGTTTAGAACTGTTTTAGTCCTGGTTTAGTCCTGGTTTAGAACTGTTTTAGTCCTGGTTTAGTCCTGGTTTGGTCCTGGTTTAGTCCTGGTTTAGAACTGGATTAGAACTGTTTTAGACCTGGTTTAGTCCTGGTTTAGTCCTGGTTTAGTCCTGGTTTAGAACTGTTTTAGTCCTGGTTTAGTCCTGGTTTAGTCCTGGTTTAGAACTGTTTTAGTCCTGGTTTAGAACTGTTTTAGTCCTGGTTTAGTCCTGGTTTAGAACTGTTTTAGTCCTGGTTTAGTCCTGGTTTAGTCCTGGTTTAGAACTGTTTTAGTCCTGTTTTAGTCCTGGTTTAGTCCTGTTTTAGTCCTGTTTTAGTCCTGTTTTAGTCCTGGTTTAGTCCTGGTTTAGTCCTGGTTTAGAACTGTTTTAGTCCTGGTTTAGTCCTGGTTTAGAACTGTTTTAGTCCTGGTTTAGTCCTGGTTTAGAACTGTTTTAGTCCTGTTTTAGTCCTGTTTTAGTCCTGGTTTAGTCCTGGTTTAGTCCTGGTTTAGAACTGTTTTAGTCCTGGTTTAGTCCTGGTTTAGTCCTGGTTTAGAACTGTTTTAGTCCTGTTTTAGTCCTGGTTTAGTCTTGGTTTAGAACTGTTTTAGTCCTGTTTTAGTCCTGGTTTAGTCCTGGTTTAGAACTGTTTTAGTCCTGGTTTAGTCCTGGTTTAGTCCTGGTTTAGTCCTGGTTTAGAACTGTTTTAGTCCTGGTTTAGTCCTGGTTTAGTCCTGGTTAAGTCCTGGTTTAGTCCTGGTTTAGAACTGTTTTAGTCCTGTTTTAGTCCTGGTTTAGTCCTGGTTAAGTCCTGGTTTAGTCTTGGTTTAGTCCTGGTTAAGTCCTGGTTTAGTCCTGGTTAAGTCCTGGTTTAGAACTGTTTTAGTCCTGGTTTAGTCCTGGTTTAGAACTGTTTTAGTCCTGTTTTAGTCCTGTTTTAGTCCTGGTTTAGTCCTGGTTTAGTCCTGGTTTAGAACTGGTTTAGTCCTGGTTTAGTCCTGGTTTAGAACTGTTTTAGTCCTGTTTTAGTCCTGGTTTAGTCCTGGTTTAGAACTGTTTTAGTCCTGTTTTAGTCCTGGTTTAGTCCTGGTTTAGAACTGTTTTAGTCCTGGTTTAGTCCTGGTTTAGTCCTGGTTTAGTCCTGGTTTAGAACTGTTTTAGTCCTGGTTTAGTCCTGGTTTAGTCCTGGTTAAGTCCTGGTTTAGTCCTGGTTTAGAACTGTTTTAGTCCTGGTTTAGTCCTGGTTTAGTCCTGGTTTAGTCCTGGTTTAGTCCTGGTTAAGTCCTGGTTTAGAACTGTTTTAGACCTGGTTTAGTCCTGGTTTAGTTCTGGTTTAGTCCTGGTTTAGTCCTGGTTTAGACCTGGTTTAGTCCTGGTTTAGACCTGGTTTAGACCTGGTTTAGTCCTGGTTTAGTCCTGGTTTAGTCCTGGTTTAGTCCTGGTTTAGAACTGTTTTAGACCTGGTTTAGTCCTGGTTTAGTCCTGGTTTAGTCCTGGTTTAGAACTGTTTTAGTCCTGGTTTAGTCCTGTTTTAGTCCTGTTTTAGTCCTGGTTTAGTCCTGGTTTAGTCCTGGTTTAGAACTGTTTTAGTCCTGGTTTAGTCCTGGTTTAGTCCTGGTTTAGAACTGTTTTAGTCCTGTTTTAGTCCTGGTTTAGTCCTGGTTTAGAACTGTTTTAGTCCTGTTTTAGTCCTGGTTTAGTCCTGGTTTAGAACTGTTTTAGTCCTGGTTTAGTCCTGGTTTAGTCCTGGTTTAGAACTGTTTTAGTCCTGGTTTGGTCCTGGTTTAGTCCTGGTTAAGTCCTGGTTTAGTCCTGGTTTAGAACTGTTTTAGTCCTGTTTTAGTCCTGGTTTAGTCCTGGTTAAGTCCTGGTTTAGTCCTGGTTTAGTCCTGGTTAAGTCCTGGTTTAGTCCTGGTTAAGTCCTGGTTTAGAACTGTTTTAGTCCTGTTTTAGTCCTGTTTTAGTCCTGTTTTAGTCCTGGTTTAGTCCTGGTTTAGTCCTGGTTTAGAACTGTTTTAGTCCTGGTTTAGTCCTGGTTTAGTCCTGGTTTAGAACTGTTTTAGTTCTGTTTTAGTCCTGGTTTAGTCCTGGTTTAGTCCTGGTTTAGAACTGTTTTAGTCCTGTTTTAGTCCTGGTTTAGTCCTGGTTTAGAACTGTTTTAGTCCTGTTTTAGTCCTGGTTTAGTCCTGGTTTAGAACTGTTTTAGTCCTGGTTTAGTCCTGGTTTAGTCCTGGTTTAGAACTGTTTTAGTCCTGGTTTAGTCCTGGTTTAGTCCTGGTTAAGTCCTGGTTTAGTCCTGGTTTAGAACTGTTTTAGTCCTGGTTTAGTCCTGGTTTAGTCCTGGTTTAGTCCTGGTTTAGTCCTGGTTAAGTCCTGGTTTAGTCCTGGTTAAGTCCTGGTTTAGAACTGTTTTAGACCTGGTTTAGTCCTGGTTTAGTCCTGGTTTAGTCCTGGTTTAGACCTGGTTTAGTCCTGGTTTAGACCTGGTTTAGACCTGGTTTAGTCCTGGTTTAGTCCTGGTTTAGTCCTGGTTTAGAACTGTTTTAGTCCTGGTTTAGAACTGTTTTAGTCCTGGTTTAGTCCTGGTTTAGTCCTGGTTTAGAACTGTTTTAGTCCTGGTTTAGTCCTGGTTTAGTCCTGGTTTAGAACTGTTTTAGTCCTGTTTTAGTCCTGTTTTAGTCCTGGTTTAGTCCTGGTTTAGTCCTGGTTTAGAACTGTTTTAGTCCTGGTTTAGTCCTGGTTTAGTCCTGGTTTAGAACTGTTTTAGTTCTGTTTTAGTCCTGGTTTAGTCCTGGTTTAGTCCTGGTTTAGAACTGTTTTAGTCCTGTTTTAGTCCTGGTTTAGTCCTGGTTTAGAACTGTTTTAGTCCTGTTTTAGTCCTGGTTTAGTCCTGGTTTAGAACTGTTTTAGTCCTGGTTTAGTCCTGGTTTAGTCCTGGTTTAGAACTGTTTTAGTCCTGGTTTAGTCCTGGTTTAGTCCTGGTTAAGTCCTGGTTTAGTCCTGGTTTAGAACTGTTTTAGTCCTGGTTTAGTCCTGGTTTAGTCCTGGTTTAGTCCTGGTTTAGTCCTGGTTAAGTCCTGGTTTAGTCCTGGTTAAGTCCTGGTTTAGAACTGTTTTAGACCTGGTTTAGTCCTGGTTTAGTCCTGGTTTAGTCCTGGTTTAGACCTGGTTTAGACCTGGTTTAGTCCTGGTTTAGTCCTGGTTTAGTCCTGGTTTAGAACTGTTTTAGACCTGGTTTAGTCCTGGTTTAGTCCTGGTTTAGTCCTGGTTTAGAACTGTTTTAGTCCTGGTTTAGTCCTAGTTTAGTCCTGGTTTAGTCCTGGTTTAGTCCTGGTTTAGAACTGTTTTAGTCCTGTTTTAGTCCTGGTTTAGAACTGTTTTAGTCCTGGTTTAGTCCTGGTTTAGTCCTGGTTTAGAACTGTTTTAGTCCTGGTTTAGTCCTGGTTTAGAACTGTTTTAGTCCTGTTTTAGTCCTGTTTTAGTCCTGGTTTAGAACTGTTTTAGTCCTGGTTTAGTCCTGATTTAGAACTGTTTTAGTCCTGGTTTAGAACTGTTTTAGTCCTGGTTTAGTCCTGGTTTAGTCCTGGTTAAGTCCTGGTTTAGTCCTGGTTTAGAACTGTTTTAGTCCTGTTTTAGTCCTGGTTTAGTCCTGGTTAAGTCCTGGTTTAGTCCTGGTTTAGTCCTGGTTAAGTCCTGGTTTAGTCCTGGTTAAGTCCTGGTTTAGATCTGTTTTAGTCCTGGTTTAGTCCTGGTTTAGTCCTGGTTTAGAACTGTTTTAGACCTGGTTTAGTCCTGGTTTAGTCCTGGTTTAGTCCTGGTTTAGAACTGTTTTAGTCCTGGTTTTGTCCTAGTTTAGTCCTGGTTTAGTCCTGGTTTAGTCCTGGTTTAGAACTGTTTTAGTCATGTTTTAGTCCTGTTTTAGTCCTGGTTTAGAACTGTTTTAGTCCTGGTTTAGTCCTGGTTTAGTCCTGGTTTAGAACTGTTTTAGTCCTGGTTTAGTCCTGGTTTAGAACTGTTTTAGTCCTGTTTTAGTCCTGTTTTAGTCCTGGTTTAGAACTGTTTTAGTCCTGGTTTAGTCCTGGTTTAGTCCTGGTTTAGAACTGTTTTAGTCCTGGTTTAGTCCTGGTTTAGTCCTGGTTTAGTCCTGGTTTAGCCCTGGTTTAGTCCTGGTTTAGAACTGTTTTAGTCCTGGTTTAGAACTGTTTTAGTCCTGGTTTAGTCCTGGTTTAGTCCTGGTTTAGAACTGTTTTAGTCCTGGTTTAGTCCTGGTTTAGTCCTGGTTTAGAACTGTTTTAGTCCTGTTTTAGTCCTGTTTTAGTCCTGGTTTAGAACTGTTTTAGTCCTGGTTTAGTCCTGGTTTAGTCCTGGTTTAGAACTGTTTTAGTCCTGGTTTAGTCCTGGTTTAGAACTGTTTTAGTCCTGTTTTAGTCCTGTTTTAGTCCTGGTTTAGAACTGTTTTAGTCCTGGTTTAGTCCTGGTTTAGTCCTGGTTTAGAACTGTTTTAGTCCTGGTTTAGTCCTGGTTTAGTCCTGGTTTAGTCCTGGTTTAGCCCTGGTTTAGTCCTGGTTTAGAACTGTTTTAGTCCTGGTTTAGTCCTGGTTTAGTCCTGGTTTAGAACTGTTTTAGTCCTGGTTTAGTCCTGGTTTAGTCCTGGTTTAGAACTGTTTTAGTCCTGTTTTAGACCTGGTTTAGTCCTGGTTTAGTCATGGTTTAGACCTGGTTTAGTCCTGGTTTAGAACTGTTTTAGTCCTGGTTTAGTCCTGGTTTAGTCCTGGTTAAGTCTTTCTTCTGGTTTAAACCTGATTTATTTCCGGTTTAGTCATGGTTTAGTTCCAGTTTATCCTCAGGTGACCTGACGTCCCACGTCCGTTTTAGGCTCCTTGTCTCATTTCCCAAGACATTTCTGTAAAAATAAGCCCCAATTTTCAACAAACCATGTCCCACTTGTCCCTGTTTTACGCAACAGAAAAGCACAGCACACCTAAAAACATTTGTCTGTAACAAATTTTGCCACAAAATTTATTTACGATGTCATTATTTTTATCAATACGTTGCCATTAAAATCCAAAACTTAAGGCCTAGGTTCATGTTCTTTAATTACATGACAAATAACTGTATGGATTTCTTCCTTGCTTTCTGAGGTCTGGACCCCTGTGACCTCTGTGGTGAGTATGATGTTTCCACAACAAACGCTGCATGTTGTGAAAAAGTGAAGCTTGTGAAATGTGTATTTCTTGTGTCTCATTCTGTTCTTTTACAGATAAACTTTATTGTGGCTCATGTTCTTTATTGTTTGGAAACAGCAGAACTGTCTCATTGCTTTATATTTTTTGTCTGATCACATCCAAACTAAAACATAGTTATGTCCCTCTGTCCCACTGTCTCTCTGTCCCTCTGTCTCTCTGTCTCTCTGTCCCACTGTCTCTCTGTCCCTCTGTCCCTCTGTCCCACTGTCTCTCTGTCTCTCTGTCCCACTGTCTCTCTGTCCCACTGTCTCTCTGTCCCTCTGTCTCTCTGTCTCTCTGTCCCACTGTCTCTCTGTCCCTCTGTCCCTCTGTCCCACTGTCTCTCTGTCCCTCTGTCCCTCTGTCCCACTGTCCCACTGTCCCTCTGTCCCTCTGTCCCACTGTCCCTCTGTCCCTCTGTCTCTCTGTCCCACTGTCCCTCTGTCCCTCTGTCTCTCTGTCCCACTGTCCCTCTGTCCCTCTGTCTCTCTGTCCCACTGTCTCTCTGTCCCACTGTCTCTCTGTCCCACTGTCCCTCTGTCCCTCTGTCCCTCTGTCTCTCTGTCCCTCTGTCCCTCTGTCTCTCTGTCCCACTGTCTCTCTGTCCCACTGTCTCTCTGTCCCACTGTCCCTCTGTCCCTCTGTCCCTCTGTCCCTCTGTCTCTCTGTCCCTCTGTCCCTCTGTCCCTCTGTCCCTCTGTCCCTCTGTCCCACTGTCCCTCTGTCTCTCTGTCCCACTGTCTCTCTGTCCCTCTGTCCCTCTGTCCCTCTGTCTCTCTGTCCCTCTGTCCCTCTGTCCCTCTGTCTCTCTGTCCCTCTGTCCCTCTGTCCCTCTGTCCCTCTGTCTCTCTGTCCCACTGTCCCTCTGTCTCTCTGTCCCACTGTCTCTCTGTCCCACTGTCCCTCTGTCCCTCTGTCCCTCTGTCTCTCTGTCCCTCTGTCCCTCTGTCCCTCTGTCCCTCTGTCCCTCTGTCCCTCTGTCCCACTGTCCCTCTGTCTCTCTGTCCCACTGTCTCTCTGTCCCACTGTCCCTCTGTCCCTCTGTCCCTCTGTCCCTCTGTCTCTCTGTCCCTCTGTCCCTCTGTCCCTCTGTCCCTCTGTCTCTCTGTCCCTCTGTCCCTCTGTCTCTCTGTCCCACTGTCTCTCTGTCCCACTGTCTCTCTGTCCCACTGTCCCTCTGTCCCTCTGTCCCTCTGTCTCTCTGTCCCTCTGTCCCTCTGTCCCTCTGTCCCTCTGTCCCACTGTCCCTCTGTCTCTCTGTCCCACTGTCTCTCTGTCCCTCTGTCCCTCTGTCCCTCTGTCTCTCTGTCCCTCTGTCCCTCTGTCCCTCTGTCTCTCTGTCCCTCTGTCCCTCTGTCCCTCTGTCCCTCTGTCTCTCTGTCCCACTGTCCCTCTGTCTCTCTGTCCCACTGTCCCTCTGTCTCTCTGTCCCTCTGTCTCTCTGTCCCTCTGTCCCTCTGTCTCTCTGTCCCTCTGTCTCTCTGTCCCTCTGTCCCTCTGTCCCACTGTCCCTCTGTCCCTCTGTCCCTCTGTCCCTCTGTCCCTCTGTCCCTCTGTCCCGCTGATTAAGATAATGTCCCACTTTTTCAGTAGATCTTAGTCCATGAAAAGTGAGATCCAAGAACAACTAGATCAGGTCAGTATTCTTTGTGTAAAATGAATAAATATTTGTGGACGTCCTATGTCTTGCTTTGGTGAATGGTTTTCAGGACAGGCCTCTGCGTGGGGCTTTTTTCATTTCATTGAATAAATTCTCAGTAATATTACTTTGCAAAATGTGTGTTTTAGCAGCTGTGTCTTTTATGTAGATGAGATTCAGACTCATTAAGCTTGTAAGTTAAATAATGTCAAATAGCAAAGCTTAACCGTGTTTTCCTTTGATGAATCTTCAGGCCATACTCTGTTCAAATGTGAAAAGTGCAACGTTCACCTGTGCTTACACACAACAACTGTTTACTGTTCTGTTATTCTAATCTGAACACATAATTGTTGGAAATGAATTCAGGCATTAAGGGGTTAAATGAATGCTTGAGTCTGTCCCATCAAATCACAGAACGTGCCCCACTTTTAGTACTTTCTGAGTAGGTCACCCTAGTTACAGTTTACTTCTCAGTTCAATTCAACTTTATTCCAATCTCATATGGTCCAATAACAATATAAATACAAACAATACAAAAATACAAAAGATACAAGTGTTAAATTGACATTTTAAAAAGGCAGCTGTCCAGTGTCTCCACAGCTTGGACTGGTAGTGCATTACACTAAACTTAATGTTTGTTAGTGACAAAATAAGCTTATTTTCAGATTTGTTTAATTATACATGAGGTTTGTAAAACAGTGTGTAAAGACATTTCACTCTTCATCCTTTACAGACTTGCTTTTCTGTAGTTTGTCCATAAATGAGCTGTGTAACAATGTCAGCTTCACTTTATCTGTACACAAACTAAACTTAGGTGACAGAGTATTGGCTTGAGCACACAACACTCCACACTGTCTGTAAATCTCATTATCACCTGACCTAGTCCTCTGTAGTAACAAGCCTAACATACTTGGCTTTATCTGTAACAATAAGCACGACATTTAACAAACAAAAATATGTAAATTTCATATTCTTGTCCTCTTTGGTCCTGCAGATCATGAGCACACTTTTGGCTGCATTGTACTTGATGTCGTTTTCCAGATCATAAACAAAACAAATATTTAGTCGTTGCTGGAGATCAACGGTGCTTGGACTGAAAACTACAAAATCATCTGCATACATCAGATTCAATACCAGATCACCAAACACCAACAAGGTTTCAACATAACTCAGAGTTCATCCAAATACAAGTTAAAAAGAAAAGTCTCACCCCATCACTGACCCCTAACCCTTCCCCATTTAATCTACAGTTTACTGAGCATAGGTCAAAATACAAACAATATATCTGGGTTCACCTCTCTGAGTCATTTTCATAAAGAATTTCCTGTGCTTTACTCCATCAAACACTTTGGAAGCATCAAGAAAACAGAAACACTGAAGAGTTCTGATTTTTATATTTATTAATAATTTGTTTAATAGCATATATGCACATATATGCACTTTTACTTATATTTATATGTGTAGTGCAAACATCTATCTTGTATTATAAAATTTTACTTTTAATGTATAGGCTGTTGTAGAGACCTCTATGTAAGGATACTAAACTAAAATGTGTTCTATAATGTCTTGCCCCAGGAAGAATAGTCTTTACTGTGGTAAGGACTAATGGGGATCAAAAATAAACAATAAACAATAAACAATAAACAATATCTGTGCCAAACTTAGCTTACTCTCAGTACTTCATAAACTTTTACTCGAGTAACCATTTTGTTGACTACTTTCACCTAAGTAACAGTATTTTAAAGTAACATTAGCATCAGTGTTATTATATTTTAAAGTAACATTAGCATCAGTGTTATTATATTTTAAAGTAACATTAGCATCAGTGTTATTATATTTTAAAGTAACATTAGCATCAGTGTTATTGTATTTTAAAGTAACATTAGCATCAGTGTTATTGTATTTTAAAGTAACATTAGCATCAGTGTTATTATATTTTAAAGTAACATTAGCATCAGTGTTATTGTATTTTAAAGTAACATTAGCATCAGTGTTATTATATTTTAAAGTAACATTAGCATCAGTGTTATTATATTTTAAAGTAACATTAGCATCAGTGTTATTGTATTTTAAAGTAACATTAGCATCAGTGTTATTGTATTTTAAAGTAACATTAGCATCAGTGTTATTATATTTTAAAGTAACATTAGCATCAGTGTTATTGTATTTTGAAGTAACATTGGCATTAGTTTTCCTCCGGGGGTTCCTTCTCCTTTAAGGCGGAGGAAGTGACATTTCCCTGGGTTTGTGTGACACAGCTCCCCGCAGATCTGTCACATTCAGCGGGAGACCGAGCACCGCGCAGCCGCTGCTCTTCACTCCTCTTTTACACCGCTTTCATTCCTTTTTAACCACTTTTACAATCCGCCACGGCCGCCTGTAGCGAGTTTTCTTCACTTTTAACCAGTTTACTTCGTTAGCCGCGGCGCGATGCAGCCGAGAAGCTAACGCTAGCGCGGCGGTGCTAGCAGAGAAAGTAACGGCTTCGGAGCAGCGTTTCTCGGCTGCACGTTGAGCGTAAAACCCGGAGAAAAACATGGAAAAACCGAGTCGTTTTAGAGATTTCTGTCGCTATCTTCAGGATCCGCAGCTTGTCGCCAGTTTCCAGCGCATTTGCGGAGTCCGGGGCACGTTTTCGAGGACCACAAGCAGCGGCAGCGGGGGAAGCAGAGAATGTGACCGACGTCAGGCGCTCAGCAACGGGGCTTGCCTTCGCCGCTTCCCCGCGGAGAGTGACGGGGAAACCGCGGCTGTTGTGGGCGTTGGAGAAGGGCAGACGCCTCGGAGCACTTCACGGGGACCTCACGAGAGATTTAAAGCCACGGGTGTGTCAAAAAACCACGGGGAAGACGGTGAAAATTTGTCCCAGAACGGAGCGGACCTCTCGGGGGGAGAGACGGGCAGCGCCGCCGTGAAGCCGCTGCGGAGGAACTCTCTGACGGGGGACGCGGGCCAGGAGTTTCTCATCGAAAACCGCTTTTTGTTTTACCTCTTCACGTTCGGGACCGAGCTGGGGAACGAGCTGTTTTACATCACGTTTTTCCCCTTCGTGATCTGGAACATAGACGCGTTCGTGGGCCGGAGGATCATCATGCTCTGGGCCTGGGTCATGTACCTGGGCCAGTGCACCAAGGACCTGCTGGGCTGGTCCAGGCCCGCGTCTCCGCCCGTGGTCAAGGTGGAGGTGTTCTACAACTCCGAGTACAGCATGCCCTCCACGCACGCCATGTCCGGGACCGCCATCCCCTTCGCCCTCTTCTACATGACCCACGGCCGCTGGGAGGTAGGTCCTGGTTCACTCAGCCTGGTCCAGACCCGGGCATAGACCTCAGTCCTGCAGGGTGGACCAGGTGCATAGACTAGATTTTTTATTTAAGTAAAGATAAAGGAGCAAAAAATACTCATGCAAAAGTATCACCTTAAATTTCTGCTTAAGAAAAAGTATAAAAGTACTCACATTCAAATAAACTTGCAAGTAAAAAGAATTTCCACCAACTGGACAACTCTTGAATGTGTTAAATGTGAGGGATTTTGCGAAAAACTGAGCTGATTACTGAAGAAAATAAACAAACTGGTGCAGTAGAAGAGACTGAATCTGTCTTTGTTATTCTGATATTTCTAAAGCAGTACTACTTTACTGCATCTGTTATATTTAAGTACTGCGTTTCTACAATGAGGCCAAAACACAAAAACACATGATTTTAAGCAAAAACTCAAAATACTTTGTACTTCAAACCAACTCAGAAATGTAGGAAAGTAAAAAATACAGATGTAGTGAAAAGTAAAAGTACCGCTTGTAAAAGTTACTCAAGTAAAGTACAGATACATGAAAACTGTATGTAAGTAAAATAACTAAGTACTTTTACCAGGTTTAAAGAACAATTAAACCAGATCTAAACAAGGCCTTAACTATATAACTTGCTATATTTACTTTTACGCTTGTTTATTTCTGACTACAAAGGCCGATGACATTTAATTAGTTTCCACCTCGATTTAAGTCCTCTTCTGATTGGCTGTTTATTCTGCAGCTGTAAACATGATGCGCATCTTACAAAAAGCACAAAAGACCCCAGAGTTATCATTATTTATGCAGTTATATCTACGACTCTGAGCACCATCGTTGGGTCAAAGACCGCTGCAGCTCAGCCTGACTGCCTTTGTGTGCAGCAGGAAGTGAGATCTTATCACAGTGACCTCAGTAGGACGCAGGTAAAGACCGACAAGTCCAACGGGACACTCGGGTTTGGACAGAGAGGAGACGGATCGAGATACGAGGTCTGAGTGGGGTCTGTCCTCCTCCTCAGTGATGGATGGTCTGGAGTAGTGGTTCCCAAATAGTGGGTCAGGGACTAGGTTATAGCCCAATATGTTCTCTTCTTTCGTTGTTTCTCTTTCTGGGGGTCGTCAATAGGGCTGCACGATATGGAGAAAACATGCGATATTTGGTAACTATGTTGAAAATTGTGATAATATTATTGCGATATTTGAAAATAGAGCCTACTTTTCGAACATAGTAAGTTAAATTCACTACATTTCACAAAAATGTCCTGTATTTACAAGTCACAACAGCGACAAAATCAAAACTTAACACAGACTAAACCAGGAATAAAACAAGGCTAAGCTGTGACTAAATTAATTAAATTACCACTAAAACTGAACTTTTTAAACATTTTTATTTAGTCACAACACATGTTCTTTTAAGGCTCTGCTGGAAAATGATTCTTCAGTGTAAATCTCTGTCAGATGGAGACCACAGCGTTATTGTGATATATTTAGATTCTTACAGATATTGATATTGATACAGATATTGCATTTGCTGATATTGCGATAACGATAATTTTGTGATATATTGTGCAGCTCTAGTCGCCAAAGTAAATGCCTCTCAGAGTGATCTGCATATTAATTTGCCATAGGTTTTTAAGCCCTTCCTGACCCAACGTTCTCTTTATCTGGGCTTGGAACTGGCACAAAGAGTACACTGGCTTCTAAATAGAGTTCAGCTGGGCAATATATTGTAAATTTAATTGTTACCACAATACAAATATCCCAGGAAAACTGAATACATCGCTCCAATTATTTTCTTTAATCTGACGGCTCTCAAAAAATACTATGAGACAGTTTAAAAAGTCCTAATTTTATCTCTGATCAGTCAGAAAATTAGTCATGGTTTAGTTCTGGTTTATCCCTGTTTTAACCCTGGTTATTCTTGGTTTATCCTCGTTTCAGTCCTGGTTTAGACCTAGTTTCTTCCTGGCTTAGTCCTGGCTTAGTATTTGTTTTGTTTCAACCCTGTTTTTATCAGAGCTTTGTTTCTCTCTTACTAAAATAAAACAGAACTGAAATAGTGTTGTGTCAAAAAGGAAATCTAAAAAATATCTGCTCATGTCATTCTCTTCCCTCACGCTTTTGTTTAGTGTGATTGTTAGATTTATCAGAAGCAGAACCAGCTCAGACCCACTTCCCTCTGCGTGTGACGACGGAAGGAAGTGTTTGAAACTTTCTGTTCAGTTCTTTTAGCGCTTCCCTGTTGCTTTGTTCTCTTTCAGTGAATTGTAAAGTCACTCCAGGATGATTAAAAGTGAATGCCACATGTCTGAGGTGTCTAATTAATTCTCAGGTTATTAAATCAGAAGCGAGTGGCTTAGTTAAACTTAAGGGAGAAGCACAGATTGAGGATCCAGTCCCAGGACAGAGAGGGGACTGAGATGTGTCCGGGGTAATGTAGGTTGCATTCCCATCTTCCTTTTCAGCATGTGAACAGCTACGGTAGCCCTGCAGGGACAGGCTGTTGTTTATGACTGAATCCGATGGGTCAGACAGATGTACCAATCTGCAAAAACACAACATGTGCTTCTTCTCCAACAGAGCTCTGTTTGTTCACTTTGGACAAACACCTCACTTTTGTTAGGATTGCCACCAATTTTCATGTATATTTTGTAATCTAGACCCCTCCATGACTGACAGGAGTAGTCAGTTTGTTGATGTGGCAAAAGCCAGTGTAGTGATAGTGGTTAACTATCATTCTTAGAAATGGAATTATCAGATTTATCACTTTCTAAACCGGTTCAGCACTTAATGTTCAGTGGTCAGGTCAGACAGCGATATTTAGACAAATGTTCACTTGTGGCCAAAATCACGGTTTACTAACCTTCAAAACACAACCTGAGTTGGCATACCCTGACATTTACAGTCATCTAGTCAATCAATCGCCAATCTCACTTTATAGGGGCACAATTAAGAGCTAAAGTTTTTAGAGCCGTATAAATATTTGTAGCACGATGGGTGTCAGACCTTCAAGTATGGAAAGTGCTCCAAAACAATTGTTAATCTGAGTAAGCTGATGAGAGATGCAGAGTAGTGGAAAGGCAATATAAATACTTAAATAAATCAGGGTTAAAAAGTCTTGAATTTTAAGTCAGAATTTAAGGCCTTAAAAGTCTTAAATTTGCCGAGATGTGGGGTATTAAGATTTACATACGTTTAACCTCGTTAAATCCAGGCTCACTGACTTCAGGAACGATCTTTTACATGACTCTATTTAGATTAACATTAACATTTTTTTACTTAAACGGACAGCTGCTAGATGCTATCACAGATATAGGACACATTAGGCTTTTTTATTTTTGTTGTTGTTTGGCTAACAAACTAGCATGAGTGAACCAAGTGGACAACTGATCCAAATCAGGGCGTGGCAACCGGCTTTAGCCATTCATTGAAATTACATGATCAAGTGACACGAGTTAAGACGGGTCTATAGGTGAACTGGAGAAGCTAAGTGTCCCATAGTGGGTGAATGTGAGAGTGAATGGTTGTCTCTCTGTGTCTCTAAAGGCGCTTTTCCACTGGGCAGAGCGGTGCGGGACGCCTTAGAGGAAGCCCCTAAACCTGCTGGTGTTTCCATGACTCTAGGTCCAGGAGACCGGCTTCTGTTGTGTAACCACTGAAGTCACACAAGCACAGCAAAAGTTGTGTTAGTAAATGAGATAAAAAATGTGTTTGAAACTGACTTTTAAAACATAAAGGCGCTGGCAAAGACGAGCGTAAATCCTGTTGTGTCTGCGTGAGGCTGGTTCACACAGACACAGGTTTACCTCCAGCTTTCAGTGCTTTAAATTATTCTCTGCTCCACTTTAACACATTTTAACCTCCGAACATATAACCACATGAGTTTAACTTGTGTTTAGTCCAGTCTAAACTAAAAATTAAAAGTTTGCATTCTCAAAGCGAGAGCTGTACTTTGCTAAACCAGAAACAGCTCTTGCTAATCTACACTAGATTTATTTTTAGAAAACATTGTCTCAACATTAGCTCATCCATCTCCAATGGGAATAATCAGAAGAAAATGAATGAATGATGAAATATATTTATCACAAAAGAAACATTAGTGTGCCATTCTGTGTCCTGTTAATTAGGGTTAGGATTAGTTAATAGTTTGACATTTTACATTATGTTTAAAGCTCCTCTTCCTAAAACGTTCCTGTAAGTGCTGAACATAAGTGGACCACAGTATTCGCCAGCGCAGGTGTAACAGCCTGGTGTCCTGTGTCTGTATGTAGGCCGTAGTTCTGAGATAAGCATCAGGACTTGGCCCAGTCCCCAGTCTGGAGACCCGGTTTCTGTATCATCTGTCTCATGAATACTTAAAGGCTCCTCAGTCCAAAGTCCCTGTTTGTTCTGCAGCACTCAGGCGTTTACATGAGCGGAGTCTCCAGCAAACATCACTGTGGTACAGGAACAATGTGATAAAAACGCTCCATACACGGCTTTATCAGAAAGAATCAGAAGATAAGGAAAGTTAGAACGTTCAGTCGTACTTGAAGGTTTATGAGAGGTCGTCCTGCCACATTACTCAGTAAAGGCTGCAGAGCTAAAGCGTTGAAGATTACAGAGCTGCACAGCCACGGCTGTACGTAGCCATGAGGTCCATGAGCTCTGGACCTGGCTATTTTTTTCCCCTCCATATTTTTATTATTGTCCTGGATTTTGTCCTTGTTCAGTCTTGGCATAATCCTGAGGAGTGTGCCACTAAGTTTTTGTTTTTCGTCCAACCATCCGACTGCGGCCAACGGGTGATAATCGTCCTGGTGCGTCCCAGCCTTAAAACAGAGGGGAGACTGGCTCCAGCCGCAGAGCAGCAGCTCTCTCATCCTCGGTGTAAATTGCTGCTTTTAAATAGACGCACGCAAATTGATCTGCTTCTGCACACCCCCAGTGTAAATTCGGGGTAAGAAAAATAGTAGTAATAGTCTCAAGACCAAGAACGGTCTTGGGTTTGACTTGAAGTTAGAAGATCCTGGGTTTGAAGCCGTGACTAGTTATAGATTTAGCTGTGCTTGCAAAACTATAAATGTCATTCTTCTGGTTTCTTTTACAACAATTTGACTTTCATTGTTTCCTGTTCACAAACCAATCTATAGCCACCTTCCGCAGGGAAGTCCACAGCAGGAAAGTCCACTCCCCACTGAGACTTCTCACTGGTCTCATGATGGACGACCTATAACCTTTGACCTCGTAAATGGACTAATCCAATAAATCTTTTTTGCGGCTCTCGGCACTACTTACACTTACTTTCTCTAAAAACATGATATTTCTAAGCTTGGGACCAATACAGCAGTCCTTTCCAGAGATAATGTCTGCCCAAGATTCAAGTGAAACATGGATTTGTGTGGAGTTTGATAAGCAGCTTGTGTGTAATCATAGAAAGTCAACCTCTGATGTGCACCTTTTTACACTTAGCTTCACTAAAACGTGACATATCTAAGCAGCACAGGATGTCTGTGTTACGGCATGTTCCAAGAAAACAGGCAAAAAAAAAAAGGAATAAGGTTCTAAGAGTAGATTGGTGCTGCATTTCTCTCCCACAGATTTTCATTTTCCTCCTCAGTGCCTTCTCATTGGCTCCTGCTCACAAGTCAGAGGTGACTGGCATCAACATAGCAAATGTTTTTCTAGAATTAATTTCCAGTCAAGTTGTTTATGTTTGATAGAAATTTTAAGTTGCCTAAAGTGATTTTTTTTCTAAACTAAGGCAGCACATTATATATTTATCACAATTTACAATTTCACCATTACCAAGAAACAATACTTCTTTGACAGTATTTCTACTACTGCTGCTCAGGGATGTCAAGATCAACCGATTTTACTGTTATTCATGATTATAAATGTGACAGTAAGAATTTTGCGGTTTCTTTCCGTTGTTTAGAGCATGTTTTCAAGGTCCCAAGGGTAATCAATAAAGTTAAAAAGGAATAAAACTTATAACAGACTGGGCATGGCCAGGCAGGTCTACAGTGGAGGAAAACGTAAACAATAGTTCATTAAAAATGTTTATAGTTTCATAAAAATGCGCAGCGTGTCCTTTTGTGGTGTTATTTAACCTTTTTATACAAGGTTAAAATATACAAGAAACAAATGAACTGATAATACTTATAATACGTACTGCATATAGAAAACTTTCCACATCTGTGTTAAGGGCGACAGTGGTTCAGGAGGTAGAGCTGTCGTCTTGTAAGCGGAAGGTTGACTGTTTGAATACTGCCGTTGTGTCCTTGGGCACACTTCACCCACCTTGCCTGTATGAATGGGTTTGTGTGATTGTATCTTTGGTGGTCGTTAGAGATGCACATTCAGTTAATTTTCTTTAATCCATTAACTGGAAACCACCGGCTTGATATCATCTATCATTACGTTTTTTTACAAATAAACTTGTCTTTATAAAAAACAGCTCTTTATTAAATTCAAAGTTATGAACCATAATAAAAAGTTGCTTTTGTTAAAACTAAAGACTAGTTCAGTGTTCCCAGTTGGGCTTCTTTGGAACACATTGGACTGTTTTATAAAATTTGGACTGCCTTTCACAACATCTCAAGGGTTTTTTAGAAAATATTCAGGAGAAAATACCAACAAAATAGTTGTCATTTTATGGCAAACAAAGTAGAAATACACATTTTAATAAACTACTGTGTCCTCCCACTCCTATCATCAGTCCATTAGGTTTTAAATGAGTGATTAATGTTTGGTTGCTCGCAGTTTTTGTTGGTATTTCATACATTTCCACAACAGGATGCAATCAGACAATCACCACCGTGACCAGGAAGGTGGTGATTGTCTGATTGCATCCTGTTTGTTTGTTTGTTTGTTGTTGTTGTTGTTGTTGTTGTTGTTGTTGTTGTGGTTTTTTTTTTGTTTTTTTTTTAATGTGCTGCTGTTAAGTTTTATTTTCTATCTTATGTTTAACGAGATTTCGGCTCTTTTTGTGTGTGCTGGGTGGGTTTTAAGTTCTGTTTGGGCAGGGAACTGACAGTGAGGTCTGGTAACCCTGGACTAGTTATAAGTTTGTATATTTTAGGAAACAGTTGCTTAATTTTATGTTTAATTTGGCGTAACTCTCCAATGGTACTGTACCTTTACTCTACTGTGCAGCATAACCTTTAATTTTTAGTTTTTCTTTCAATCGATTATTGCCGTAATGCTGATTACATCGATTAACCACAAACACCACTAACCTCAGCAGAATATTTTAAAACATGTTCTTAATCATAATAACTGGCTTTATAATAAATGATGTACACTTAAACGGAGCATTATAAATTCAGGGATAATCTCTAAACCTACGATATAGATGTATAAAATCCAGCCGGCCACAGTGGCAGTGGGAGGAGTTTTGTTACAGCCTTAAGTGAAAAGCTATCCACATTTAATGGATTACTGTATTTTCCAGACAATAAGTCGCACTTTTTTCCATCGTCTGGCTCGGGGTGCG
The DNA here is from genome assembly GCA_020698575.1 of Bostrychus sinensis. NCBI lineage: Eukaryota > Metazoa > Chordata > Actinopteri > Gobiiformes > Eleotridae > Bostrychus > Bostrychus sinensis. Next base: position 2,948,320 of record CM036258.1, read on the forward strand.
ACGTATCCTCAGGTGTGACTTATATATTAAAATATTTCAGGTGTTGGTTAGAGGGCGCTCTAGGCTTGTGTCCCAGCATCTGCTGCACCTGTACCACTGACAATTTAAAATGTAAACATTACCAACAACAACTTAGGCTATAAAGACAACTGAGAAAGAGCGGAATAATTGGAAATGGAACTGATGCTGAGTCTGACGACAGCCACGCAGAGGAGGAAGCGGCGCTTCGTCTACCTCCGGAGTTGGCGGAGTTGTTCAGAAGCGACACCGAGGATGAAGAATTTAAAGGATTTAGCGATTAGGAGTGAGATGGTGCAACTTAGAGTCCGGAAAATACGGTAATGTCAAGCTCTGATGATGGTGAGGATTATTATTATTAGGTCCTGTTGTTGAGCTGGGTTATTTTTGGATTACACCTGGCTTCATTTTCAGCGCCATCGAGGAACACAAGACTCTAAGTTTAAAAGGCACTTTTGTGTAGTTCCAGTTTGTAATCGAATCTGTCATTTAATCCACTTCAGTTCAGCAGAAATAACACTCATTAATGGTTAAAAGGTTTTGAGACCACGCTACACGAATTCATTACTGAAGTTTGTCCATTTCCCATGATGCCTTGCTGTGATCCCTGTGGCTTTAGCGTGGGAGCCCTGTGTTGTGGTTGTCTGTGTGAGTGTATCCTGGGTTTATGACCCGGCGCGTCACTGTCGGCCGCCCGGGTGGAGATAAGAGATAAGAGCAGTGACCTCTGACCTCTGGGCAGACTGATGCCACGCTGCTGTCTGTGTAGCAGGGTCAGTAGTCGTGGTAGAAGTAGTCATAGTAGTAGTAGTAGTAAAGTTTTGCACTCACAACTTTTTTTAATGTTGCTCAAGTAATAATTTTGTAAAGTATGGTATAATTCTGCTTGGTAATATTAATTTGAAGTAACAACGTACTCACTATGGTCCACACATTCATTAATGTTTTTATTGTCCATACAAAAAGTTTTAGGGCTACAAAAATGAGATTTTTACTCTATTGAAATATATATTTTACACAAATGAAAAATTTAATTTATTCCCCTAAAAATCATAAAATGCATTGCATCGAATGGTGTTTACTTCTATTATTTGAATTCTATGCAACAGCATAACATATTTACTGCCAAATGTTTTGCCACAAACTCTGCTGAGTAGCTTCTCCTCTGTAAAAAGTGCAAACAGAAACTGATTCTGAGACCACAAGATTTTTGCCTTCTTGTGACATTTTGATCTTGCGAGATTGTGAGATCTTGTCACACCCCTGGCGGTAATGGCTACAACATCTGTGGCAGCTGTGACCCAGGCTTGGCAGTAAAATGACTACTCTAGAAACAAATGTCTGCTCCGATGCAGGTATCTTCCTGATGCTGTCTTTTGTTTTGTTTTTAAATTGGGCAGATATATTTTTGTAGTTGTGGTTGGAAGAGGCACAGCACAAGCTCACGCACACTTCATTAGTCACTTTGTCTGTTGTTTGTTTAACCTTGTGGGTAGTTTACATCTCTCTGGGCTGTTCCCTTGAGAGGAAAAGATTTGCATGAAATGGGCCTCATCCAGGAGTACAACCAAAGTGAATGTAAACAAGGGCTAAACATAGACAAGAGACCACAGTGGAAGTGGCATAATACTTGATGTTACAAGATCAAATGGTTTTATTTACCAAAAACAGTGGTTCCATTTTATTTTTGAAAATAAACATTTATCACTTTATTCTTCTCATGCATTTGTGAGGGAAGTAATAGACCCTTCCAGGAATGACGTGTTTAAAAAATTTCTATCCTATTCATTTCTACAAGCGAGCAAAATACAAATATTAATTTAGACGTTTTTGGGCAGCAGGAACCAATGGTTGTTGTTTATATATTTATTAAAAAATACTCTGCATTAATCTGACCCGGATCAGAGTCAGTACCATATGCTAAAGTTAACTTATAAAAGTAAGATTTGTGATGACCGATGAATAAAATCTGAGCAAATAATGTCACACTGTTGTGGTCTGACACATTTCTGTTACTATTTGTCCTGCATAATGAAGTTGAAATTAAGAAATGTAAATTACATAGCCTTTAGCTTATATGCTAATTATAGATGCTAATTGCGACATTACATTAAAGAACCAAACATTGACTCACTCTCTAATGTTCTCTACCCAGGCGCTGATATTACTCACATGTGGCAGAGTGGTTGTCATTTTCCAAACCTGTCTTGATTATTCATAATTTGTGATGTTTTGTGGCTAGCGCTAATTGCGCTAATTTCCGGTACCAGTCTTTGGATTGCAAATGTTTTGTTTACAAACAGTAGTAGTAGTAGTAGTAGTAGTAGTAGTAGTAGTAGTAGTTACAAATAACTTTCAAGTTAAAGAGTAACTAAACCCCAAAACAACTTTTTTTTTCTGATAAACTGTCTACATGGGGCTCTAACGGCGCTGTCTTCTTATTACTGTGCAATTTTTGGCATTTTCATGTAAAACTTGTTTAATTCGACAGTCTTTGGTCTAAAACCGTCTTAGTGCTGCCCTCTTGTGGTTGAAGTGTGGCTACTGCAGTTGAATTTTCCTACTGGCCTAAGGCGGTACATCCTGGTTTTTGCCTGTCACAGGCCGCGGCTCTGGTATAAAACCATCTCACAGACACACGCCCCCCTGTGGCGAGTCAGTTGAGTCAGTCTGGGGGCGGGGTTAGCCTCTTACTGGGGGGTTAGCTCCACTTTAAAGTCAATAATCCTGTACTATTACTTCTACCTTCACTTGAGTTTTTTTTACTTCTGCTTGAGTATAATATTATTTTGAAACAACACTACTTTTATTTGAGTGCAGATTTAAACGACCTTTTTTGTGGTACACTATGTTTAATATTAAACCGAAAATTAAATTTAAACTTGAATTAAACCATGCCTAAAACCAAACAAAAAATAAACCAGGGCTTAATGAGAGAAAACTAGGACTAAACTAGGGCTAAGTCTGGCCTAAATCTGAACTAAATCTAGAATTGGACCAGGACCATACTAAACTGTGCTCATGCTAGAATTAACCATTATCAGCCCAGGACTGGACCAGTTAAATGTCACGTACAGTGTATATTCCCATTCATTCTTGGCCCGGACCATCTTTGTTTGGGACGTCCTGTTGACTGTACGAGCCCCTCAGTACAGTGTGAATACATGTGTTTTTATTGGGACTCACAAAGAATGGGTGTGTTTCCAAAGAGAGACCGTTCTGTTCCAGGGCAGGGCCGGGTCTGGGAGGAAGTCCCCGCTCTCTGGACTTCAGAGCTCGGACAGAAGGAGACCTGATCACGTTATGGGACCATTGTTTAAAAAGTCATGGGATAGGTTTTACTGGAAGAAAACCTGTTGAGCTAGTTTCATGTTGCGCTTCCAAGAAAGTGTGAAATATTATTTTCTGATATGTTTCCAGCGGTCTGACCAGCTAGACCCATTCCTTTTCTTTGTAAAGTGGGTCTGAACCTACAGAAATATTATGTTACTGAGAAAGAGCAGGTTCCTCATTCACTAAGTTATGAATGCAGCCAATTTACAGGGAACATCCAAGAAAGTAAGATGATTCTTTGGAAGCACAATGGTGAACCAGAGTCAGGGGTTTTTGTCTGAGCTTGGAAATATTTGGCGTTAACTACAGTATTCTAACTGATAGGGCTGCATAATATATCGCTAAATTATAGTTATCGCAATATCCGTATCACAAGAATCTAAATGTATCACAATAACTCTGTAGTTGTTTATCTGACAGAGATTTACACCGAAGAATCATTTTCCTAACAGAGCCTTAAATGAAAATGTTTAAAAAGTCCAGTCTTAGTGGTAATTTTCTTAATTTAGTCATAATTTAGCCTTGTTTTATTCCAGGTTTAGTCCGTGTTAAGGTTTGATTTTGATGCTGTTTTGACTTGTAAATACAGGGACTTACATTTTTGTTTTAAGTGACTTCACCAGGACTAAACTATAGGTCTGAACAAGGTCTAAATCAGGACTTAACCAGGACTAATCTAGGTCTAAACCAGGACTAAACCAAGTCTAGGTTGGTTTTAAGTGAATTTAACTCACTGTGTCAATAAAGTAGGACCTATTTTAAAATATAAACATCGCAAAAATATTATCACAATATTCAACATAGTTATCGAATATGGCATGTTTTTTCCCATATAGTGCATCGTTATTACTTATGTTCTAACTGTGTGTCTCTTGTTTTTCCAGTATCCGTTGGTGTTGGGCTTGAGTGTGGCTCTGAGCTGGTGTGTGCTGGTCTGTGTGAGCCGCATCTACATGGGCATGCACTCTGTCCTGGTACGTACAACACTAACCAAATACTATACATTAAAGATGTCAGGATCAACCAATTATACTGTTATCATAAATATCACGGTAGGATAATTGTAAGACTACAGTATCACACTCCTCTATAAAGCGCCCCCTACATGTTGGAGTAAAGCACTCACAAATCCAGTTGGCTCCTGTGTGAGCCCTTGCTTGGCTTTACTTTTGTTTTCCCCTCTGCGTATCTGTACAAAGTTCTTTGTGCCACAAAGAAAAACGAGAAATAAAACCATCTCTAGCTTTTTGCTCTAACCACGATGGACCGACTCAAGACTGTGATTCTGGGTCGGCGATGCTCAGCCGTGTCGTTTTTGGCCTAGCGACAGCAGAGGGAGATGCCAGAAAATACTTAATTTACCTCACAACAACTCATTTAACCATCACAAGGACTCCAAAACTGTTTATTTAAGGTTAAAAAGTTACTGAGTTCTGCTTTAAACCTGAACAGAAACTGGTTGTACCAGCAGAGGACAGATGTGGACAGTGGTTTGCCCAGTAAAAGTTAGCAAAGTGGCTCTACATGAGGGAAGGGGCAGATGATTCCAGGTGAGGCTGTGCTTGTGAATGTAGCTATCCATGTGCTATTATTTCACTGCTGTTTGATGCTAATTACCACCAGAAAAAAATATCTGTTAAGAGTTAAGGCTAATTTATTCTCCCATGTCATATGTTAATAGATGCGTTTGTTCTAAGGGTTGTTATCGTCACAGCATTTATATTTCCAACTGTTTTCTATGTCAGCGTTTGTGTATTGTTAAATAACCAGTAAGGGGCGATCTGTGAGATTTTACAAAGACGAAAGAAAAAGAGCAACAACAATAACAAACATGGCGGCGCTGAAGGAGGGTTTTACTCCACATTTACTGAAAAAGAAAATCTGAAGAAAATAGCGGTGGGCTGTTCAGTTTTTGAAGAAACCATGACTAACGTTAGCTCTAGTCACTCCTTAAAAAGTTCAGCCTTTTCTTCTGTGGAGCTGTGGTCACTAGCGCCCCCTAATGGTCAGCACATGTACTGCGCGGTTCGTCTGTATCCACAAGCTCTGGGGAAACGGAACAACGTACGACAGAATGAATGCAGAAGACGACAGAACGCTCCGTCTGTATACGAAACCAACCAAACCAACCACAGGGCATGCACTCTGCCCTGGTACGTACCTCTCACCGTGGCTGATCCCTGATTCTCACCACAACACTGCATTTACTCCATTACAGTATCATTATCCTGAAACCCTCAATCCTCTCCAACACTCACAGCGCCATTTAACCCGGTAAAACAATCCTCCGCCTCAGCTCGTCCTGAAGCTCGAGTTACTTCCATCGAACAGCGGAACAGTTCCTGACCTCGACACAAGGCACACAGGGAATGACTCGACACTTTTTACTGTAGGGGTTTGTACAACGACGACTAGAACACAGACATAAGGTTAAATTATGTTTTAAAATCCAGGACTGGACAGGGACTAAATCTAAGGCTAACCAGAACTAAACCCAGTATTAAACCAAGGAATGGACTGAATCATGAGTAAAGAGATTAAACACAGACTAAATACATGTTGACCTTGAACTAAACACTGTGAAGTATTTGGATCTTTCTTAGGCAGAGCCAGTTGGTGGGTAAGTGAATTTTCAGAATCACTGCCAGGAAATGCCAGAGAAGAGTCAGCGAAAAGGGGTTTGTCTTGAGGCAAAGGAAAGAAAGAGACAAAGCCTCTGTCAGGGCTCTCCAGTCTGTAGCTCTCGACCACTTTCCAAGTAGCTCCCCAAAAGCTTGATGAATCCTACATAAGCTTGATTAGTCAAATTTGATTTATCATTTGGGATACCAACTTGTGTTTGCCTGGAAAATCCAGAATGATATGTCTCTATTATTATACAGAGAAATATCAGTCTGGTCACCACGTCCTCCGCCGTGGTTGGATTCAAATCCCTGCCGTGCCGTGCATTTTGATTCGTTTATTTAAGTCATGTGTTCTTTGCGAGCAGCGTCAATCGTCTCCTCAACAACAACAATCAAGATGGCGACCGAGGAGCCGAGAGTTTGTTTCATTCAGCGGTAAATTCAGTTTTAAATGATCAAAAACATATCGAGTCATTAAAACCACAGCAGCTTACAGCACTAGAAGCCTTTATTTAAAAAAAAAATATGTTTTCGCATTGCTCACTTTCTTGTCGCTTTGTTAACGTCACGTTCACCATTTTCTGATTGGTTTTCTCCGCTGTCAGTTTACTCGGGTTTGCTCCGCCTTAGAAATTTATTTGATTCAATGGTGACCAGACTCATCTGGTGTTGAAAATTAGCATATGTGCTAACACACTTGAGCAATACATCTGGTTGTCCAATGTATATGTGATGTCCATATTAAATAAATGAATAAATAAATAAATCCACTGGTGCAGCGGTGAGGCTGGAATTTCCAGGCAAAACTTGTGTATGTATCCAGTCAAATTTATAGTGCCCGCCCCCTTTGTGCACAAAAGGGTTTATTTGCCAATTAGTAGTTAATCAAACTGTGATACAAGAATGACAGCAAGCACAGCCACAGCCAGCTGACAAACTGGCCCCTGTCCAGTGTATTCTTTACATAAGGCCCATAGTTCGAGGGATAAGCTCCAGTGCTTGGAACTTATAACAGCAATAAGCAGAAGATGAAGAATAAATGCATAATTGCTACGATACACAAGCTCTCTACCATTTTTTTATTTTGTAAAAGTAGCTCTCAGTGGAGAAAAGGTTGGAGACCCCTGCACTACAAACTGAAAACACTCATGTTATTATTATTAGTGGTGTAAATTGCCGCTTTCATCATGATACAGTATTATATCGATACAGTGGACTGGGATACGATATCAGTGGCTATACCTCAGAGACATGATAAAAGGACCCATGATCGATATATCAGCATTATCTGCTTATTTAACCAAATATTTAGTCTGAATAAAAAACTGTTTGTATATTTATTTTATTTAGAATAAAACTGAACATTCAAATTCAATTTAAATGATTTTCATAAGTGTTTATAACATTTTAAATGGTTCAGATTCAAGTAGAATAAAGTGAACATTTAAAGAAATTGCTGTGAAGTATGTTTATAAAGTTGTAAATTGTTCAGTTTTATTCTGAGCTTTAATGAGGTAACTCACACTTCTGTAATGTCATCAGCCTGAAGCACATGCTTTAGTCTGTGCTGTCCCAGGCTTCGCTTTAGTTTGTGAGTATTTTATCCTGAAACAGTCCAGATCTCATCACAGCAGATAAATTATCTCTGAACCATGTTGCTCTAAACTTTAAAAACATTTTTTTCAGACATTTCCCTTTCTAATTACTTTTCCGCTCTGTTTGTTTACACTCTGAAAAGTTAGGCAGGGGAAGTAGAGAGACGAGGTGCTCTGCTTGTTTCTTCACCGTTTCTGCCTCATGTTTCTCTCTGGAGCGCCCCCGACAGTTAGGAGTAAAGCACTGTCGTAACTCCTGTGTGGCCCCTCGCACAGCTTTACTTTCATTTTCTCCTCCTTGTGTCCGCTCTGACGAAAATCAAAAAATAAAGCCATCTCTAGCTTGTTGGTCGGCTCTAACCCTGATGTGCCACTTTCTTACGAGGCTTCAGACTTGGCTGTTTGTCAAGCGGCCTGCGACATCCTCATGGCGTTTTCGGTGTAATTTCTGAGCTACAAGTGACGTTTTCAGCCCAGAGGCACCAGGAGGGTGCTGCAGGACGCTTCATTCATGAGTTTCGCTTTAAGGTTCAGATTCTTCACTACATACTGTTGGTTTAAATAAATGGTATTTTCCTCCAAAGGGAGATTTGTTTGTTAGGACTTCATTGAGATCATCAGGAAGACTGAGTTTTTTTGGCCTTTTCTCCTGCAGCGCACTGATCTCAGGCGTCCACTGCTGTTTTATGGTTCAAAAGTAAATAAAACGTGTTCTAAGCTTACACTTCTATACTGTATTGTGCAGGAATTTTAATTAATAGATAGAAGAGTGTTGAGTAACTACACAGCAAACCCTCCTGTATGCGTATTATAAAAACCTGAGTTAGAACTGGCCTGGACCTGACTGTGTGGGTGTCAGATTAGTCCAGAATCTCACAAAAGAAAGAAGGAGTTCCTGTAAAAACCTGCCCCATGTTTCACTGTGTGAGGTTTAGCCCAGAGCAGAGATTAGCCTCATGACTTCACCTCTGTAATTCTCCCCAGCACAGGAGGATTACAGAGGGTTACAGGAGACAGTGGGCTGCAGCAGACAGCTCCCGGAACTGTGAGAACGGGGAAATCTGCTTCAGCAACAAGAAATGAGTAACTACGGCTGTGCCCACTGTGTAAAATGTTTATAGTTAGGAACAAGACCAAGCCAAGACCTGTGTGTGACAGAACAGCTGTATACAGGGCATCCACAAGGTCTTAAAATCATGGCCTAAACCTATAAATAGGGTTAGTGAATGAATGTGAGAGTGAATGGTTGTCTGTCTGTGTTCATCTCTGTGTCAGCCCTGAGACTACCATATTTTCTGGACTATAAGTGGCTCCGGAGTATAAGTCGCACTAGCCAAAAAATGCATAATGAAGAAGAAAAAACGTATATAAGTCACACTGGATTATAAGTCGCATTTTTTGGGGGAAATTTATTTTACAAACTCCGACACCAAGAACAGACATTTCATGTTGAAAGGCAAGTTATAGTAATAATAGAATAGAGAACAACAGCTGAATAGGTGTGCGGTTTGCTAACGTAACACATTGATGGTTATTCAGCTACATGAAGCATAAACAACGAACTGAATAGGTGTCTCGTATGTTAACGTAATATATTAACAGTTATTCACATAACTATAGCATAAAGAACATAATATAACAAGTTCACTAAACTCACCATCTCACTCCTAATCACTAAATCCTTTAAATTCTTCATCCTCGGTGTCGCTTCTGAACAACTCCGCCAACTCCGGAGGTAGACGAAGCGCCGCTTCCTCCTCTGCGTGGCTGTCGTCAGACTCAGCATCAGTTCCATTTCCAATTATTCCGCTCTTTCTCAGTTGTCTTTATAGCCTAAGTTGTTAGTGGTAATGTTTACATTTTAAATTGTCAGTGGTACAGGTGCAGCAGATGCTGGTACACAAGCCTAGAGCGCCCTCTAACCAACACCTGAAATATTTTAATATATAAGTCACACCTGAGAATACGTCGCACCCCTAGCCAGACTATGGAAAAAAGTGCAACTTATAGTCCAGAAAATACGGTAACTGGCCCTGGAGTGTACCCCGCCTAAGGCCCAAAGTTACTGGGACGGGCTCCAGTACCCCCGACCCCTAACAAGAATTGGCGGACGAAGATGAATGAATGAATAGGTATTATATTTTGCTCATGTAGGTCTTAAAATTTGTCAAAACATTATGTTAATAACACATAGTCACTGCAATAACAAAATATATTTATTGAAGAAATGTTATTGAAATGTAGAGATGTAATAATATCCAAATCTCATGGTATGATATTTATTGCGATATCGTGGAAATGCTCATAACATTTATTACATAAAAATACTGTGCCAAGCTCATAGTGCAATAATGATCATATTTCATGTTTTATCTGCTCTAAAATGTAACGGATAATAAGGTTTTTATTAGGGCTACACAATATATCGCAAAATTATCGCAATATCAGCAAACGCAATATCCATATCGCAAGAATCTAAATATATCACAATAACGCTGTGGTCTTCCATCTGACAGAGATTTACACTGAAGAATCATTTTCCACCAGAGCCTTAAAAGAACATGTGTTGTGACAAAATAAAAATGTTTAAAAAGTCCAGTTTTAGTGGTAATTTAATTAATTTAGTCACAGCTTAGCCTTGTTTTATTCCTGGTTTAGTCTGTGTTAAGTTTTGATTTTGTGGCTGTTTTGACTTGTAAATACAGGAACTTACATTTTTGTGAAATGTAGTGAATTTAACTTACTATGTTCCAAAAGTAGGCTCTATTTTCAAATATTGCAGTAATATCATTTTGCAATTTTCAACATAGTTATCAAATATCGTGCAGCCCTAGTTTTTATCTGGATCACATTAGTTTGGTCTGACAACAAAAAGTTTTAAACAGCAGCTCAAACAGGAGCCAGGAGCAATGACCATATAAGGAACTTCTTATACGTCAGTATCCATGAGGCTCTGTAAACAAACAACAGACAGCACTGCTCAGGAGTCACTGTAGAGGCAAAGAGTTCTCTTTTGATTTTATCCACAAACTCCTGCTCACAGCCCTCCTCTGCTGGACACTAGAGTTAGGTTATTTGGTTTTCCAGCTCGTAGTCCACTCCTCTGAGGCTAATGGATCGCATGGAGACCGGGAGAGAGGAAATAAACGAGTGAAGCGTCGCAGGTGAATGTGAAAAGTTTATTTTGTAACTTTTAATGTATTATCTTCTCACCTTTTGAATCCTCCGCTACATAAAACAGCCCTGAGTCTTGATATTCGCTGATTTATCTGCTAACGCTGCTGAAAACACCGGCCTCCTCCTCCATGTTTGTTGGCTGCGCTCAGGCTCAAACACAGCAAAGGACCATGGTCTATGTAGTTCTTTCTGCTTTTTAGCATGTCGCTGCAACAAAACTATGCATTTTTGCTCGGGGAGAATACTGTTTGATAGCGTAACAAGACCACAATGATATCGAGAGACTTTTGCCATCGTAATATCGCCAATACCGTTACATATTCAGTCAAAACCAGGGCTTTGTAAAAAAAAGAAAAGAAAATTAGAACTCTGTGTCGTTGACACAAAAAGCATCTGAACAGAGGTCTGGATAAAGTAAAATGTCTCTACTGTAATGTGATCAGTGCAGTGCTGTTCTAATGGAGGTCTGTGGCCAGTTCCATTAGAGTCATTATAGATGTGAGATAAACAGAGGTTACTCCAGGTCACTCTCTATCAGGTCAGCTCGACATTAGCCCCAAGAAAGTGATTTATCTACAACATGACCATAAAAAGATAGTGCTGCTTTCTGAGTACTGACATTAGCCGAACAGTAGGCTGTGTTCATAGCTGCTGTACAGGAGACAAAGTTGTTGGAGTTAATTTTATCTACGGATTGAACTCCTTACAGACCTAAAAAGTGACTGTTAGTGGCTACATAAATCACATGACCATCTGTGTTCTGGACCTCCTCTCTCTCAGCGGCTCTGATGGAGGGCAGGCTAAACAACGGAGGTAGAATCTGCTGCTAGAGATAAGAAAATGCATGTCTTGGTCTGGTTTATAGTAATTAATATGCCATTACTCGGCCTGTCCACATGAAACACGCACAGTTCAACATATTCTCTGTCAGCACAAATGAGACCTGGTTTAGGGCTGATAACACGACAGCGCTGTCCAGGAAAACACAATCTGAGTGTGCATCTGAGTCGCATTTACACGACAACGCTGAGGTAAAGGGTTGTTGTCTAAACAGCCACTCAGTCCTAGTTTTGCCGGTTTGTTCCGGCAAACTAAGAACTTGGACATTTCCAACCTCCGGCTCTGAAAAATGCAGTGGAATATAACTTCATCTCGTATTTCATACTCGCGAGCGCTGGGTTGATTGATGTTCCCCAACTTCACTGACGAGCTTAAGTTTGACGTCACTCAGCAATGGCGGCCTCAGCAGGCCGAACACCTGAATGATAAAACTTTAACTCAACTACGATTAACCAAGTGAATCTGGTTAATCTGGTAACTGGTTATAACCTACCGGACTGACATTGTCTGCATCTAAACTGGTGTGAAGACATTGCTATATCGTTCTCTTCTCTGTGGCCATCGCTCATACCAATAAACATTTACCTGTTGTTAATAAAATCAGGGTTCCTTTGTTTTTTAATGCCTTTTTTAACATTTAAATGCCACAAGCATACTATTGTGGCAGCTTAAATTGTCAAAATTAATTTGCAAGTATTGTAAAACACCGTTCATAAAGCTTCAATAATGCTGAAAGTCAAGTTTGGGTAATTTGATTCTGCTGGAAGCAAACTCGTTCAACCGTCAATCACGCTACAAAAATGGTAAATTATTATTAATACATACATATTTTTATTCACCCATAAAATATAATGTCAGCAATTTTATTTCAAAACTATTTTACGTTGCATTAATGTCTTTTGGAATCAAATTCACTGCTTATTTTTTCTTCTTTTATTGCTTTTTAATGCCCTGCGGGAAACCTGAAAATGTGTTTTGTTAGAGCCTGCAGAGTCAGGGTCAGATTTTGGATGTTTTTATCACTTTTCCCTTTTTATCAGTCAAGGATTCTTTTTTGTCCTGTTTTTGTGTTGGTTAAGTCCTGGCTTAGTCTTAGTTTAGTTCTGGTTTATACCTGGCTTAGTTCCTTGTTAGTCCTGGGTTAGTCCAGATTTAGACTCTGTAGTCCGCTAAAGATGGTACTTCACATTTTCTGAGGTGGTGCTGGGTGTGAGAAGTTTGAAAATCTCCGGCCTAAATGATGAGTTAAGGTCCTGTTTTGACTTAAACATGGATCAGGTTTGGGCGGGTTCAGATGAACTAAATGAACCATGTCATTAGCCTCATAATAACTTAATAAAATAATAAATGAAGTAATTACGCTTGTGCTATCGCTATCAAAGTACAAACGGCTCAGGCCAAGACGTGACAGAGGAACACTGGTTTACGATCCTCCTGAGGTGAAACCCACCAATCAGAGCCCAGTGTTCTGCAGAGCCTGGACCAATCAGAGCGCGGTTCGTAGATGATATCACTGACCTTTTGGAGCAGGAAAACCTTGTGTTTGATAAACTCGGGTCAGAGGTCAGGGTCAGGTTCAGCTCACTTCCTGTTTCCTGTTTATCTTATCTCGGAGCTTTGTCTTATCTGACCTCGTACAGACGGGACAGGGGTAGGAGGAGGCAAAATGTAAGTTATTCATTATTTTATAGGAAAGAGAGGGTTCAGACGTCTAATACAAGGCCGCTAACGTTTGCAGAAAATCATGTGTCAGCAGACGTGTTCCAGATTGAGCAAAAGTAACTCGGAGAGGGTTCGATCCTTGGGCCGACCAAACCTCTGTTTCTCTGTGAAGACAAATGTCCCATAGAGAATGAATGTGAGAGTGAACTGTTGTTAGCGCTGACAGCCTCTGGTTTGTAAGGATTTGTTCATTTTGGGTGAAAGCATCAAAGAGGACGATGATTCAGAAGTGTAATCAAGTCAGAAGTTTATTCAGTAAAAACACAGTGAGGTTACAGTCAGCAGAGTGAGCGCGCTCCTAGAGGGAGGAGTGTTCTAAGTTTTTATACTATGTATGACGATGTATGACGATCTCTGCATAGCATTATCTTCTTGGCTTCGAGTAACTTTTTTTGTGCATAGGGCAGGGCCACAAAAAGTTCTCAGTTTCTGCAGAGTCTTCCCACCATCGACAGGAGCCCCCCCTGCAACCTTGGGTCTGAGAACTTTGTAGCAGCTCCTTATTTGTGCCATAAACCAAAGCAGTAGTACATCAAAATATAAGTTTAATGGTAATACGCAAAGCTATGTAGAAATATTCAATAGGTTGTGGTGTCGAATAATCTGTAAGAGAGGTCTAGGTCAACTAAACTGTTAATGGCTGATTAATTGCATGAACTCGCGTCAATAAAACTGGTTTCATTTATTATGTCAGCCGTTCCCAAAGTCAAGACTGTTGTGGCCCCTTAAATTTCCGAAAATCTCTCGCAGACCCCCAACGATAAAACTTCCCTCTATTCAAAAGACTCTGCCATGTTTTTCTCCATTTTTTTTTATAAAAACATTACAAAAACAGTGATTATTGACTAGAAGTTGTTTTAAAGTAATATTTTAAAACGAGTATACAGCTGTAATTAATTTCAAATGTTTTTTATGTACCTTTATGTTTTTAGGTACTTAATATTTTCATTGACTTTTTATATTTTTGTATGTTTTATTTGTTTTTATGAACCAAAACTATGTCTGAAATAATAATAAAAAAAATAAATAATGAAATTGAAATACAGACAGCCACTGGGGGCCCCCCTGTAGTACCTTCACGGCCCCAGACCCCACTTTGGGAACCACTGTATTATGTGATTGCTTTTATTTATCATTTTAGAATATAACAATATATTTTACAGCCATCTTTTCTAAATGTTTTATTCCATAATTAATGTAAAGTCACTTAATTGTCCTGTTGTCTCCAGGACGTGTCCCTGGTGAACTCTGTCCCTAACCTTGTCCTGTTGTCTCCAGGACGTGTCCCTGGTGAACTCTGTCCCTAACCTTGTCCTGTTGTCTCCAGGACGTGTCCCTGGTGAACTCTGTCCCTAACCTTGTCCTGTTGTCTCCAGGACGTGTCCCTGGTGAACTCTGTCCCTAACCTTGTCCTGTTGTCTCCAGGACGTGCTGGCGGGCGTCCTGTACAGCGCCCTGATCCTGCTGGTCTTCCTGCCGCTCCTGGACCACATCGACGGCTTCATCGTGAGCAGCTCCTGGTCCCCGGCGCTGGTCCTGGGCCTGCCCTTCGTCCTGGGGCTGCTGTCCTTCCAGCTGGACGCCTGGAGCACCTCGCGGGGGGACACGGCTCAGATCCTGGGCACCGGCGCCGGCGTGGCCCTGGCCTCCCACGCGAACTGGCGCCTGGGCTTCGCGCGGGACCCTCCGCCCGCCGCTCTGCCCGTCGCGGCGCCGAGTCCGAGCGCGTGGCTGTTGGGCGTCGTGGTCGTCCGGCTCGTCGCGGGCGTGGCCGTGCTGATGGCGACGCGCGCCGTGATGAAGGTGGTCACTATAGCGACGCTGTGCCGGGCGCGGGGCCTGGCGGGCGACGACGACGTGCGGCGGGCGCGGCAGCACATGGAGTTCGAGCTGCCGTACCGCTACGTGGTGTACGGCACCGTGGGCTTCAACGTTCTCTTCCTCGTCCCTCTGCTGTTCAGCTACATGCAGCTCTGAGACTACAGGGCCCACAATGCACTGCTCTCACACAGAACCACATGACCCACTCATGGATGTGTTATGAAGTCTGGATGTGGTATTGCCTCCTCAGTCTCTGCAGAGCTTAACAGCGCCCCCCTCTGGTTCTGGAAGCACATTTCCTGTTCATTTTCTCCATCGACTTTTCAAAAAATCAGTAGAGAGTTTAAAAGCTCGACGGAGGCTGGTCATTCTTTGCTTATTCCCGTTTGGGGTCGCAGGTTCTGGAGCCTGTCCCAGAAATGATGGGCCTCCTCTCCTACTTTCTTTTTGAAAGCAGGACAGTCTGGTTCCTCAGTCGCAGTGAAGCGTTTCTCTCCGGTCGATTTGGAGCTGACCTATCACAGACGTTTATCTGCAGCACGTCTTACAAACAGAAGCAGAGTGAATGTAATAACTTCTCTCTGATTAACAGCGTTTAGGTCTTTCCTTCGTCACCTGTTGGTTCTGCTGAAGTCCTCGTTGTTGTTCAGTCCTCTGTGGGATTTTTGTCTTCGTCCTGTTTCCATTTTAACAACAGTAAAGTCCCTCTGACGTCCACCACATTCAAACAAACCCACTTTTTCTTTCACAAGTCTTTGTACAACTGGCTTCTGCTGCTGTCCCCGCTCACAAATAAGGACAGAGCTGCTCAGGATTCACAGGATTCTGGGCTTTTATGGAAAAACTGGCAAGAATCCTCCATATTTGTTTGGGTCAGCGGTGCACTGCTTACGTCCCGCCCTTCGTTTCTCTGATTGGTGACTCCGCCTGTGATTGTTCTGCCACAGAAACTAAATTTAAGCAACAGGACCAGACTCACTTCTTTGTATAAAACAGGAAAAGAGTTTGTCCACAGCTGATAAAGATTTTTTGTGTCAGTGGAGAAGATGAATAGGAAATTTGCCTCCAGAACCAGAGGCGGCCACTGTTGAGTTCTGTTTTCAGCAACGACAGCTGCGTTACGGTGGAAAAAAAGACAAACAGCTGATGGAGCATTTTCTATTTCTTAAAAAAAAATTTCTCAGCTCATGAAGGTTTTCTGTCACTGTTTCTGCCAAGGGACCTGAGATCCTTTGGTGTCAGAGTAAAAAGATGACAAACTTCTGCCATGTCTGTATTATTATTGTCTAAAGAAACATATTTTTTATTTTGTAGTGCAGTGCCCCCTACTGTCCACTGTGGAAATTAGTGACAGGACAAAGCTGGGCTGTTACCTTATGCTCTTTATATCCCACAATGCACTAGTTTTATGATACCACGCTGCACTGTGCTCCTCCTGACAAAATCCAAACCAATATTTTTATAAACTCTTCCCAAAAAATACCCCAAAAATAGTTTTTACCGCCATTTTAACCCTGGCTCTGACTGTTGTAGACGTCTAATTTTCACTTTTACTGAGGAAAAGTCTCAGATATTCCCTTATTGCACTGCTCTGTCTTTGAGAGAAATGATTTTTTAAAGTTATCCAGAGATGAACTGCCACTGTGTTTGAGATTTTAGCTTTGACTGATAACTGCCAAGTTTTCTCCTCACATTCTGTATTTATAAATAACGGCTAGAGCCTTGTTTCCACCAAGCAGCACTTTCTAATTTCATTTTGTTCTTCTTGTATTCTCATTCTGGACAGTGTTTATATTTAAGATAACTGACGAGGCACTAACCATAAAAACTATCTCTGTATTAAGATATTGTTTTCCTCCAGGTCTAATGCTGCGCTCCAGTCCTCGAAGGCCGGGACTTGGACCTCAGAGTGACGTTCTCTCTGAGCTACGAGGTCTTACAACTCAGAACATGGAGTGTAGCAACCGATAACGTAATAATGGCCAATAGTGTAATAATTTGGGCAATTTTAAATGTAATAAAGCCAATAATGTAATAGGTTTTATGTTATTTGCCTAGCTTTAAAAAAAATCTTGCAGCCTGTAATGTAATAATACAGCAGAAGGACTGCATATCTTGGAAATGAGAGGTTTTCTTTATTAGGCCCGAGCCCCCAGAGATGGCACAGGACCTAGTGTGAGTTATTATTATTTTTATTATTGCAGTTTGTTTAGTGTATGGCAAAGATTGTAAGCGCCAGTTAGATTTTTTTTTATTTGTACAAAATGTTCTATTTAGAATATAATTATTTTGCTCAGGTTTGTCTTTGAGGACTCAGGCTACATTTACACTGCAGAAAAAGTGGCCCAAATCTGACTTTTTTGCCCAGATGTGACTTGTATCTAACTTTTCCATGACAGAGTGAACGGCACAAATCAGATTTTTTCAAATGCGACCCAGGCCACTTTCATCTGTGCGCCTCTTGAATCAGACACGGATCTGATCTTTTACAACGTGACTTCAGTCTGAACGCTCAAGTCACATTTAATCTGACTTTTATGTCACTGAAATGTTCTGCACTGGACAGATCAGATGATAACAAGCCTGGCACACAGCTTTGATGGAGTTGGTCACCTAGTTGTTTTATGAGACTGAATAAACTGAACTTGAGTTTGCAGTTATAATGAGCCAACTAATACTTTATTTATTAGTCTACAAACATTAAAATTCTACAATTTAGTGGACCTCTACACCTTTAAAATGATGCTTAAAATAAAAAAAATAACCTCTTTCCAAAAACACTGCAGAATATGTTCACATTTAGAGATTGTCACTATGATCTCAGAGGAATTGAAAACATTTAGAACAAAGAAAGAAATCGTGTTAATCAGCCAAAGGCACTGATCTATGGAACAGCTGCACACAGGAAATTAAATTATAAAAAACATTCAAAAGGGCGATGTTAAGTAGATATATGAAGTCTGAGAGTTAGTCTCTGTGTACAGATAATTATCTGGCTTCATTGTAATGTTTGGATTTATTAAGAGCTGTTGTTCTGTTAAGTAAAGTATTAAGGGTCAGTAAAATAAGCTTTAGCTTCAGCCGACACCTTTTCAGTTTAAGTGCAGAAGGAGCATTTATTTGTATGAATGTATGACAAGTAATTAGTTATAAATGTATCTGTATTCATTTTGTCATACTTGTGACCGAAATAAACTAATAATAATAATAAAAAACAAGTAAATGTGAAGAGAAATAAGATGAGAAATATTAAGAAATTAGGATTGAGGATTGAGGAGTGTTGCTGACAGATTTAGTCAAACATCTTCCACAATATCCTGAGATTAAGGATAAACTCTGAGTCAGTGAAGCCTCTCACATCACAGTCCCTCCGCTCCAGGCTCCATCAGGGCTTTTTTTTGGGGCTCACAGGTCACTTTAGAGCCAGAAACAGTTCACACACGAAACTGACAGAAGTCACATTTAAACTGGAATCTGAACAGCCACACAAACATCAGATTGAGCATTAAGACCTGCAGTGTGAACGTAGCCTTAGTCATCCAACCTTTCTAAATCACAACAAAAAATGATTAAAAATTTGGAGTTTTAGATGTTTTGTGTCTTATCCGAGAGACTTTATGCTTTATCAGTGTCTCTGTGTCAACGTTACTGGCTCAAAAACATTATTACGTTATCGGTTGTTGCAGGATATTACGACTCCTGACGACGACTTGAATGCAGCACGAGTCCTTGGAGTAGGTTGGGTTCACTTCATGTCACAACACTCTTTTACCAGGGACCCGTGTTGTGAGATTGAGAGTGAAATCGTGTGGTAGAATCATGCAAACTGTTGATTTGTTGACCTGGTTTATGGTTAATATCTCTGCAGTTACTGGGTTTATCCATGTGAAACAAAAAATAGCACAAAGTTTAGCGTCTCCCTCGTCAGCACAAAATGACAAAGAGCAGGATTGTTGACAGTAGACGTTAAGCCACAGGTTTAATATTTAGTTATTTATTTCTTTTAAAAATAGTTTCAAAGCCTCTGCCCTCTGTCTGAGTTTTTGACATTACTCAATTCTAGAACGCAACTTGTCGTACTTTGCTTTTGTTTTTAATTTTCCCCTAAAGCTGCTCTTGGGAGGCCAACACAGATCAGAAAAATAGTTATTTTAAAGGTCCTCTATTCTGCTAATTCGACTTTTTCTCTCTCTGAACAATGTTTTTTAATGCAGTCTCCTCTTCAAAAACAGACCTGGGCATTATTTTAAGTTATAAAATCTGAAATACTAATGAGAAGGAGTCCAAAACTGTTTAAAAAAGCAGAATATGGGACCTTTTATTATTGATTTAACGTTGTAATAATGAGCTTTGTTGTTAATTTCCAAAGCAAGGCCCATTAACAGTTGTTTTTTGTCATAAGAACATTGTTTATGCTTAAGAAAGCAGGGTTTTGGTTTTAATAACTGTTCTTCTGTTCTGTCTCTGGGTGGAAACGTCTTTTTGGTCGCGTTCTACTTTTTTTTTTAGGAGAGACAGATATTTAAACTCGACTGAGGACCACTGAGTAAACGCCTTTTGCACAAACCCTGTGGACATGAAGTATCAATGCATTTTTTTCCTCAGAGTTGGCCTTAAACATGGAAACAACCACTGTGTAAGAACGAGAGCATTTCTCCTCTGCCTTTCTTCATGAAACAAACGTTCGTACGAGACTTTGATGCTCATGTTCGTATTATTCCAGGTAAGAGAGTTTACCTGCATTTTGACTGAAACCAAGAAACCTTAAAGGCAAAACTCAGACGCTTTTATTTTGCTTGAGTCGACTTTTTCTGTGTTTTTTCTCTTTCAAAGCAATAAGCAGCAACCTGTGGACTTTAATGCATTTATTCCAAAGGACTTTCGACGGTTTTATTGAGAGAAACAGACTACGAGGCACATATTTTGAAGATTTTTCTGTGTAAACTCTGATTCTTTGACACTGTTGCTCGGTTTGAGAGATTCCTGTGTTTTATTTGTTCTGTTCTCAGGAGAAAATGTTTGTTAAATGACTGTAATAAGATCGGATTACAAAGAATGGAAAATTAAAATAGTGTTTTAAAAAGGATTTGTGGAGTCTCGTTTGTATGTTCTCCCTGTGTCTGGGCCGGTTTCCTCCATCAACCTAAACCATGCACAACAGGCTCATCCTCCAGCGGGGTCCCCCTGAGTCCTGACCTGGATCCTGGCTCAGATCTGGTCCACTGCTCCTGACAGGTTTGGAGAAGCAGACAGGAGCGCAGAGATCCTAATGTTTTTAGTGAAAATACACTTTTAGAAGACAAACTTTAGCTTCAACTTCAAAAACACTGTGCAAATGTGAGTTCCACTGAAGAAACCAGGAATAAACCAGGAATAAACCAGGACTAAACCAGATCTAAACCAGGACTAAACCAGGACTAAACCAGATCT
Organism: Bostrychus sinensis; assembly: GCA_020698575.1. Lineage (NCBI taxonomy): Eukaryota > Metazoa > Chordata > Actinopteri > Gobiiformes > Eleotridae > Bostrychus > Bostrychus sinensis. The sequence continues at coordinate 2,968,880 of CM036258.1, forward strand.
AAACCAGGACTAAACCAGGAATAAACCAGGTCTAAACCAGATCTAAACCAGGAATAAACCAGGACTAAACCAGGAATAAACCAGGTCTAAACCAGGACTAAACCAGATCTATACCAGGAATAAACCAGGTCTAAACCAGGACTAAACCAGGACTAAACCAGATCTAAACCAGGACTAAACCAGATCTAAACCAGGTCTAAACCAGATCTAAACCAGGACTAAACCAGATCTAAACCAGGAATAAACCAGGTCTAAACCAGGACTAAACCAGATCTAAACCAGGAATAAACCAGGTCTAAACCAGGACTAAACCAGGACTAAACCAAGACTAAACCAAGTGTAAACCAGGACTAAACAAAGTCTAAATCAGGTCCAAACCAGGAATAAACCAGGAATAAACCAGGACTAAACCAGGACTAAACTTGTCTCAGTGCATGTTTGGGTTCCACTGAAGAAACCAAGACTAAAGAGAATCACATTTACTTTAACATTTCCTTAATCAATCCGAGTACTCGTCTGTCAATGGAGTTGCGCCCCCTGCTGGAGGACAAGTCAAATTACAATCCTTACATTAGCACTTTTTAGGGTTCGCTGTCAGTTTAAACCATGTTATTTAGCATTAACTGGCAATAGAACCATGCACAGTCTTGTTTTACAGATTATTATTTCAGTATGACTTAGTTTTGATTCGAATTTTAATTAACGAGTTGAATGCGGAACCTTTCTTTTCGGACCTGTTTCCCAGACGGACTGTAAACACCGCCACACGGGCCACTTCCTCCACGCGACTTCTGCGCTGAAAACAAACGTGACTTCAGCAGCTTTGGGAGATTAAAATTTCGATAAAATTCTGTTTTATTCAGATAAATTTCCTGTCAGTGAAGCGCGCGGAGAAGAAGGATTTCACAAAATGGCGGACTGTCAGTGACGAACAGGTGAGATTTATATTTTAGAACATTATAGTAATTTTAGTCGTATTTATTATGCTAACAACAGACATAGTTTAAAGGTTAGGAGCCGAATTAAGAACAAATTAAGAACTTAACAACAATTCACAAACCGATTTTCTTATTCTCAAGAATCTTGCTTTAAAACTGATTTTCGCACAAGCCTCGAAAATTAAAAACCATTGGTACAAAATGTATTCACTTAAAGGGGAGCTATTCTTTTTGAGCTTTTAACCATGTTCTAATATGGTCTCCTACTCAAAAACAGACCTGCAGTAGTATTCTGTTTGAGTAATCCTGTAAGCTGAGGCGCTGTCCTTCTCCAGAGCTGAAAATGCTCGGTCTCACAGCTGTACGTAGACAACTGTACATAGAGCTGTATAGATCTGATCACTCACAGAAATCTGATGTCAAACTCTACGAGTCTCATCCACACTAAAAGAAAAAGTGACATTTAGCTGATTTGGGGCTTTAAGTTTTACTGTTTTACAGTTGTGTAAATGCAAAACATATATTATGAATTATAATTATTATAACAACTATAATAATATTATAATTATATTTTTACTCCTGACTTTTAGGAAGAATTTGTGAAAGGTTATTTTAGAAATTTTGAGAATAGACTACTGTTATTAGGATACTGTTATTTTCATTTTTATTTATTTATATTGAAAACAATGACATTTAATCCAATACTTGCATAACTGCCTGTATATTTTCTGTGTGACCTACTGAAAAAGTAGGTAGCACCAGTGCTGCCAATTAAAAAGTGTGTCTAGAGCCCTGCTTTTATATAAACGTTTCATGTTCTTTATAGTTTTTTTGTAATTTGTTTATTTAACGATATATTTTATATTCTTTATATCTTGTTGTGTGTCCAGCGTCGTCCCGATGGAGGCCTTAGAGGACAAACTCAGCTCTCTGTCCATCGCACGCCGGTCGGTCCCCTCTGAGCCCGTGTACCTCCTGGACCTCTCCCTGCCGCCCCGTCCCGGCGCCGCTCTGGCCGTGTCCTGCTCCGACTTCACCGTCCACCTCCACGACAAGGAAACGCTCCGCCTGCTGGGCTCCTGCGGCGTCCACGGGGGCCCCATCTGCCGCGCCACCTTCACAAATCAGTCTGCCGACAGTCTGTACTCCGCTTCTTCGGACGGGACGGTTCGGCTGTGGGACGTCCGCTGCCCCGGGAAAAAAGAATCGGCGCAGATTTTCAAAAGCGATGCGAGTCATAGTTTTTGCAGCTTCGATCTGAGCTGTAACGACTCGCTTCTGTGCGCCGGGACGGAGCAGATTAACGGCGAAGACAGCTTTCTGGTGTTCTGGGACGCCAGGAGACCAGGGGGCGTCCCGCTGGGGGTCTACTCCGAGTCGCACTCCGACGACGTGACGCAGGTGTGCTTCCACCCGACGGACAAGGACCGGCTGGCGTCGGGCTCCACGGACGGCCTGGTGAACGTGTTCGACCTGACGCGGGCCGACGAGGAGGAGGCGCTGGCGGCGACGTGCAACTGCGAGTCGTCGGCCAGCGCCATCTGCTGGACGGGCGAGGGGCACGCGCAGCTGCTGTGCGTGAGCCACGACGAGGGTCTCAAGCTGTGGGACCTCGGGAGCATGGAGTCGGAGGAGGCGCTGACGGTGTACAGCACAGAGGACGCGCGCAGCAGTGTCCAGGTGGGTTAGGGGTAAGATTTTTAAAATGAGTTTTAACTTGGGCTGCACTCATCTAAAAAAATATCTAATTGCAATTTTTCTGACCCATATTGCAGTTGCAATGTGATATATATTTTTTAAATCAATGTTCAGTTCACAGGTGCACGGTGGCAGAGTGGTTAGTGTTCTCTCCTCCCCGTGTTACCGTGGGTCCTCTCCGGCTTCCTCCCACCGTCCAAACACATGCATGTGTTGGTGAATTGGTGACTCTAAATGTCCCCTAGTGAATGAATGTGAGAGTGAATGGTTGTCTGTGTTCGTCTCTGTGTCAGCCCTGAGACTCTGGCCCCTGTCCAGGCTGCACCCCGCCTACGGCCCAAAGTTACTGGGACAGGCTGCAGTCACCCGCGACCCCTGACGGGAATAAGCAGTGGAAAATAAATGAATGTTCAGTTCACCTTTTTAATTTTGCTGCTGTTAGTTCCAGAGCAGCTTAAAAACTGACTGTGGAGATTCTGCAGACCCTAAAAACACTAATAATCTCAGAGAAAAGAGTCCCTTTACCTTAGTACCGTATTTTGTCATTGAATGTTCTATTTTCAAACTTTTTTCACATATAAAGCGCTCCGGACTAAAAGGCGAAACAAAACAGTCAGATAAGTCAGTCAAACTTTATTCAACACGTTCACCATAACTCCCAAACTTGTTCAGTTGTAACGCGTGAATAAAAAAACACAATCTGAGACACAATAACTCACAACTGTTCAGTTAACGTTAGAACAAAATACAACACAATACACTCACTTTTTCACTTCATTCCTCGTCCACAAATCCCTCAAATTCTTCATCTTCAGTGTTCGAGGTAAACAGTTGGGCGATTACGGCAATATTATGGTGAAGCACAGTATGTATGACTCCACGATGCTCCTGACTATGGTATCCGTAAATAAATTCATATATAAGGCGCTCTGTCGTTTTTTGAGAAGATTGAAGGCTTTTAAGTGCGCCCTATAGCGTGGTAATGTCTTTCTTTAGATTAAACCAGATCTAAACCAGTCCTATAAATAAGTTTGCTGTTGTTGCTCTCCTCTGTTAAGAGGAGGTTAAAACCCAGATCTGATTTTAAGCATGTTTAGGCAAATTAAATGTATTTTATTAACTTTAAAAAGAAAAAAAGTCGAGTTCTTCCTTCACAGTGACAGAGGTTTTACAGTGAGGACATTCTAAACTCATCTCATCGCACTTGTATCGATCCAAAACCTACACTAAGTAAGATACTGACACTCTCGATATTTTGATCAATTCCTTCACCTACTCCTGCATCTACTGCAAGCACTGCATTAACTTCAGACCTAACTTTGTCTGTAAGAAAAGAAACCAGATTAAAAATAAACAATCAACACAACTTCCTCTTACAGCTCTGGAAATGCTCAGTCTTTGCGTGTAGCTTTAATGAAAGTGTGGTGACTGTATTTGTGCTCTGGCTGCCCGTCTCTCTGCAGGGAGACTTGGCGGTGGATTATCTCGTCGGAGGTCTCTGGTTGGAGTCCGACCGGCAGCTCCTGGTCCTCGGGGGCGGCGGTGGCGGGGGCGGTGGCGGCGGCGGCGGAGGAGACGTTCACCTGCTGACCTGCGACAGATCCGGCCTGAGGCTGGTCCGGACTCTCAGCGGCGGCCACAAGTCCACCGTACGATGTTTCGGCTTCGACCCCGAGACACACAGCCTGTTCACGGGAGGAGAGGACGGCCTGGTGCTGAGGTGGAGTCCCGAGGAGGGGGAGGTTCGGAGGAGCAAACGGGAGTCGATGAAGAGCGAGTCGGTGATGAGGCTGAAGTCCAGACCGCACAAGAAACACCAGTTCAACAGAGACAAGAAGAAGAAGACGTGACAGAGGCCGGACACGTTTAAAGTTTAAAAAATGGACAATAACAGCAATGGTTTTATGAACATTTTGAATATTTAAAAAATACATTTACTGTGTTAATGAACTGACAAAAATACTACAAAAACATGTTTTATTTACAATAGGCCTGGGACAAAATATCGATTTTGTGATGCACTATATTTCCAAAAGTATTAGCTCACCTGCCTTCACACACATGAACTCAAGTTACATCCCATAATAATCTGTAGGGTTTAATATGACGTGGGCCCAGCCTTTGCATCGATCTACGTCAGACATCTACGTCTCCAACTGATGAAATGACCCAAGTGGTCACAGCACAAATATTCATCTGCGGTGTTAACGACGCTGATGAAAACTACTATGAATACTTTTTTTTATTTACAAAAGTTTAAAGAAAGTGTTAAATCTGGCTATTTTTAACATTTTGAATTAATATTTTATTGTAGATGAACTGTGCAGATCTAGTTTGTAGCGGTGTGGACCAGGGGCGTAACATCAGGGGCCCGGGACATGAGGGGCCCCTCTGAGGGTCCTGTAGTCAGTGTTAGTGGGTTATGTACAGTCAGGGCTACAAAAGCAGGCATGGCTCCTTTTAAAAACAGGATCCTTAGGATTAAAAAAGATGAAAAATTTCTTTATAATATTTACTTAAAATGAGGAATGAACAAAAATAAGCATCTACTTTCTGTGGCACTGAAGTTTAAACATTTTAAAGAAATGATTAGTCAATTTAAAGAAATTACAGTGCACTTTTTATAATCTAAGTATGTCATATGGGTGGATAGATAATTTATGTGGGGCCCATTCTGAGAACCTGCAGCATGGGGCCCCTCAGTACCACCTCAGAGAAAATATCTAGGAGAATATTTGTGAATGAACCAAGACTAAACTCCAGCTCAGAGAGGAAAGGTTCGAGTAAACTCCAGACTCCAGACCGTGCTGCGTTCATGATACAACGGAAGCTGGGAATTTACAAACTCTGATTCAGAATAACGGCCTTGAACTCCATCTTGGGTTGGGATTTTTTCTTCAAAACTCGAGTTGGACTCTGAGTTTCTGAGCCGACGTCAGGATCCTGGAGACTCCCTCTGTGACAGCGAGATTACTAACGGGAAATGTTTTTAACAAGGGCCATACACTTTTTTACCAAGAATTTTCCATGACTTTTCCTTAACTTTTCCAAAACCAAGACATGAACAATAACTTCTGCATTAATAAATAGTATTTAAAATGCCCAACATGGGGCATTAGAAGCATTCTGCAGTTTAATTTATTAAAATTGGACATTAGTCACTTAAAGAAAAAAAAAACTGTTGGGTTCTTCTCCCCAAAATATATTATTCCAATAATTTTACTGAGTCTACACACCACTGATTAAAGATAATTATGCTTGGTAATTTGGTTCAGAACATATTTTTTGAAGAAAATAAAGGTATAAAGTAAAGAATTACCAAAACCAAAAGTTATTTAGTTCAAATGTTAGACAAAAATTAGATAAAGGTCACTTTTTCCTGCCGTGAGAACCAAGAACACAGAGTTTTTAGTTTTCTTTCTCTGGCTCACTTTGAGTTTGACGCTGTCCAAAAACTAAGATCCATCGTCAGTGACGCTTTAACAAAGTTAACGCTGTTATTACTCTCTTCTGGGTCACATCACTGTTTACTTTTCCAAAACTTTTCCAGGGCCTGAAAATTGCATTTTAAAACTCCAGGTTTTCCATGACTTTACGAGCCCTGTTTTTAACAAGAGGTCTCAGACTTGTGCAAAAATTAACTTATCGTTGTATAATTAATGAAGTTATCAGCATTAAAGCTCTGCAAAAACGTCTTTAAAAATAAATTTCTCTCTAAACTAAAAACCATCCGCAGGTAAAACTCTGAACCACATCAGATTGTCCTAACGTTGTTTTTATTTGTTTCCTATTAAACAACATAGAAATACAAATATTATGTTGCTTTTGTGGAGTTTCACGTCTGTTTCTGAGCTGATGTCGTGAACGAAGTCATCTTTTTATGTCGGAACTTCCAAGATTCCGATGTACCATGAACGCAGCGCTACAGCAGCGAGACTTGGTTTATCGTTGTCGTTTTTTCTTTTAATGTTTGGCAAAGACTAAACAAATGTGAACATTTTCTCTTCTTGAAGCGTGACAACTTATTTCTGTCTCTTACACAAGACACGTGAACATTTTTACTGATGAACTCTGATTAAATGTATCAACAAACATTTAATAAACTGCTAGAAACACAGGCCTCATTATGTTTCTTGTGTCATTTCTCTCATATCTTCTTTATTCTCTGACCAAAGTTACGGAAATCAAAATATACAACTTACTTAAATACACTTGAACGTCACATATATTCTTTAAATGGTTTATGAAACTGAGCAGAATTAAAATTTGCCTTTTTATAATCTATTGATGACATCTAGTGGTGATGATATGTCGCTGCAGAGCTACGGTGGCCCTGCAGGGACACGCCGCTGTCGAAGCAGAAAGCAGTCACTGAAAAAACACTGAACTTTATTTATCTCACAGACGAAGAAATTTCCTTCATACAGAATAAAAAGCAGAAGGCAAAAAAAATAAATAAAGTGAGCATTAAAAACAAAAGGTGCAATATAAATTATTTAGGTAAAAAGTAAAAAAAAAAAAAGTTTCATTATGAATATAAAATTAACCTTAAACCAGGTCAAAACCAACACAATGGACCTCAGTATTTCTAACTTTCTGTGTGCGGCCCTGAACGCAGCGTGGTATTATTATTGTAGTAACATGGATTTAAAAAAGGCTAAGTTTTGGGAAACATTGGCCGTAAAAACTTCACGGCTTTGACTTTCCCCAGTATTTTATTGTACTTTAATGTACTTTGCTGTACTTTACTTTATTGTACTTTAATGTACTTTGCTGTACTTTACTTTATTGTACTTTAATGTACTTTGCTGTACTTCACTTTATTGTACTTTATTGTACTTTAATGTACTTTGCTGTACTTCACTTTATTGTACTTTATTGTACTTTAATGTACTTTGCTGTACTTTACTTTAATGTACTTTGCTGTACTTTACTTTATTGTACTTTAATGTACTTTGCTGTACTTTACTTTACTTTATTGTACTTTAATGTACTTTGCTGTAATTTACTTTACTTTATTGTACTTTAATGTACTTTGCTGTACTTTACTTTATTGTACTTTAATGTACTTTACTTTATTGTACTTTAATGTACTTTGCTGTACTTTACTTTATTGTACTTTAATGTACTTTGCTGTACTTTACTTTATTGTACTTTAATGTACTTTGCTGTACTTTACTTTATTGTACTTTAATGTACTTTGCTGTACTTTACTTTATTGTACTTTAATGTACTTTGCTGTACTTCACTTTATTGTACTTTATTGTACTTTAATGTACTTTGCTGTACTTCACTTTATTGTACTTTATTGTACTTTAATGTACTTTGCTGTACTTTACTTTAATGTACTTTGCTGTACTTTACTTTATTGTACTTTAATGTACTTTGCTGTACTTTACTTTACTTTATTGTACTTTAATGTACTTTGCTGTAATTTACTTTACTTTATTGTACTTTAATGTACTTTGCTGTACTTTACTTTATTGTACTTTAATGTACTTTACTTTATTGTACTTTAATGTACTTTGCTGTACTTTACTTTATTGTACTTTAATGTACTTTGCTGTACTTTACTTTACTGTACTTTAATGTACTTTGCTGTACTTTACTTTAATGTACTTTGCTGTACTTTACTTTATTGTACTTTAATGTACTTTACTTTATTGTATTTTAATGTACTTTACTTTATTGTACTTTAATGTACTTTGCTGTACTTTACTTTATTGTACTTTAATGTACTTTACTTTATTGTATTTTAATGTACTTTACTTTATTGTACTTTAATGTACTTTGCTGTACTTTACTTTATTGTACTTTAATGTACTTTGCTTTACTTTACTGTACTTTAATGTACTTTGCTGTACTTTACTTTAATGTACTTTGCTGTACTTTACTTTATTGTACTTTAATGTACTTTGCTGTACTTTACTTTATTGTACTTTAATGTACTTTGCTGTACTTTACTTTACTGTACTTTAATGTACTTTGCTGTACTTTACTTTAATGTACTTTGCTGTACTTTACTTTATTGTACTTTAATGTACTTTGCTGTACTTTACTTTACTGTACTTTAATGTACTTTGCTGTACTTTACTTTACTGTACTTTAATGTACTTTGCTGTACTTCACTTTATTGTACTTTATTGTACTTTAATGTACTTTGCTGTACTTTACTTTAATGTACTTTGCTGTACTTTACTTTATTGTACTTTAATGTACTTTGCTGTACTTTACTTTACTTTATTGTACTTTAATGTACTTTGCTGTAATTTACTTTACTTTATTGTACTTTAATGTACTTTGCTGTACTTTACTTTATTGTACTTTAATGTACTTTACTTTATTGTATTTTAATGTACTTTACTTTATTGTACTTTAATGTACTTTGCTGTACTTTACTTTATTGTACTTTAATGTACTTTGCTGTACTTTACTTTACTGTACTTTATTGTACTTTAATGTACTTTGCTGTACTTCACTTTATTGTACTTTATTGTACTTTAATGTACTTTGCTGTACTTTACTTTAATGTACTTTGCTGTACTTTACTTTATTGTACTTTAATGTACTTTGCTGTACTTTACTTTACTTTATTGTACTTTAATGTACTTTGCTGTAATTTACTTTACTTTATTGTACTTTAATGTACTTTGCTGTACTTTACTTTATTGTACTTTAATGTACTTTACTTTATTGTACTTTAATGTACTTTGCTGTACTTTACTTTATTGTACTTTAATGTACTTTGCTGTACTTTACTTTATTGTACTTTAATGTACTTTGCTGTACTTTACTTTATTGTACTTTAATGTACTTTGCTGTACTTTACTTTATTGTACTTTAATGTACTTTGCTGTACTTCACTTTATTGTACTTTATTGTACTTTAATGTACTTTGCTGTACTTCACTTTATTGTACTTTATTGTACTTTAATGTACTTTGCTGTACTTTACTTTAATGTACTTTGCTGTACTTTACTTTATTGTACTTTAATGTACTTTGCTGTACTTTACTTTACTTTATTGTACTTTAATGTACTTTGCTGTAATTTACTTTACTTTATTGTACTTTAATGTACTTTGCTGTACTTTACTTTATTGTACTTTAATGTACTTTACTTTATTGTACTTTAATGTACTTTGCTGTACTTTACTTTATTGTACTTTAATGTACTTTGCTGTACTTTACTTTACTGTACTTTAATGTACTTTGCTGTACTTTACTTTAATGTACTTTGCTGTACTTTACTTTATTGTACTTTAATGTACTTTACTTTATTGTATTTTAATGTACTTTACTTTATTGTACTTTAATGTACTTTGCTGTACTTTACTTTATTGTACTTTAATGTACTTTACTTTATTGTATTTTAATGTACTTTACTTTATTGTACTTTAATGTACTTTGCTGTACTTTACTTTATTGTACTTTAATGTACTTTGCTGTACTTTACTTTACTGTACTTTAATGTACTTTGCTGTACTTTACTTTAATGTACTTTGCTGTACTTTACTTTATTGTACTTTAATGTACTTTGCTGTACTTTACTTTATTGTACTTTAATGTACTTTGCTGTACTTTACTTTACTGTACTTTAATGTACTTTGCTGTACTTTACTTTAATGTACTTTGCTGTACTTTACTTTATTGTACTTTAATGTACTTTGCTGTACTTTACTTTACTGTACTTTAATGTACTTTGCTGTACTTTACTTTACTGTACTTTAATGTACTTTGCTGTACTTCACTTTATTGTACTTTATTGTACTTTAATGTACTTTGCTGTACTTTACTTTAATGTACTTTGCTGTACTTTACTTTATTGTACTTTAATGTACTTTGCTGTACTTTACTTTACTTTATTGTACTTTAATGTACTTTGCTGTAATTTACTTTACTTTATTGTACTTTAATGTACTTTGCTGTACTTTACTTTATTGTACTTTAATGTACTTTACTTTATTGTATTTTAATGTACTTTACTTTATTGTACTTTAATGTACTTTGCTGTACTTTACTTTATTGTACTTTAATGTACTTTGCTGTACTTTACTTTACTGTACTTTATTGTACTTTAATGTACTTTGCTGTACTTCACTTTATTGTACTTTATTGTACTTTAATGTACTTTGCTGTACTTTACTTTAATGTACTTTGCTGTACTTTACTTTATTGTACTTTAATGTACTTTGCTGTACTTTACTTTACTTTATTGTACTTTAATGTACTTTGCTGTAATTTACTTTACTTTATTGTACTTTAATGTACTTTGCTGTACTTTACTTTATTGTACTTTAATGTACTTTACTTTATTGTACTTTAATGTACTTTGCTGTACTTTACTTTATTGTACTTTAATGTACTTTGCTGTACTTTACTTTAATGTACTTTGCTGTACTTTACTTTATTGTACTTTAATGTACTTTACTTTATTGTATTTTAATGTACTTTACTTTATTGTACTTTAATGTACTTTACTTTATTGTATTTTAATGTACTTTACTTTATTGTACTTTAATGTACTTTGCTGTACTTTACTTTATTGTACTTTAATGTACTTTGCTGTACTTTACTTTACTGTACTTTAATGTACTTTGCTGTACTTTACTTTAATGTACTTTGCTGTACTTTACTTTATTGTACTTTAATGTACTTTGCTGTACTTTACTTTATTGTACTTTAATGTACTTTGCTGTACTTTACTTTACTGTACTTTAATGTACTTTGCTGTACTTTACTTTAATGTACTTTGCTGTACTTTACTTTATTGTACTTTAATGTACTTTGCTGTACTTTACTTTACTGTACTTTAATGTACTTTGCTGTACTTTACTTTACTGTACTTTAATGTACTTTGCTGTACTTCACTTTATTGTACTTTATTGTACTTTAATGTACTTTGCTGTACTTTACTTTAATGTACTTTGCTGTACTTTACTTTATTGTACTTTAATGTACTTTGCTGTACTTTACTTTACTTTATTGTACTTTAATGTACTTTGCTGTAATTTACTTTACTTTATTGTACTTTAATGTACTTTGCTGTACTTTACTTTATTGTACTTTAATGTACTTTACTTTATTGTATTTTAATGTACTTTACTTTATTGTACTTTAATGTACTTTGCTGTACTTTACTTTATTGTACTTTAATGTACTTTGCTGTACTTTACTTTACTGTACTTTAATGTACTTTGCTGTACTTTACTTTAATGTACTTTGCTGTACTTTACTTTATTGTACTTTAATGTACTTTACTTTATTGTATTTTAATGTACTTTACTTTATTGTACTTTAATGTACTTTGCTGTACTTTACTTTATTGTACTTTAATGTACTTTACTTTATTGTATTTTAATGTACTTTACTTTATTGTACTTTAATGTACTTTGCTGTACTTTACTTTATTGTACTTTAATGTACTTTGCTGTACTTTACTTTACTGTACTTTAATGTACTTTGCTGTACTTTACTTTAATGTACTTTGCTGTACTTTACTTTATTGTACTTTAATGTACTTTGCTGTACTTTACTTTATTGTACTTTAATGTACTTTGCTGTACTTTACTTTACTGTACTTTAATGTACTTTGCTGTACTTTACTTTAATGTACTTTGCTGTACTTTACTTTAATGTACTTTGCTGTACTTTACTTTATTGTACTTTAATGTACTTTGCTGTACTTTACTTTACTGTACTTTAATGTACTTTGCTGTACTTTACTTTACTGTACTTTAATGTACTTTGCTGTACTTTACTTTATTGTACTTTAATGTACTTTGCTGTACTTTACTTTAATGTACTTTGCTGTACTTTACTTTAATGTACTTTGCTGTACTTTACTTTATTGTACTTTAATGTACTTTGCTGTACTTTACTTTACTGTACTTTAATGTACTTTGCTGTACTTTACTTTAATGTACTTTGCTGTACTTTACTTTACTGTACTTTAATGTACTTTGCTGTACTTTACTTTATTGTACTTTAATGTACTTTGCTGTACTTTACTTTAATGTACTTTGCTGTACTTTACTTTAATGTACTTTGCTGTACTTTACTTTATTGTACTTTAATGTACTTTGCTGTACTTTACTTTACTGTACTTTAATGTACTTTGCTGTACTTTACTTTACTGTACTTTAATGTACTTTGCTGTACTTTACTTTACTGTACTTTAATGTACTTTGCTGTACTTTACTGCCCCAGCTCTGAGCCGTGGAGCGCACTCAGCGCTCGGTTATGTAACTCCTCCTCCTCCCCGCTCTCCCGTCGCCTTTACCCGGGATCCCCCTCTCCCCCCGCGGGGCAGCCGTGAGGCGGAGTCCCGGGGTTTCAGGACCGGGACCGGAACCAGGACCGGGACCAGACCTCGGTCCAGCAGCGGCGGTGGCTCTGAAAGTGGGACACCGCTCTCTCTCCGCGCCTCTGCCTCTCCACCAAACCTCTGGAGCCGGGGACGCACGACGCAGCTCTGACGTCGCTGATTGACGTTTCCCTCTGACCAATCACAGCAGCGGGGGTTGTGACGGAATTTGAGTCCCGAGCAAAATGTGTGCCACCGTTTGGCCCAACGAGAGCTTGGTTTGGCCTTTAATTAAAGCAATAGAAGTAAAATAAACGTTTCAGTGTGCTGAGTGTGTATAATAACAAGCACAGAGAAGCCATGTTAGAGAATATTTATGTTGTGAAAGAGAACATGAAGTCAGTGCGAGAGAAGAAAACGCAGAGGATTCACTGTGGACACTAGAGCTGCAACTAATGATTCATTTTATTATCGATTAATCTGTTGATTTTTATTTAGGCGAATGATTTATTAATAATCAGACGGTAAAGGTTAAGTAAATACGTGATGACCTGGTGGCCTAAGTGTTTACAAACTTGTTTTTTACAATTCCCATTAAAGATTGGTGATAAAACTACAACAAAAATCACATAAAATAGGTTTTTACTAAATTTTTACCAGACAAAGCCACAAGTCTGCCTCTTGGGGATGTTTTTGGATAAAGAATTTACACAGAGACGTTTTTTTCATCAAAAACACAAAATGTACATTCTGTTTTTCTGTTTCTGTGGTTCTGCTCTGTCTTGGTAATAAAACGTCATCTCTGAGCACACGGCATGTGTCAAAGTCTATGAATATCCCACATAATGAAAAATCAATTACCAAATTAGTTGACAATTATTTTAATAATCAATTAATTTGATTTGTTCTTACAGTGATAGTAACACCTGAAAGTAACAGATCAAATATCATGTACAATTCAACAGAAAATAAATGAAATGTTCTGTGCACCTGAGCGGCAAATTTAATGCCAGACTCAAAAAATAAAGTTGTTTGTTATTTAAAGTAATTGCTCTCAAATATATAAAGATAAAAATATTTTTGTGCCATGTAAAATGGACTTAAGCACACTGCAGATGCAATGCACGGTAAAAACAATGAATTCATTTGGAATGTTTGGAATAATGTTTTGTATTCACACAGTAGCACAATATTTTTGGGCTTATTTTAAAATATTCCCAATATTTAAATGGCCTGCTATTGAGACCGTCAAAATTACACAAAAAGCAACTAATACTAAAAAAGTCCAAGTTAAATAAGTTGTAAGTTAAGTTAGAACAGGTTTGCTTTTATGTTTGAAATAATACTGTTCTAAACTTTGCTGGTTCTAATTTCAGTCTGTGTCTAAACCAGGTTTATTCATGATTTTCTCCCAGTGTCACAGTCTAAACGGGGCACTAACTCCGCCTGAACACCGGCGGCCATTGCGCGTGGTGCGTCGCTGTGCGCCGCGTCCAGCACGCTGCGCTGCGTCTGCTCTGTGTGCCATGGTCTCTGCCCAACAGTGTTGACAAAAGGGTGAAAAGAACAGCCCCGAACCAAAACGAGCCAAGGAAAACTCCAAACCCGGGGCTCGGAAGAAGACACGCGGTCGAATCAGCAACAGGAATGTAAAAGCGTTGGTCCGAGCGCTTTGTTTACGCGTATTTTGCTGTAAATTTATGGAAGTTTGAGGATTATTCCACTGCTGCTACTCGTGGGTTTGGCTGTTCCAGGCCGCTGCGCTGCTCCGGGAAAGAAAAAAGGCTGTTTGCACCGAGCTGGAGGAATCCTAAGTTTAGATCCACTCGCACCGGGACACGAGCCCTCGCCTCCGCGTCCTCAGAGGATCCAGGTAAAGCCGTGCGCTCGGAGCTCGGATTCGGGGACCAATCTACGGAAGGCGGCTGCAGCTCGGGACCCCTGCTCTGTGTCTGTCAGTGTGTAGCATTAGCACTGCTAGCACCTGGATTTACATCTGCCTGGGATGATGGGTGATCGCCCAAACCAGCCCAGGTAACGTTACCCCGCTGGCACGCGCTCAGAACCCGCTCTTTACGCACGGCTTTACTTCTGTTGGTGTTGCATTAATAATGGACTGTAGCAACATTGGGGACATGCCCTCGCCAATTCCCACATAATTCTGCTCAAAACTGTCTCATTTTATTCCATTTCCAGTCTAATTGAACAAATCTGGGCTGTAATTTGTTTATTTAAGACCACCATTACTCAAAATTAGGTTTAATCATTCAATATCTTTCATAACAGTGTATGCATTTTAGTAAGTTCATATAGGATGGCGCTGAAAAACAAAATAAATACACACTAAAATATCTTTACAACGTGTTATGCAGACGATAACCGGTTCCGTAACATTTATTAGACTTAACTCGGAGTATGTTGGTTGTTTAAGTTAATCACGTTTCTAAATAAACGCTTTGCTCGCAGCGCTAGTTAGCCTCCGGTGGCTAGTCGGGAAAGCTAACCCGCGATAGCCTTAGCATCACCGTAAGCTAGCTCAGTAAAACAGTATTTTCTCTACGACGCGTGAACTTTTAGCGTCAGAAACGACACGGGCCATTCCCCAACAGCATTTTAATAATGTATACGTGCTCAGAAATCAACTGTTTAGCAATGCGAGCGTTAAATTAGAGCGTTGTTAGCGTGAATCGGGAGGTAAAGTTGCTAAGCTAACGTTGTTGAGGCTAAAGGGAGCGCTGTCAAGTTTTTTTTTTTTTTTTTTTTTTTTTTTTTTTTTTTTTTTTTTTGAATCTCGGGGCGTCAGGGCCCAACATGGACAGGACTCACGGTTACTGCTGCTGACCTGACACAGATGGGCTCCACGAGGAAGGACAACAAATATATACTGCAGGAAAGTCCTTTAGTGCTGTATAAAATCCTTACTTTTATGTACATTCTTAGATCTGGGAATGTATCCGTATGCATGTAATATAACCCTGATGCATAAAGCTGCGTGCCTAAAATGGCATTTGCCTCTTGCGTGTCTTGGAAAGCATGACGGCCACAGTGAATTATGGCGACCTGACTTTATGTTCCTTCTGACAGGGATGAGGGATTATCCTCCTGACCGGCTTTTACTCCAGTGTCCTAACCTCATGTCTCCAAAAACACTTCTGTCCCTGTTTGCATGAACTTCCCATTGGGGATGAATAAAATGAAATTATACTTAGGGTGACCACATTTTAAACCCAAAAACTGGGACACTTTTTTCCCCACTTATCTCTGTGCATTTGAACTCACCAAGTGACAAAAAACTCCCAAAATCCATACAATTTTCAGTCATGTAATAGTACATGATGCTAGGGTTTAAATGTGGAATTTTAATGGCAATTTATTAATTAAAAATGATGGCATTATAAATAATTTTATTGACAAAAGTTTAGACAAATGTTTTTTATGTTTCCTACGCTTTTCTGTTTGTTAAAATGGGGACAACTGGGACATGGTTTGTTGAAAACTGGGACAGATGAGTGTTTTTACAGATATGTCCTGGGACATGGGACAAGGAGCCTAAAACTGGCACTGTCCCGGTTAAATAAGGCCTGGACACCTTAATTATACTTAACATGAAATATCACAGCAGCAGTATAAATATCACATGTAGCCTTGTATGTTCGAGTGGGGTTGACGTTTGGAGGTGCAACACCTTTTCTTTTTGTTCATCAGTGTGACAGAACTTTGAGGCTGAATGCAATAATTTCAAATATAAATCAGTCGTATAAATAGTGAAAAGCAATTTGTAATTTTGGACGTAACTCTATTATTTCTAAATGTTTTAAATAGAGTGACCAGATTTCTAGACTCCAAAACTGGGACACGTAATTTAATTCATTTAATATTTATTCAAACTCACCAAGTATTAAAAAAGCTTCAGAAATCCATACTTTTTTCTGTCATGTCATTCAAGTACATGACACTATGGCTTCAGTTTTTTATGTGACGGCAATTTATTAATAAAAAATTATGACACTGTAAATAAATTTATTAACAAAGGTCTTTAGATAAATGCTTTGAAGTTTCCTGTATGTTAAAATGGGAACAAATGAGACACGGTTTGTTAAAAACTGGGACATATTGTGTTTTTAAAATTATTTGTTGGGACAGGGGACAAGTAGCCTAAAACTGGAACTGTCCCCTTTAAATAGAAACATATGGTCACCCTAGATTTAACGGTGTGCCTTTTTATGTCACACTGCAGGACATTCACTACAATTTGGCTTGTCATAAATATTTAACGTGTCCACTTTGCTAATTTAATACATATATACCAAAAGGAATGATAAAATAACAGTTCCCTTTGACCTTCAGCTCCCAGCCTCCAGAGTCTGTCTGCTCTGTAAATGACAGATGGCTCCTGGAGGTTTTGTTGCAGCTGCCTGTTTAAAAACTGTATCTTTCACAGCCGAACGCCATTTTGATCAAACTTAGTATTCTTGTAGGATTCAGGTGCAGTTAAAAGTGTTGTTCTAGTGAAGTTAAAATACCAAAAAATAACACACAGCTTCTTTCTAAAACTTCAGAGGTATCATAGTAAACCCTGTGTTGCACTGCTGATTGAATTCTGGCGGAGGAAAAACATTTAGCAAAACATTTCAATTGATTACAGAAAAAGTAGGCGTCGCGTTAGTTACTTTACTTAACAATATAGTAAAGACTTAATCAGGAATTTATTTTATTATACTGGCAGACTCCAATAAAAGACACTCCTATTAGGACTAACTGTTGAAAGGAAGTGTCAAACTTTAATTTGATGTAAAAAAAAAAAAAAAAAAAAAGTAGTAGTAGGTAAGTAGTTTGTGGCATCGCATTGGTCTGGTTTTACACTTCATTAAATAAAAATAACACAAAGCGTAGGTCTGCTGTTGTCAGGGTTGATTTTGATGTAACACCAGCCCAGAAAATTCCTTGCGCTGAAAAATAATTTGGACAAATTAGTTCACAATGTTACTGAAATTGTTCACATTTTTTATCAGTGTTTATTTATAAAAATTATAAAGGATTTCTATTTTGTATAATTTGATTCAATTTTATTTCTATAGCCCAGTGTTAGGGCTGCACAATATATCGCAAAATTATCGTTGTCGCAATATCAGCAAATGCAATATCTGTATCGCAAAATATAAATATATCACAATAACACTGTGGTCTTCCATCTGACAGAGATTTACACTGAAGAATCATTTTCCACCAGAGCCTTAAAAGAACATGTGTTGTGACTAAATAAAAATGTTTAAAAAGTCCAGTTTTAGTAGTAATTTAATTAATTTAGTCACAGCTTAGCCTTGTTTTATTCCTGGTTTAGTCTGTGTTAAGTTTTGATTTTTGTGGCTGTTTTGACTTGTAAATACAGGAACTTACATTTTTGTGAAATGTAGTGAATTTAACTTACTATGTTCCAAAAGTAGGCTCTATTTTCAAATATCTCAATAATATCGTTATCGCAATTTTCAACATAGTTACCAAATATCGCATGTTTTCTCCATATTGTGCAGCCCTACCCAGTATCACAACAAAAGTCGCTGTTAGTCCGTTAGCTCATCTATAGGATCATAGTTAGGCCTGTAAGGATTCATCCAGGCAGGGGTGTGGGGGTGAGGTAGGGGTCGTTATAGAGTATAGTTTTTGTATTGATTTGCAGTAGATCCTCTGTAGCTCCCTGATTTCAGTCGTTGACCCATTAACAACTGAAACGACCAAATGCTTGCTTGCTTTACGGGCGTTCGATTTTTTCCCTTCCAAAAAATGCATGCTATCATTATTCAGGGTAGCTCCAATGTCTTAAAAGCATTACAAAAGTTTTAAATTTGTGTCAAAATCAAGGCCTTAAAAGTATTAAATGCTATGAGTAAGTAATGGTATTAAATTTTGTTCATCTAGATCTTAAAAATTTATATTAATATTACAAAAAAAGTGTCACTTCAAGAGCAAAATATATTTATAGAAGAAATGTTATCCTTGAAATGTATGAATAATTTTTTTATGCAGCTCTGAAGATCATTCATTTGTATTAGACTTTTAAAATAAAACCCTTAGAGTAGTACGGATAATTCCTTTATGTTTATACAGATCAATGTTCTGTTGTTGACAATGCATTAAGTTTCACTCATTCACTACAAAGTCTTAAAAAGGTCTTTTCACTAGACAAAACTCGGAGGGTTAGGTTTAGTTATTGTTTATCTGGTGTTATGTGTATTTAAATAGACATCAAAGTTGAAACGTCTCTCTGAATAAAGTTATTGTGAAGAGCGTAACAGGTTTAGATACAGCACAGCTCTGCAGACATGAAAAGTGCTGCTAATTCTTTATGGAAATGAGAAACTGCAGACAGCGTGAACCTGAGAGACGACTGCTCGCAACATTTTAGTAAAAACTTGGATTAGATTTGGGCGTCTGACTTTTCAAACCTTGACTTGATCTTATTTAGAGCGGTCCAGTCACATCCAGGGGTAGAAGTAATCCTGTTCTGTGGCATGATGGGAGTTGTAGTCCTAATTTAACTGTTTTTGTCCTATATTTGTTTACTTCATTCATTCATTCATTTTCCACTGCTTATTCCCGTTAGGGGTCGCGGGTGACTGGAGCCTATCCCAGTAACTTTGGGCCGTAGGCGGGGTGCAGCCTGGACAGGGGCCAGAGTCTCAGGGCTGACACAGAGACGAACACAGACAGACAACCATTCACTCTCACATTCATTCACTAGGGGACATTTAGAGTCACCAATTCACCTAACGCCCAACACATGCATGTGTTTGAACTGGTGGGAGGAAGCCGGAGAGAACCCAGGGTAACACGGGGAGCACCTGCAGACTCCATCTGCAGACTCCACCCAGAGAGTTCGTGTGATGGAGGTCAGCAGCTCCCCACCCTCACTGTAAACAGTGAGGGTGAAGAACGGCTCCTGGTGGGGTCTCCCATGGGAAACGGGTCCTAGGTGAGGGCCAGACCAAGAGCGGTTCACAAAACCCCTTATGAAGACCACACAAGCGAGGCCAGTTACGTCGCCCAGTACGGCGCAGCCGGGGCCCCACCCTGGAGCCAGGCCTGGGGTTGGGGCTCGATTGCGAGCGCCCGGTGGCCGGGTCTCTCCCCACGGGACCCGGCCGGGCGCAGCCCGAAAGGACGACGTGGGGCCATCCTCCTGTGGACCCACCGCCCACAGGAGGAACCGTAAGGGGCCGGTGCAAGGAGGATCGGGCAGTGGTCGAAGGCGGGGGCCCCGGCGTCCCGATCCCAGGACGCAGCGGAGCTGTAAAAGTCTGTTAAAGACATCACAGTGGCCTAAAGTATTATTAAATACAGTATTTAATCCCCTATCATAAATATATTTAATGTTCCTGCTCTGAAGCAAACACTTAACTCATAACAATACTCTTTATTACTATTGTTTTGTGATATTGATGGTTAGAGCAGATGAATCAAAACACCATAAGTTTAGAAAACGTATCGCTCAGGTACTGGTATCAAAAAACACGTCTTGTGTAAGTACTGGTATTAAAGAAACTTCACTGGTACCCAGCCCTAAATAAGACACGCTCCCACTGCACCCATCAGCTGCTGATGAAAAAAGTCTGTTCACTTTCACAAATGTGATTTTTATTTTTTAACATCTTTAAATAAGTAAAAGTATTTTTTTTTAGCTCTGTAGTAGTTGTAATACTAGTGCTAAGTGGTGTAGTAATGGCAGCAGTAGTAGTAGTATTAGTAGTGGTAATAGTAGCAGTTGAAGTAGTACTGTTTAAACTTTACACTCTGAATATTGGTCATGTTTTCACACAAAAAATCAGAGATATTCGTTGGTCTACAGCTAAACTCAGAGCTAGAAGTCTAAGGTCAGCTCTAAAACTTCGTCTTGCCCGAGGACGCTTTGGCAATGGAAAGCATAGACGTGGGGATCAAACCTACAACCCTTCCTCTACCTACCGAGTCACAGAATTGGACAGTTGCTCTTTAGATCTGTTTAAACAAAGGCTGTATGAGAAAACAATTACTGTATTTTCTGGACTATAAGTGGCACTGGACTATAAGTCGCATTTTTGGGGGGACATTTATTTTACAAAATCCGACACCAAGAACAGACATTTCATGTTGAAAGACAAGTTATAGTAATAATAGAATAGAGAACAACAGCTGAATAGGTGTGCGCTATGCTAACGTAACACATTGATGGTTATTCAGCTACATGAAGCATAAACAACGAACTGAATAGGTGTCTCGTATGTTAACGTAATATATTAACAGTTATTCACATAACTATAGCATAAAGAACATAATATAACAAGTTCACCAAACTCACCATCTCACTCCTAATCGCTAAATCCTTTAAATTCTTCATCCTCGGTGTCGCTTCTGAACAACTCCGCCAACTCCGGAGGTAGACGAAGCGCCGCTTCCTCCTCTGCGTGGCTGTCGTCAGACTCAGCATCAGTTCCATTTCCAGTTATTCCGCTCTTTCTCAGTTGTCTTTATAGCCTAAGTTGTTGTTGGTAATGTTTACATTTTAAATTGTCAGTGGTACAGGTGCAGCAGATGCTGGGACACAAGCCTAGAGCGCCCTCTAACCAACACCTGAAATATTTTAATATATAAGTCACACCTGAGTATACGTCGCACCCTCTAGCCAGACGATGGAAAAAAGTGTGACTTATAGTCTGGAAAATACTGTAAACCCTGTTACAAAACCATGATGTGCACATTTATTGCCTGTGTGTAAAACTGCTGTTGACCTTTGCCCTTTAGTGAAAGTGACTTTGGAGACAGTGAACTTTGAACCCAAAAGCAGTATGAGACACGTAAGATGAACTTATTATTGGTCTTCTCCAGCGGTCGAAGTCCAAAGACAAATAAGTATCTCTGGTAATTACAGTTTCTGCAGCTGCTACTCTCAGTACTCCTCCTCTGTACTGCTCTGTTTCCTCTGAATGTCAGGTGAGTTTCCTGCGCTCCAGTGTCATACCTGAGCCTGGTGTGGTGTGTGACTGACTCCAAAGGTATTTGTTTGAACAGAGCTCAGAGCTTGGAGGCCAAGCCAGGTGAGAACTTCCCAGGATATTGCTCAGTTTAAAGCTCTGTGTGGATATGAAGAAGACGGTGTTACATCATCGTACACGACATGCGTTACACAGGAAGTGATATTGGTTAGCTGTGGTCTCACCTTAAATTTCTCTAAAAGCCGCGTTACCTGCTTTTCATGAATCTGCAGGCAGTGTGGCATCTGGCGTGAAAGCCTACCAAGCCTGCCATGCAAATGAGCTGTCAAACATTTCCCTCAGCAAAATACTAACGCCTATCTTATACTTCAAGTTCTGAGTAAGGCAGGGTGAGATAATGTTTGTCTTTTTTTTTTTTTTTTTTTACCGGGATATATAGAAAAATTGTTGTCGGACCTAAAAGCCAAAGAACATTTCACTCCACTCCAACCTTTGACAACGACTTATTTGAATATTTCTCTCTTAATTTGACTATTATATGTTATATTTAGATTGTTTGTTTGTGGACAGTGTGGGCATGAGTTGGACTTTAAGGGAAAAAAAATCAATATTTAGAAAAATAGTGTGATGGAGGTTAGGGCTGCACGATATGGAGAAAACATGCAATATTCAATAACTTTGTTGAAAATTGCGATATTTGAAAATAGAGCCTACTCTTTGAACATAGTAAGTTAAATTTACTACATTTCACAAAAATGTAAGTTCCTGTATTTACAAAACAGCCACAAAATCAAAACTTAACACAGACTAAACCAGGAATAAAACAAGGCTAAGCTGGGACTAAATTAATTAAATTACCACTAAAACTGGACTTTTAAAACATTTTTATTTAGTCACAACACATGTTCTTTTAAGGCTCTGGTGGAAAATGATTCTTCAGTGTAAATCTCTGTCAGATGGAAACCACAGCGTTATTGCGATATATTTAGATTCTTGCGATACGGATATTGCGTTTGCTGATATTGCAGATAACGATAATTTTGCGATATATTGTGCAGCCCTAATGGAGGTAGTGCCCAGTCCCAGCTCAGTGTAAGTTTCTCAGTCACACTTCTCTCTGTTTCTGTGTTTTTGTGCTGTTTCTCTGTGCGAGCAGATGGAGACCGAGCTGGAAAAGACTAGAGTTTGACCGATATATATCAGGCCGATCTTTGCCCTTTTAATGTAGATTTTTGTTCAGGCACATGTCTGGGCACGTGTGACTGAAGGACCCCATCTTGTCTCAGTTTGGGCTCTTACTCTGCAGTTCATAGGAAACATGCAAAATCTCTTTATCTCAGCCTGAATAAAAAAGATTGTTGTCATTTCTCTGGAACAGAAGCTCGGAGAACAAACTCTACCTGCACAGAGTCTGACTGAGGTGGACTCCACTCATCTTTAACTCTTCTGTTTTAATAACATTACCAAAGCAAATGGCTATATTAGATTACGTTTATTCATAAAATTTAAAAAAATCTGCCCAACAGTGATTAATTTATCTTAATTAAAATAAAATAAAGCTGCATGCTGCGCAGTTTGAAACGGCTCTTTCTCCAACATGAAGTTTCAAAACGTCACAATGTCACAGCGTCTGTCAGACCCGATGTCTGTCGATTTTTTTATTTTTGGTTTGTTTGTTTTTTACCATAAATTTCAGATCGCCTGAATTGTACATTTCAGAGTTGGAAAAATCTGAAATATTGTCCATAAAAATTATACTAGGGCTGCATCTAATGATTATTTTGCTTAACGATTAGTATCAGTTTTTTTTTTTTTTTATTCTTATTTTTATGAATCGATTAATAAGCAGATGGCTAAGAGCACACATAAAAGCTTGTAGACCTGCTGGCCTAGATTTTACAAAATTTTAACAAGACAAAACTACAAGTATGTTACTTTTTTTGTATGTTACGTGAGGATTTTTTTTTTTTTTTCCCATTATAAAAACAGATTGACATTTTCTTTGTGTTTCCATGGCTTTACTGCTCTGTCTTAGTAATAAAACCTCTTCTCTCATCATATATCATCATATATCATCATATATCATCATGTATCACTATGAAAACCCCTAAACATCGATTAGTTGGCTATTATTTTAATAATTGATTTACTCAGTAGTTAGTTGCGGCCCTAATTTAAACTAAAGTTGGTTTTCTACAGAAGCCATACCTCTGTAAATGTAAGCACACGCTGTTCCTGCTCCTGCTGTTGACTTCCTGTGGACACACTCCCTTCCTCTCAGACCTTTAGGAAGAATGGATCAGGTTTTTTAATCCACTGTACACAAGTCAGGCTACTACTGTTCGGAACCATTTAAAAGGCTCTGTGTTGGGCTTTTATTTAACATTTTTAACCCAGTCTTGGTTTTACAGCCTTTAAAAACATTCTGTGACTAAAGGAGAATGTTTTTAATAGAACATAATTAAAGAAAAAAAAGCACCTCACTTCCCTAAACGTTTTGTGTGATGCCATTTTACCACAAAATGAAAAATGTTTGAGAGGAATCAGTGGAAACAGAGCTGCACATGTTTTTTTATTTTGATAAAAGAATGAGAGCAGACTGGATGTAGAGGCCTTGCCAGACTTGTGTTGGTTTTTATGTTTTTCTGTGTCCTAGATTAATTTAAAAGACAGAAAAAGCATAATATAACTCCTTTAATAACTTCTCTCTGATTAACGGTGTTTAGGTCTTTCCTTCGTCACCTGTTGGTTCTGCTGAACTCCTCGTTGTTGTTCAGTCCTCTGTGGGATTTTTGTCTTCGTCCTGTTTCCATTTTAACAACAGTAAAGTCCCTCTGACGTCCACCACATTCAAACAAACCCACTTTTTCCTTCACAAGTCTTTGTACAACTGGCTTCTGCTGCACAAATAAGCATGCCGTAGTTTGGTGTTTTATGGAAAAACCGGCAAGAATCAGCCATGTTTGTTTTGGATACAGGTCAGCGCTGCACTGGTCACGTCCTACCTTTTCGTTTCTCTGATTGGTTACGCCGTCTGTGATTGTTCTGCCGCAGAAACAAAATATAAGCGACAGGACCGGACTCACTTCTTTGTATAGAACAGGAAAAGAGTTTGTCCAGGCTACAGGGCTTGTTGTTGATTGGTCAGTGCTTCCTGGAGTGGGCGGGGCTTTGTGGGCGAAGCGGAGGAATACAGGATTACTCAAACAGGCGTGCATGAAGCAAAACACAGCTCCAGGTCTGATTCTGATGAGGGAACATTGGAAGACGGGAGACAGCGAGGAGAAGGACATTTTATAGGTTTTTTAAGGTCGAGCTTGTCTGCTGCAGCCTTTTACGTCGGCACACGTTAAATCTGGCGTCTCCATCTTTGCACACGTCCTTCCTCCCTCTCTCTCCTCTGTCTCCTTTCCTCTTCCTCTCTCTCCTGTTTAATCCTCCCTCGCCGTTAGTCGTTATGTAATCCTCGGCAGACGCCTGATTTCTCCAGCTTCTTCCCTCGCCGCGATCGCTCTCGTGTTTTTTTGGGGGGATTTTACTCCAGGGCAGGACTATGGTGGTGACGGGGGACGCCTGTGTCCCTCTGTGCGGGTAAGGACCAACATTTAGAGGCTAATAAACCAAAATCTGTCTGTGTGGCTGTAACCTAGATTTGTAGTGATTTTTTTAAAATGCATTTGCTGAAAAAACAAAGAGTACTGAGAAAAATCGTAGTAGTATTAGCAGTAGACCTAAATTT
Source organism: Bostrychus sinensis (assembly GCA_020698575.1). Taxonomy (NCBI): domain Eukaryota; kingdom Metazoa; phylum Chordata; class Actinopteri; order Gobiiformes; family Eleotridae; genus Bostrychus; species Bostrychus sinensis. Next base: position 2,994,525 of record CM036258.1, read on the forward strand.
AGCAACTTGGGCTGCATGGTATTCTAAATTTATCATTATTGCCACAACCGTAACAGGAATATCCATAAGAAAGAACATTTTGTACAATAATGTCAGAATAAGAGACCAATCACTGTGTTCTGATTAAATAAAAAGCAGTTTGAGCAGTGACAGTGGAAGCTAATGCAGAGGTGTGTTTGTTTAGGTCAGTGGTTCTCAAACTGTGGTGCAGGTTGCCACTGGTGGTACATAATGTGGATTGTGTTTTTTGCAGAACAAGTCCTGATTTAGAGTATAATTTAAAGCCAGTTTTAGTCTTTGTTGAGAACTGGTTTAGCCCTTGATTCCTACTTGTTTAGTTCTCATTTAGACCTGGTTTAGACCTGGTCTTGTCCCTGGTTTAGTCTTGGTTTAGTCCTTGGTTTAGTCCTAGTTTAAGTCTGGTTTAGTTCTTGTTGTCATCCTTACTTAGTCCTGGTTTAGACCTGGTTTAGTCCTGGCTTAGCACTGGTTTATTTGTAGTTTTGTCCCACTTTAGCAATGATTTTAGTCCTGGTACTGCTTCACTGGTTTTGTCATGTTTTAGACCTTGGTTTAGTTCTGGTTTTAGTCCAGGTTTAGTTTTTGGTTTAGTCCTGGTTTTAGTCCAGGTTTAGTTTTTGGTGTAGTCCTGGTTTTAGTCCTTATTTACGCCTGGTTTATTTCTGATTTAAACCTAGGTTTAGTCCTGGTTTAGACCTTGGTTTAGTCCTAGTTTAGCCCTGGTTTAGCCCTGGTTTAGACCTGGTTTAGACCTGGTTTAGACCTGGTTTAGTCCTAGTTTAGACCTGGTTTAGACCTGGTTTAGACCTGGTTTAGTCCTGGTTTAGTCCTGGTTTAGACCTGGTTTAGACCTGGTTTAGACCTGCTTTAGACCTGCTTTAGACCTGGTTTAGTCCTAGTTTAGACCTGGTTTAGTCCTGGTTTAGCCCTGGTTTAGACTCGGTTTAGTCCTGGTTTAGACCTGGTTTAGTCCTGGTTTAGCCCTAGTTTAGACTCGGTTTAGTCCTGGTTTAGACCTGGTTTAGCCCTAGTTTAGACCCGGTTTAGTCCTGGTTTAGCCCTAGTTTAGACTCGGTTTAGTCCTGGTTTAGACCTGGTTTAGCCCTAGTTTAGACCCGGTTTAGTCCTGGTTTAGCCTAGTTTAGACCTGGTTTAGACCTGGTTTAGACCTGGTTTAGACCTGGTTTAGCCCGGGTTTAGACCTGGTTTAGACCTGGTTTAGACCTGGTTTAGACCTAGTTTAGACCTGGTTTAGACCTGGTTTAGCCCTGGTTTAGACTCGGTTTAGTCCTGGTTTAGACCTGGTTTAGCCCTGGTTTAGACTCGGTTTAGTCCTGGTTTAGACCTGGTTTAGACCTGGTTTAGTCCTAGTTTAGACCTGGTTTAGTCCTGGTTTAGCCCTGGTTTAGACTCGGTTTAGTCCTGGTTTAGTCCTGGTTTAGACCTGGTTTAGACCTGGTTTAGACCTGGTTTAGACCTGGTTTAGACCTGGTTTAGACCTGGTTTAGACCTGGTTTAGACCTGGTTTAGACCTGGTTTCCCTGTAGTACCTGTCTCTCTCCTGTCTGTGTCAGTTCAGCAGAAGCAGCTAATTGTCCTGAGACGTCAGACTTTAGAGATTATTGGACTTGGACCTGGGTCAGTGCTGCGTCACTAACTCTCACCTATGGTTTATCTGTTCGGAGGAGCCGACAGGAGCAACACCACAGAGGCTAAACCACTTAACTCTGTGCTCTGTAGAGGATCTCTCCACAGTAACTGCTGCTGAGGAACGGGCCAGGGTTTGGTTCAGAGCCACGCAGCTGCACAGAGAGGAGTTTAGTCCTGGTCTAGTCCTGGTCTCTTCTCTTGTTCTTAAAGCTTGGCCCCATTTGCAGACAAACAGAACACCAAGTCATTGCTCCTGTCTGCTCCTCCAAACTGGGAGTGTGCTGACTGTCAGAGAGGGAAGTAACCGGATACTTTTACTCAAGGAATTGGATACATTTACTTAAACACATTGATTTGATAAAGATGCTCCTAATGTTCTTAATGAACTCTTTCTAAAGCCCTATTTGCACAAGATAAGCATTTACCCCTGGACCTCTGTAATTCGTGAATTACCCCCCGACGTCAGTGTTTTTAGTCGGGCATTTGCACGGGATAAACGATGTCTGTATATTACTCAATTTTACAAACTTTCCAGATATGACGTATTGAAAATTACACAGATTTATAATAAAAATCCCTTCTAGCTCTACTTAATCCTAACCTACTATCTTTTGTTGATTTCCTGTCCTGTCATCCATTATCTGTGGAGATTTCTCTCTTCTTAAACAGCAGGCGCTCCTCTTTATTTATCCATTCACTGTGATTCATCTCTGGATCTAACTTTAGCACTGAAAGCATCCAAACTTTCCAAAACAGCCCCATGTTGCACCAAAAACGACGGGAGGTGTGTTTCCGGGTCACGCCTTCAACGTAGTTTGTTTACTCTCTTTTTTTTTTTTTACTTTTTAATCTGTGAAAAAAGTAATCGTTTCGTAGTAAGACCAAAAGAGAGACGTCTTATTATTGAGAGAGTTTAAATCCAGAGGTAAAATGGAGCGTTAAAGACGTTTTGGATCACTGTTAGGAACTTTAGGAAACAATCTGCGACAAACTCAGCCTGAATCACAGACCTGAGGATTCACACAGGACTGGTGTTATCAGAGCACCTCTGTGTTGGCCGAAATATGGTCGGTCATTTTCGAGGGAATTTTTACAGACATTTTTACAGACATGGATGATTCACACGGGATAAAAATCACAGACGACATCGGTGATTATTACAAATTACTGGAGGTCCCTGGGTAATACTAATCCCATGTGAATAGGGCTTAAAACATACTTTTTGGTAGTAACTCAAGTAATTAAGGATTTTTATTTTTGCTAGTAACAAGTTGACTCCCATCAGCCACTTGGGCCAGCGGGATCATAGCCTGCATATATTTTACAATTACTCTGTAGGGTTTAGACCTGGATTTCTGTCGGTGTGCTCGATAAAACTGATGAGCCATGTACAGAGCCTTTGTTCTAACGTATAAAGAAAATATTAATCCATGCAAAAAGATCATGTTTTTTTTCCTAAGTTAACTCTTTTTCTAAATATTTGATCAGTTAAAGTCCACTGATGTTAAAACAATTGTAAATGGTTTCTGTCAGCTTTTTATAGACGAACACATGGAGTGTAACGTAAACATTTAAACAATTATACTGTGTACTGTGGTAAACCAGTTAAGCTGGTAATTCTCCATAGCAGCCAGTGGACAAACTTAATGTTAACCTCTGCTAGTAAGGTAGTAGTAGTAGTAGTAGTAGTAGTAGTAGTAAATCTAATGAGTGGGTGTTGAATTTTGTTCATCTAGGCCTTAAGTTTGTCAAATATTTTTGTTAATTTTAAGTACAGAAGAGCTGATCCTACAATAACAGTGTCTGCAATGAATTTATTGAAAATACTGTTATTGAAATTTATGATTCACTTTTTTTTTTTTTATTGAAGCACTGGACTTATTTCATCTGTGTTTGGCTTTAAAATAAAACCCTTAGATTAGTACAGAAAATTTCCAAGTGTACATTAACTTTTTGAATACAGTAAAGATTTAGGAGGCTACAATGCTCTAGACCAACCTTTTTAGTTTTGTGTACCCCCAAGACCTGATTTAGTCCTGGTTTGGACCCAGCTTATCCCCGGTTTAGTCTTAGTTTAGTTCTGGTTTAAACCTGGTTTATTGCTGGTTTAGCCCACGATTGGACCCGGCTTAGTCCTGGTTTAGTCCTGGTTTAGTCCTGGTTTAGTCCTGGTTTAGTCCGGGTTTAGACCTGGTTTAGACCTGGTTTGTGCCTGGTTTTGTTCTGTGTAGCTCTGGTTTTAGGCCTGTTTGTTTTGTTTTTTTCCTGGTTGCATTCTGGCTTTAGACCTGCTTTAGTCCTGGTTTGTTCCTCTTGTTGTCCAGTTTTTTGTTCTGGTTTAGTTCTTGTTTTAGACCTGTTGTTTTCCTGGTTTTACTCCCGATTTTGTCTCTGGTTAGTTCCCGTTTTGTCCTTTAGTATCCCTTGCTATAGTGATTTAGGTTTAACTGGTTTAGGTTTATTTTAGTCTTTTCCAAACATATAAATGTACTGTAAATGATTATGTAACTCCATGTACCCCCTGCAATGTGCTCATGTACCCCTAGGGGTCCCCGTACCCCTGGTTGGGAAACGCTGCTCTAGACTTTGGATCCCATACAGTGGAGTGAGCACACGAGCCTGTATATTTCTTTAGATCTCTGTAAATATCTCTGTAAATATCTGTATATATCTCAGTATATCTCAGTATATCTCAGTATATCTCAGTATATCTCAGTATATCTCAGTATATCTCAGTGTGTTTGTGTTAATGCGTGGCGTAAGTGCGGCCTGCAGCGTCTCGGTCTCTCTCCTGTGTTAGTGGTCTCTGTGCTTTCCTCAGGCTCGTCTTTAGAAAAACCAGAGTGAAAAGTCTGTGTGGTCACTCCGCTCGCTTCACTTCAGCTGCCTTTCTGAATGACTAAGAACATCAGATGCTCTACACGACGTCTTTGTGGGTGATGTGTTATGAGAACAGGAGGTCATCAAGGTTCACTCGCATCCCAAAAGGCCTGGACGTTACAAGAGAAGAAATAATGATTTACAAAAACTTCATATTCACCATGAAAAGCACATGACAAACAACAACTATTTAAAACATTGTAAGATTGCAGCATATTGTGAAAATATTCCACCTATTTGAGATTAGCACTGAATATGGTAATGGACGTTGAATAAAAACTATTTGAAGAGGATATATTCTGCTTTTATTCATATTTTTAAACCAGTTTTGATCTCCTATAGAACAGCAGCACATTTTACAAACTTTAAAAACATTGTGACTAAAAGAGAACGCAGCCATCTTGTCTCAGTTTTGGCTCTTACTCTGCAGTTCATAGAAAACATCCAAAATCTCTTTATCTCAGCCTTAAAAGCTCAAAACAATATTTCTCTGGAAAAGAATCTTGTAGAACAAAAAATCCAAATGCATTTTGTAGTTCCACCTGCACAGAATCTGACGGAGATGGATTTATCTTTAACTGTTCTCTCTGTCACAGTCTAACACATCGGTTTCTGTTTTAATAAGCATTACTAAAACAAAAGGCTGTCTTGAATTAATTTCGGAAAATCAGCCTTACATATCGGTCCCAAAAATTTAAAACAAAAAAAATCTGCCATAGAAAAACCCATATTGGTCGACTTCTACTGTGTACTGTTGTTTGGATAAATGACTGAGAGCAGACTGGAAGTAGAGGGCTTGTTGTTGATTGGTCAGTGCTTCCTGGAGTGGGCGGGGCTTTGCGAGAGAGGCCAAGGTTTGTGCAACCAAACGTTCTGAGGCCTCAGAAAGTCAGTGCCAGAGAATACAGAATTACTCAAACAGAACACAACTCCAGGACCTCAGGCCTAGTCTCAGGTGTTCCCTCTAAAGGTCAGGACACACCAGGGCCATTGTTTCAGAGTTTTGTTTATCTGGGCCCCATATAACTGCAGAGTTTAGTGACTAGCGCCGCCTGCTGGTGTAAATACTTATTACACCTTGCACAGAGCTAATGCACTGCTTGGTGGTGGGTCGAGAGGAGACGGAGGAGTCGCCTCTGCTGATGGCGGTCGGGCGCTGGGTTGCTCTGTCCCAGGCTTAACAACTAAAGGGTTTTTAAATATATTTTTGGTTGCTTATAAAACTCTTTGTCTCCTCTCTGATGGGGAATAATTCATTATCATTGTCTTTGTCTGATACTGATTTAGCCCTGTCTTTGTCTGGTTAAAGCTGGCCCACAGCCTTGAGAATATTAGAGAGCACTAAAAAATATCATATACATAAAAATTAGTCATATGTAAAAATAAATCCTTTCTCTTGCACACATCCTTGCACTGAGAGGATTTCTGAAGTTGGAGAAGCCTCTGAACTGACTTCCAAATGCAGCAGATGATTATTGTTTCGAACCCTTCTCTCTAACCTCTTCTTCTTCCTCTCTGTTGCCTTCTTCTTCTTCAGGGCCATGTCCTCTGCAGCCACCACAGCGCCCTCTGTGGACAAAGTGGACGGATTCTCGCGGAAGTCTGTGAGGAAGGCCAAGCAGAAACGCTCCCAGAGCTCATCCCAGTTCCGCTCAGCAGGGCAAACCCATCGAGCTCACGCCGCTACCGCTGCTTAAGGGTAAGAACATTATCATTAAAACGTATAAAAACTAAACTAACGCTGCTGGAAAGGGAGAGGAAATGGGAAAAAGGATTTAGCACTAACACAAGGGAAAAAGAAAAAAGTGTTTCAAATACATTAATGATTATTATAATTATTTTCAAAGATATTTTTGGGCCATTTTCAGGCTTTATTAGACAGTATACAGTGGAGAAGTGACAGGATAATCATGGGGAAGAGAGCAGGGAGACGTTCAGCAAAGTGTTAGTCTGAACCCACGATGCTTAGGCAGGCTGTAGATGCCCTGCATGTGTGGCCATTAATGATTATTTTAATGGTTATTTTAATGATTAAGAGACATATCTGTCCCTGGTTCTTCTGATGCGGAAAATGAATGACTCCAAAATTATGAAGTACAGCATTTTCTCATAATGTTTGGTAAATAAAATCTCTGAGTCAGCCACATCCGAGACTGAGACAAGACCGAGAGAAAAAAAGACATGTCTCAAGATCAAGACTGATCTCATGCGCTGTACAGCACTAGTGGCTAGAGACAAAAAAAAACTTCTACTAGTACTACCCACAAGTATCGCTCATGATAATACTTGTATATTTTTTTCTGAGTGAAAAGCCTGAAAACAACGAGCTGATGAGTAGCAACAAACACATTTTGTTTAAAATCTGTGAGCTGTATTTGGATTTTCTCGCGGAGTTGTGCCGAGGCTTCCACCGAACCTATTCCTCCCTCCACAGAGGCCCGAGCTCCCGCAGAGTTGTAGTTTTTATCAGCGGAACATAAATATTCTGAGCCGGGGCTGAGAGTCTGAGGAAACGTCTCCATAGAAACTACAGCAGCTGCAGAGACAGAAGAATGTTAGAGTGGTTATGTAATCTGACAGAGGAGGATTCTGCTTCTGCTGAAACTGATTCAACCGAGCCAGTGTTGGGACTGGACCGGTCTGTCTGATCTGGGACGTTTTGGTTTGTGTGAGGCAGGCTGCAGTCCATTTTTTTTTCTTTCATGAATTTGTTGCTGTTTTACAATTTTCTCAGAGTGGTTGCTGCAGTAACACCAGTCAGAGTTTGGAGTAAAATGTCTAAATATGTGTAAAAGCTTGCACTCACTAATGTTCTATACCGGCCATTCCCAAAGTAAACAGAGTTGCGGCCCCTTAATTTTACGAAAATCCCAATTGGATCCCCAACAGAGAACTTTCCTTTAGTTAATAGTCTGTCATGTTTTTTTCTTCATATATTTCAATAAAAAAACGTACCAAAAACACAAAAATTGGCTAAAAATTGTTGAAGTAATAGTTTTTAAATAGGTATACGAGTTGGCGTCTTTTCACAGGCCTCATACGATAGAAAAATGATAATAAACCTGGTCTTTAGAAGCAGAGAGAGCCAAAACTGAAAGATATTTATGCAACTGTCAGAGTAATGCACACTGCTGCTGCTTTTTTGTACAGAATTAGAATATACTGCTAAAATAAATAAAAATATGTATGTAGTTATGCAATAATCTCATTTAAAAATAATAAACCTACAGTTTACATAGCTTTTTATGCCAACAAGAGAAAAAATCTGTTAAGATCGTAACTCTGCTGAGAATTGGAAGAAAAAAAAACATCTATATCGCCCAGCCCTAGGTCTCGGACAGGACTCATTTTTAACATTTTTTCGCTCTGCTCCTTTCTCTTTGCTTCTCTTTTCTTTGTTTTTGTTTGTCTTCTTGTGACATTTCTCTGTGATCAGACGGAGACGCTTTCTCTGTCGGATTTTCCCAGCTCTGTCAGATCACAGGGCTAAAAGTTAAGATTTATTTAAATGAGAAACAGTCTCTTGTTACTGCCTGTTGCTGTTTGAAAGCTGTTGGACCCAAGTTTATCTTTCATCTTTTCTTTGTGACCCACTTTTTACAGAAACACAGTTATTTTTGATTATATTACTCCATTCTTTATGTGACAGGATTCTTCAGACTCTTCTTCCTTGTGTCCATCTGTCCTCTCTCTTCTCTCTCTGTCTCTGTCTTGGTTTTTAAAAAAAGCGCGGTGCAGAAAATAGCCTTACAATACTTGGCCCCCCTCTGCTGTACCTCCAGCCACTCCACGTCTCCTCCTCCTCCTCCTCCTCCTCCTCCTCCTCCTCCTCCTCCTCCTCCTCCTTCTCCGGCTGCTCCTCAAACCGAAACTCGACCTCAGAGGTATCCACTTACACTTTTCCACTTTTCCCCTTCACCCACAACACCAGCGGCGGCTCTCAGCAGCTCCCCTCCACATGTCCGCCCCAAACTCGGACCTCTCCTGCGTCCCATGACCCGAGGATTCTTCTGACCGCGCCGCGCCTCCTTACGTCCGCGGGGATAGTCGTGAGTGTCCCGCAGGAGCACGGATTTGTGTGTGTGTCTGTGAAGTTTAAAGCAGGGGGGGATATGCTGTCGTTAGCGTTAGCAGCAGCTAGCCGCCAGGGCTGGGGTTAAAGTTAGCCTAGCCGCTGTCATGTGTCTGAGGGACTGCTGCACTTAAAAATGGACCGAGGGTAAGAGAAGAAGACTGTTTTCAGGAGAATGGAAAAAGTTTGCTTGGAAATAGTTCAGAGGATCGGACTGGGATCGAGTTCAGGAGCAACGTAGGCAGATAAAATAATACTGCTACTACGCTTCTATACTCTCTTATTATCAGTGGTGGACAAAGTATAGATCTCCAGGTCAAATGTTACTCCAATACAAGTAAAAGTTGCTGAGTCAGATTTTTACTTGAGTTAAAGTACTGGAGTATTTAAAGTACTTTTTTTCCCAATGTATTTCAAATGAGTGCGGTCAAGAATTTTGGGTAAAATGTCTGCTGCATTCAAGTCAAACATTTGCAGCTCCAAAAATATAAAGAAAATACATTTCCATTCATTCTTAATCCTAATCTTTAAAGATGAGAGGTCAGACTCATTTCAGTGGAAATGTGGAGATCAACATAAAACCATATTAGATGAGATTTTTCTACAGCAAAAACGAGCCCTACCTTTTATAAATGAGGCTGGGTTATGATCATACTAATCAATTAAATTGGTTTATTATAGAATCGTACAAATAATGTTCAAAGCAAAGCTAAATCACTTCCAGATTGTGAGAGGTTCTTTTTAGTTCCTGAGAGTAAATATGAGTAGTATTATGTAGTAAATAATTATCTTTAGGGAGTAAGTCAGTGGTCTTTTGGGTTTTAAGCCAATTTCTCTGCAGAAGTTACTTTTGCTTTTTTAGAAATGTAGTGGAGTAAAAGTAGCAAGTTCCCGCAAAAAATACTACTCAAGTAAAATACAGATTCTCAAAAGCTATACCATATTTTGTAAGTCGCACTCGCCAAAAAATGCAGAATGAAGAAGAAAAAAATGTATATAAGTCGCACTGGACTATAAGTCGCATTTTTTGGAGGAAATTTATTTTACAAAATCCGACACCAAGAACAGACATTTCATGTTGAAAGGCAAGTTATAGTAATAATAGAATAGAGAACAACAGCTGAATAGGTGTGCGCTATGCTAACGTAACACACTGATGGTTATTCAGCTACATGAAGCATAAACAACGAACTGAATAGGTGTCTCGTATGTTAACGTAATATATTAACAGTTATTCACATAACTATAGCATAAAGAACATAATATAACAAGTTCACCAAACTCACCATCTCACTCCTAATCACTAAATCCTTTAAATTCTTCATCCTCCTAATAATGACATGAATATTTAAAGTACAGAGAAACTGTGGAGATGCTTTAATTCCATGACTGTATCTGAAAATAAAAATCTCAGAACACTGTTCATTACAACTGCAGTGGGTTGTTTAATGTTTAATTGTTATGACAGAATAATTACTGCCAGAAAAGACCCTTCTTGTGTTTGTAAACAGAATGTTTGTGTTCCAAAGACGGGTACTGGAAGTTAAAAAAGACAATAATACATTTTTAATGAAGGATTTATCTTTAGCCACCAAACATCGCAAATTATGAATAATCAAGACAGGTTTGGTAACAGACAATCACTCTGCCACAGGTGAGTACTGTCAGAGCCTGGGTAGAGAACATTAGAGAGTGAGTCAGTGTTTAACTGTTTTATTTAATGTAGCAGTTAGCATCAGTAATTAGCATAGATGCTAATACATAATTTACATTTCTTAATTTTAATGTTACACAGGACAAGTAGTTACAGAAATGTGTCGGACCACAACAGTTTGTTTTTGTATTTTCAGATTTATTTCATCTCCACTGAGTTCTAATGAATTCACTTTAGACCAGGACCTGACTCAGATCTGCGTCAGATTAATTCAGTCATTTTTAATAAATATATAAACAACAACTATTCGTTCCTGTTCCAAAAACATCTAAACTAATATTTTTATTTTGCTCCTTCATAGAAATGGGACAGGGTGTCAGTCTCGGTACCAGGCTGCGTGCACATCTTTTTAAAACACATCTGTCCTGGAAGCGTCAGGACTAACCTGCAGAGTCCACTGTTGTTGTTTTGGTTCAGAGCCAGCTACAGGGCGGGTTGTCTTTTAGAGGTGTGACACAACTTTGAAGTTGAATGCAAAGAATATTAAATAATAATTTCAAATATAAATCATTTTTATAAAAAAATGTAAAGAAAGCTTTCGGTAAGAAATTCATAATTTTAAGCACAACGCTGTTATTTTTGCATGTTTGAACATTGTCCTGTGACAAAACGTTTTTTTGTTACACATTCACCACAATTTGGGCATTTTTTAATTCTTGTCATAAATTATTTAAGATGTCTGCGGTGCTAACGTAATAAATATATCCCTGTCCCATCCTAAAATATGATTTTTCACATTCAGTCTTAATATTTAGTAAACACTCTTTAGCTTGTTATAGACAGTACTGTGGTTAACAGCCTCTGGTTGCTTCAACAAAGCTGCTACATTTTATTACATAACATCTATGATTTTTAGATAACAATATATTTTACAGCTATCTTTTCTAAATGTTTTTTCACCTAATTAATGTAAAGTCACTTGTGTAAGTTTAGGTAGGTCCCCCACACGTCCTTTTGTTTATTTCAGTCGATTAATCGTTGTGCTGGTTATAACTACAGCCCTACACACTGCTCACAGTCAGGAACATGGAATAATAACTTTTGACTAAAATTCTCTCTGCAAAACAGAGACAGGCTTTATATAATCCTTTCCTTTTCTTAATGGTTGCAGGTTACAATCACAGGTAGCTTTTAATCTATTGTATACTTTTGTGTACTTTGTGCACTCAGTTTCCCACAATGCATCAGTAAAAGTAGTAGTGGAATTTAATTTGATAACATTACTGCAGTTCGGTCTATTTGCAATCTGGGTAAAGTGCATGTTGATATTACTACAACGCCATATAATGTTTTTTTTCTCTCTGCTCCCCACCGAGCGGAGCAGCGCCTCTCAACGGAGGAGGAGTGGGAGCACTGTTTGTTGGCATGGCAACCACACAGTCCAGGAAGTGGTGTTAGCAAGTAGCAATTGAGGCTAATTTTTAGCCTCGTGTTGTTTTACCCTCTCAGTGAAAGTAATGCTCCGGACCACCACAGTCCTCAGAGTCACAGCAGAGGGCTACAGCTCTGTGAGCCACGCTAACTTTCTAATGTGACCATAGTAAACATCTGTTTCTGCCGCTTTGTCTGAGCAGACCTTTCAGGCATCAAGCTGACGTCACAGCGCTGCACCCAAGTAGAAATTTTTTCAACTGAACCACTGGCAGTGCCACAGCTCTGTGCCCATCTTGGCAGAACCACACACACATGAATGGGGTTTAGAGCGGTGCCCACCGCGTCCTGTAGCTCTAAGAGACATTAAACACAAAGAACTTTTCCCTTTATAAGCTCTTTAACATTATCTTTAGTCTAATAATAAAAAGCCTACAGCCCTGCTTCTCTGAAAACCTTTACAGCCGTCAGCATTAATTCTCAGATATGATTTCGTGTTGAGTCCTTTTATTGTGGCCCTTTGACCCCAGCCCAGGTGAGTTACCTGTGAGCAGAGTCTGACCGCAGTAAACGTGGGTCCTGAGTGCTCAGAGTGCAACCTGTGAGTGTGAGTTACTGCGAAGTGGAGCAGGCAGCTGTTTGCATATAAATACACAACAACAACAACTACTACTACTGCTACTGCTTTTATTAGAGAGAATACTGTTTACTGGAGAGACAGAAGGAGTTCAGTTTCTGGGCTAAAAATGGATCCAGAGATGTATAAAAGTGGATAGACATACAACCAATCAGAGACACAGAGACAAGCCACACTGAGCTAATGACAGATGATAACTCTGTCTGCTCACTCAGAGAAACAGCACTGTGCACGTTTTCACATCGGTCTAAAGCTAAACCCGGCGACAGAAGAGTGAGGTCAACTCTGTTTGATGGAGTGGATTAGGTAGATGATTAAAATCCCTTTTAAATGAGTAAATAATGCTCTAAAACTAAAATACCATGCTCTGTAACAATTATAGGCTTTTAGTAGCAGTCGACTGATATGGGTTTTTTCTAAGGCTTATGCCAGTACAGAGTTTTTAAATCCAGAGCAGCCGATATACACTGCTGATTTTTGGGGCAGGGCTGATTTTCTTAATTTTATGAAAGTAAATAATTTAAAATAGTGCTCTTTTTTTATCCATTTTTTTCCCTGTGTACTGTGCATCCATGGATTTTTACTGCTGTCACTAAAGTGCACCGCTCTGCTACATTAAGTATAATAAGGACAGTGGTGTCCGCTACAGCACTTTAAGACTTTATAAGAGAACATTTAAACACTGACAGCAGAAGTTTCAGTACAGCAATGTAGGACTGAGCGGAAGAAGATGAATGAATGAATGACGATATCCGACTTTCACAGTACGATATTTATTGAGTTATTGTGGGAGGTAAAAATGCCCTGACGATTGTCCTATGTCTAAAGATTAAGACTGGATAACATTAATAACGGTCAGAGGAAAGAAAGACTGTCCCACTACAGAAGAGGAGCTGAAACTGGACTTGGTCTTCAGCCCCAGTACAGGCAGCGTTTGTCTGTCACAGCAGATCGCGCTGAGTCCTGAGTCAGAGTCCGACCTCTGAGTCTCTGAGGTGACTGTTACATAAAGGAGAGGATTACACACAACATCTGCTGCAGCTGCTGTAGAACAGAGTCAGCTGTGGAGACACTCATTTAGCAGGAAAACACTCAGGGGCCCGCAGGGACTAACTCAGAGCGGGGATGTCCTGACACCTTTTTTTTTTTTTTTTTTTAATAAGTAGTAAATAAAGTTGATTATTCACCGCTGCATGTTAGAATAAACCAATTTATTATTTTTAAAAACCTGACGTTATTGTTGATTTCCAGTATTATTTAGTTTTTTGCATTAGCTTTGGCTGCACACTCTCTAACCTGAAGGTTGGCAGTTTGATCAGCATTGCATACTGTTGTAGTGTCCTTGGGCAAGACATGGAGTGCATCATTACATCTCTTGATATTAGCATCTGGGGGTATTGTTTTAAGTCTTAACTTTAAAGGTCCCATATTCTTCTTATTCCAAGCTTTTTAAAATAGCATTGAACTTCTTTGCATTAGTATTTCAGGTTTAAAATAATGTTTCTGTGCAAAACCTCTTCTGTTGCTATTTAGCTCGGCTGTTAGCGACATGAGGCTAACATAGATTTCTGAGCTGATGCTTCGTAGTGACGGAGGTTTAAGGCTGAAATGATCAGAATGAGTCTGGTGACGGTGTCTGGGCTTTAGAAACGCGCAGGAGCACTTCCTGGTTTCATGTGTCTACATAGAGCTGGAGACTGAGCGTTTTCAGCTCTGGAGAAGGGCAGCGCCTCAGCATACAGGATTACTCAAACAGAATACTACTCTTGGTCTGTTTTTGAGGAGGAGACAACATTAGAACAGGGTTAAAAGAGAGAAAAAGTCGATTTTGCGGATTAGGGGAGCTTTAAAATCCTACTTAAAGTGTTGTTCAAGGGCTGCATGAGTGGAATAAAATGTAAAAATATAAAAATCTTACTTAGGTACTGGAAAACTTCTTTTGTTTTCTATGGTTTGTGAAAAGTTCTCATGATGAGTTTAGTAGCTGTAATTTCAGTACGTCTGTGAACTGTTATATATTTAATTTTGTAAATGAAATCGTACATTCTGCTCTCTTGTCAGGTCTTTTCTTGTTTAGGTTCTGGGGTTTATATATCGTGCCCTGGTCCCCGAGTGCATGAGGAGGTGTGAGTGTGTGTGAAGGGAAATCCCCAGCTCTAAAATCAGACAGAGACACTCGGAGCTCCAGTTACAGACCTTACTCCACTCAGAGACAGAGGTTTACAGTTTACAGTTTACATTCAGACAGACGGACAGCAATCTGTGAACTCTGACCTCTCCTGTAGTGACGCAACATCAACCTGGAACATAAGAAACATAACATGAACCCTATAGTTGCCTCAGGAGCCCTCTTCTTCTTCTCTAACTCTGTTGTGTCCCTGTTGTGTCCCTGTTGTGTCCCTGTTGTGTCCCTGTTGTGTCTCTGTTGTGTCTGTGTGTAGTCTTACTCCTGTCTCCTGTCATTTCTCCTCCGAATGAATCACTTCCGCTGCTCTGTGCTCGAGAGAAGGCCCCTGGTTTGATTAACTTAGTCCACTAACGAACCACGGCTCGCTGTTGGGGCACAGGAAGTGAACGGTCTCCTCAAACCTGATTAAACTAAAGCGCTGCTCGGTGTAAATGAGTTTAGCTCAGCTCTCGTCACCTCTGTGCCCTGCTGTACAGAGAGTACTGAGGCTGCATCAGAGCGTTTCTGTTGTGTCCTGTAGACTTTTACCTAAACCTGTCTTCTAATATCTACATCTAATAGACTTAGATTCACATTCACAGCTAGAAATGTTGCACATGGAGCCCGGACATGTGCCTGACTAAAAATTGGCATTTTAGTGCAAGATTTGGCCAATGGTTGATTGTCTAAAAAAAGCAAAAATGGGTTCATATATCAGTCTGTTACAGTCTTTTGTGTTTGTAGAAGGTGCTCGTCCTCAGCTCGAACTCACTTCTCCTGAAATGGTCACAGTTAGTTTCTTTGTTAAACTTGGCTTACTTCGCTGTCTGTATCCACTCTTCACTGCCAGTCTCTCCTGCCTCACTCTCTTCAGCCAGGACTCTCATTTTCTCCTCATGGTGAGTTCAGGGGCTGTGGGAAAACCTGCCGTCCTCCTCGCAGGTTGTGGTGAGTTCAGGCGCCGTGGGAAAACCTTGCGCGTTGTGATGGGGTTATGCAAGAGATAAGCCGCTCAGTTCCTCCTGGTCAAACACGCCTCACTTCAAACACAGACTCCTCCGGCTCAGCTTCACCGAATCAAAGACAGAAGACGGGAAAAGAACCTGCACAACGTGACGAGGAAATGGTTTAGCACAAAACTATATTCAAACATCTGGATTCTGCTGCAGGTTCTTACCAAAAACTGTGAGTGAAGGGAACTGATAAAATGATGTCAAAGTAGTAATGTTTTCACAGTCTGAACACATAACTATCAGGGCCCTGACAATACGCTTGTGTCACGATACTTTGATGCTGATGCAGTTCATACTGTGATCCGATATTAATTACTGCGATATTGTCATGTTAAATATAAAATCTAGTTGTCTTTTGGACTTAGAGTCCGGAAAATACGGTAATTAAGTGGCTCCAGTGTATAAGTTGCACTAGCCAAAAAAATGCATAATGAAGAAGAAAAAAACGTATATAAGTCGCACTGGACTGTAAGTCGCATTTTTGGGGGGAAATTAATTTTACAAAATCCCACACCAAGAACAGACATTTCATGTTGAAAGACAAGTTATAGTAATAATAGAATAGAGAACAACAGCTGAATAGGTGTGCGCTATGCTAACGTAACACATTGATGGTTATTCAGCTACATGAAGCATAAACAACGAACTGAATAGGTGTCTCGTATGTTAACGTAATATATTAACAGTTATTCACATAACTATAGCATAAAGAACATAATATAACAAGTTCACCAAACTCACCATCTCACTCCTAATCGCTAAATCCTTTAAATTCTTCATCCTCGGTGTCGCTTCTGAACAACTCCGCCAACTCCGGAGGTAGACGAAGCGCCGCTTCCTCCTCTGCGTGGCTGTCGTCAGACTCAGCATCAGTTCCATTTCCAATTATTCCGCTCTTTCTCAGTTGTCTTTATAGCCTAAGTTGTTGTTGGTAATGTTTACATTTTAAATTGTCAGTGGTACAGGTGCAGCAGATGCTGGGACACAAGCCTAGAGCGCCCTCTAACCAACACCTGAAATATTTTAATATATAAGTCACACCTGAGAATACGTCACACCCCTAGCCAGACGATGGAAAAAAGTGCGACTTATAGTCCAGAAAATATGGTATACAGGAAACCCAATGGGACCCAGAGCCTTTAGTCTCTTAGCCGACTCATTAGTCAGTGACGTATTGGTCGACTTAAATGTTATTGTTCGGTTAGTTGCATCAACAAAGATGGTCTGCCCCGTCTTAAAACATCTCTGACTCAGGACATTAGGCACTTTCAGAACATCCCTGAAATGAAGACAAATGTGGGAAAGGCCTCTCCTACTTTGCTTTCGAAAGCAGGACAGTCTGGTTCCTCAGCCACAGCGAACCATTTCTCTCTGGTTGATTTGGAACTGACCTATCACAGCCGTTTATCTGCAGCTCTGCGTCTTACAAACAGAAGCAAAGTGAATGTAATGACTTCTCTCTGATTAACAGCGTTTAGGTCTTTCCTTCGTCACCTGTTGGTTCTGCTGAAGTCCTCGTTGTTGTTCAGTCCTCTGTGGGATTTTTGTCTTGGTCCTGTTTCCATTTTAACAACAGTAAAGTCCCTCTGACGTCCCACGTAACCACCACATTCAAACAAACCCACTTTTTCTTTCACAAGTCTTTGTACAACTGGCTTCTGCTGCTGTCCCCGCTCACAAATAAGTAGATAAGTAGTATAATATGGCGTATTTTGGTGTTTTATGGCAAAACCAGCAACAGTTCAACATGCTTACATCCTGCTTTTCGTTTCTCTGATTGGTTACTCTGTCTGTGATTGTTCCACATGTAGAAAAGAGACTCAAGCAAAGGGACCAGACTCAGTTCTTTGTATAGAACAGGAAAAGAGTTTGTCAGGCTGGACAGGCGAGGAAGGGTCTGGGTGTGAGTGAGGAGAAGTTACTTTTCAGACGCCTCAAACAGTGCGTTCTGCACTGTGTTGGGATGATGAGAATGAGCAGTTTCTCAGTCCACAGCATTAAAAGAGAGCAGGGGACAAGTTTTCTGAATTTGTTGTATCACTAATTAATGTGAAGTTACTTATTTGTGTAACACTCTGGTGCTTCCATATTCTCTTGATCGATTAATTGCAGTGCTGGGCAAGACTTCGGTCGACTACAGCCCTATACTTAACAATACAATAAGTATATACTAGTGTTGTAGTACAAGACCAGATCGAGACAAAGACCAGGCCGAGACCAAGACAAGGCCAAGATTTTCAGGGAGACCAGGCCAAGACTAAGCCCTAAGGAAAAGTACCCCCAAAAAAGTGATTAAAATACAAAAATGCTCTATTCTGGTTCTTCTGATGTGGAAAACTAATGAGTCCAAAATTATGAAGAATAGTGTTTTTCTTATGTTTTGTAAATAAAATCTGAGACAAGACCGAGTCAAACTGCAGCCAAGACCAAGACCAAGACTGTGTATTAAAAAAATGTATGTTTTTTAGGGTTGATGACAAAGCAGCTGTTTTATTACCAAAGAACATCACATTAATTTGATAAAGTGGATGTGTTACCAGTAGACGGTAAAGACAACAACACGCAACGTCGTATGACACAACTTCCCTTTATTGTTAAACTGTGTTGGCTCATGTCTTGACCGAATGCTGACCTCTTCCTCTTCTTGTCCCTCCTGTGTCTCCGTAGACGTGCCGGCCCCGGAGCAGCCCGAGCTGTTCCTGAAGAAGCTGCAGCAGTGCTGTACGGTGTTCGACTTCATGGACACTCTGTCCGACCTCAAGATGAAGGAGTACAAGCGCTCCACCCTCAACGAGCTGGTCGACTACGTGACTGTGAGCCGGGGCTATCTGACGGAGCAGGCCTACCCCGAGGTCGTCAAAATGGTATGGTCCACATTCATATAAAAGAGCAGGCCTACCCCGAGGTTGTCACATTGGTACGGTCCACTATAATACCATAGATGAGAGCGGGTATTTTGCCCAGGGGCGGGGCTTAACGTCTTCAATTCAGTTCATTTCAGTTTTATTTGTATGTCCCAGTATCACAACAAAAGGCGCCTCAAAGGGCTTCACAAACAGACACACAATCAACACAAACGGTAACTACACTAAACAGACCCAGGACACTCCTGTCCTTAGCCCCTCCTTCTCTTAAGGAAAAACCCCTAAAAAAAAAAAAAAAAAGCTGTGGGAAAAAATTAAGAAACCTTATGGAGCCCAAATGGAAGGAGAGATCCTCTCCCAGGACGGACAGGCAACATGTGTCAGGAGTTGGTTCATTAGCTCATCTATAGATCATAGATCAGGTCTGTAAGGATTCATCCAGACAGGGACACGCCAACTCTGCCACCATACCACCCACTTTCCTGGGTAAATAAAAGTCTAATAAAAAAATACTGAGCCACTTACCACTGGCAGTCGTTGGTTGCTATTTTTTGGTGATGCAGGTTTTGCACCACTCCACAGGAGTAAGATTTCTGTCAAACTTGCAGACCAAATAGTTTTTGTCTGCTCATATTGTCTTGCCTTAAGTGTATGTTTACAGTGATGTAAAGACTTCACTTGTACAAAAATTTAACCAAGCACCAAAGTGCTTTACGTGGTGCCACAGCGCTCTGAGAAGTGTGTGATATAAAGTTTATATTTGTCTGTTCCAGGTGTCTCACAACATATTCCGGACCCTTCCTCCCAGCGACAGTAATGAGTTTGATCCTGAGGAGGACGAGCCCACCCTCGAGGCCTCATGGCCACACCTACAGGTGACCCCTCCCTGCAGCGCTTTACTGTGCATGACCTTTGACCTTGTTTTTCAATTTAATTAATTTAGTCACAGCTTAGCCTTGTTTTATTCCTGGTTTAGTCTGTGTTAAGTTTTGACTTGTAAATACAGGAACTTACATTTTTGTGAAATGTAGGCTCTATTTTCAAATATCGCAATAATATCGTTATCGCAATTTTCAACATAGTTATCGAATATCACATGTTTTCTTTATATCGTGCAGCCCTACTCGACAGTACTTTTGTTTAGTAAGTTGTTGAAAGCGAAGTCTACTATGGGCTGTGTAATGTTACAGTAAACGCTGTTACCAATGACATTTTTGTTTTATGATATTTTATTAGTGTAAAATTTATACAGATTGTTTTTTTGCAAGCAATCTTGGCATTCAATTTTTTTTCTAAGTGGCATTAAAAAGTCTTAAAAAGGTCATACATTTCATGAGATAAAACCAGGAGCTACTGTGTTTGTATTTAACAGTGTCATGTGTCTTGTAGCAGTAGTAGTATTTAACTACTTATTTAACAGTGTTGCATGTATTTCTTTTTGTCTGTGTGCAGTTGGTTTACGAGTTCTTCATCCGGTTCCTGGAGAGTCAGGAGTTCCAGCCGAGCATTGCCAAAAAGTACATAGACCAGAAGTTTGTCCTACAGGTGGGTCACTGTCTCGCACTAAAATCAGGGTTTGTAAAGTCATGGAAAACCTGGAAAAGTCGTAGAATGTTAAAATGCATTTTTTTCAAGTTTTGGAATTGTATATTTTGGTATAAAGTTTTGGAAAAGTCTGAGTAACACTGGATCACACCTGGTTAAACCTGCCCAGCCTGCCTCCATGATTACTTTATATCTTAATTTACTTTTTAAAAATGCTTCTGAACCAACGCACTAAGCATAATTATCTTTTAATCAGTGCTGTGTAGACTTTAAGTACAATTAGAGGAATAATATATTGCTGCAGGAAGTGTTTTTATTTGTTTGTTTTTTTCAACTGACAATTTCCAAATTTAACTAATGAAATTGTACACTGTAAAAATAATGCTGCAAAAACTCAAGGCAACAGGATCCTTCAAGTTTTTTGGGTTTTGGGGCCAACTCAAAATCTCAAGTTCACCTAATTTAACGTTCATGTCTAAAAACTTTCAATTTTAAGTTTTACTCACTGTTATTATTTTTTTAACTCATCTTACAGCCAACTTTTTGTTCAGAAAAAATATTATTGCTAATAATAACTAAATATCATAATTTAAACAAAAGAATAATAAACTGTATAATTATCATTAAATACAATAAATAAACAGTTTTTAAATCCTGAATTACCACTGATGTTTATAATCTATTATTACTAAAGAATTAAACAATAATAACAATGTTTCTAACTCTAAACTGTTGTTTATAAATGTTGAAGTAATGTTTTGTAAATAATAATTAACTGGTCTCTAACTCTGATACTTATATAATTACTCAATAGTGTGAGTTATTCTAAAGTGTTACTGTTTTTTGTTAAATAGCATGGTAGCCCCAAAGTCCTTAAAAGTATTAAAAAGGTATTAAATTTGATGTGGTCAAAATCAAGACCTTAAAAAGTATTAAATCTTATGGGCAGATATTAAATTCTGTTCATCTTGGTCTTTTCAGTGTTGTTGGTAACATAAGGATCAGTGAATATATGCAGCAAACATTGACCTTTATCAAATTAATCACACAAAGCTTGTCCTTGTCCAGAAAATACTGAATATTTTAAAATAACACTTCAAAACTATGAATAAAGAACAATATTATCCTTATTTAGCACTTGGTCTTGGGAATTAAATTCTAATATAAATGGTTTAAAAATGTTTTTAATCTCCCGCTCGAATGGGCCTTTAGTTTGTAGGTTTCTTTTGTTACAGGTCTAATGTATAAACGAGCTGCATAATGTTGCAAAAACATCACAATACATTTACTGAAGAACCTTTATCAGTGAAATGTATGATTAAGCTCAGATTTCTTAATGCAGAACTTTTATTTCCTCTGTATTAGGGTTTTAAAATAAAACACTTGAGTGTCAGAGTAGTACAAACATTTAACTGGTGTAAATTCATACAAATTATTATTATTTTGCCAGCAATTCTGGAATTAAATATTGTTCACTGTGGCAGTTAAAAAGACTTAAAAGGTCTTACATTTCACAAGATAAAACCTGGAGCTACCCTGAATAGAAATCTATGGGGAAAAAAATGACACTAGTGGGAAGTTTTTTTGTTAGAGTCTGATTTTTAAGGGACCAGGACACTCTTGACTTTGGGAATGGCTGGTCCATGATGAAGTATTGCAGAGTATTATTTTGTTTTTCTCCAGATGATTCCTATTCCAGTATTTTTAGCAGATTTAACAGTTTTCCTCAAATAGGAGCGCATGATTTTCATATGGCCATTATAAAGTAGTTTTGTTTTGCAGCATTGAATTGGCTTTTCTTTGTATTTCATGATTGTGTTGCCTATTTATAACTGTTTATTGACTCGTGTTGTGTTATTAATTTCTTGTGTGTCTGCAGCTGTTGGAGTTGTTCGACAGCGAGGACCCCAGGGAGAGAGATTACCTGAAAACAGTGTTGCATAGAATCTACGGCAAATTCCTGGGACTGAGGGCTTTTATACGAAAACAGATCAACAATATTTTTCTACGGTGAGCACAGCACTAAAACTTTAAGGATTTGGTTTTACCGCTCGTGTCGTAGCAGTTCTGCCACATCTGGAGGCAGAGAAATGCATTTGTAAAACAGAAAAGTTGTTCCTCTCCATGAGAAAAGCTGACCTCTGACCTCTCTCTCCTCTGTTGTTCTCTGTGTAGTTTTGTTTATGAGACGGAGCACTTCAATGGTGTGGCGGAGCTGCTGGAGATCCTGGGCAGGTGCGCTCCACTGGGTTCACACTTTACACTTTTCACTGACGACTGCAGGGATTATAACTAAAGCACTCATGTTTATGTTCTGGTACTGCACTGGAAGAACTGTGTGCATCCAGATTTTGTGGTGGCTTAAATATTTGACCATCTTTACGGTTGGTCTTAAACAACATTCTGATGCAGCCGAGCTGTGCATAGCTCCACTGTGGACAGAAGTTATTGCCATTTCTTTGTTTTTGCTTGTAAGCTGTCCTCAGGACGTGACTCTGTGTTGATATCCAGCTAGCGAACAAATATAAAGAAAGCTCCGCACAAGGCTTTCTTTTAGGCTTATTTTTTATGTATTTATTCTGTAACTGCAACTCAGAAAAAAACAGATGTCAGATAAACTGAACACAGATGACCAGTTTAAATACATGTGCTATGTGATACAGGAACATTAGCTGGGATTGACACCAGCAGGCTAATGTTACATGTTCACAGTATTTAAGCTTTGTAACAATTACAACCTCTTAAGTGCTTTGTAACATATTTAAACCCCGACTAAGACTAAAGTTTTCCAAGGCACAAAACATTTAGAACACAGTGTTTTCCATGCCACTTCAGTGATGACCTCTTACAAACGGAAATGACAGCAAAAGTTAACCACCGAAAATGTGAAGGCTCTAGATTTAGATTACTGTCACCAATGGCTGATACAAAGACCTTCAAAGTACATACTAGTCTCCAAAACTAATACTTTTATAATAAAGCTAGCTTATTTATTTAGTATGAACTGCTATCAAGTAACTTATTAATCTTATGACCCAAAGGCACAATATGGCAGTAGAAACATGTAAACCTTTTTAAATTAAGTATTAGTTTTGCTGACAACAATGGTGCAGCTGATTTATGCTGCACTCGTGCTCCTCGGGTGCTCGTCTTTCTGAGATGAGCAGTCATTCTCCCGACTTTCTGTTCCTGTGCTTTTATCTCAGAAAGTCGGGATACTGGGGTCAGCACAGGTCGACTGCTCAGTTATTGGTCAGTGATGTTATTCATTGGTGTTTAACACAGATTTAATGTTAGCCTTCTCACTTATAAAAGGCTGCACGTTAATACATTTTTAGCTTTAAGCTAATTTAGCTTAATTAATGGCAATGATTAGCATTTCTAATGCTATTCTGTTACTTTTATGTGAGCGACAGCTGATAGTAAACTCATATTAGCAAAGAGCACATGTATAAAACACAAATTAATAAATCAGCTACTTTTCTGATCCAGATGATGTCTGTGGCTGCAGGTTCAATTCAGTTTTATTCCTATAGTCCAGTATCCAGTAAAAGTCGCAACTTCACAAACAGTTCATCAAACACAGACACACAATCAGACATAACAATAACAACAATAAAATCAACACAACAATAACTAAACTGAACAGACCCAGGACATGCCTGTCCTTAGACCCTCCCCTCAGGTTTTGACGCAAGTTCCCAAGTTCTTTTTCCAACTTGTGCAGCGTTCATGTGTATTTTTTAACTCGGAAAACCATTTTCCCGAATTTCTGAGGACCACATGAATGCACCATTATTCACAAGTAAAAAAAAAAATTCCCTGTTGCGTGAAACTTGATGTTTGGAATTATGTTCTGGTGTAAAATCCACCAATCGTGCAATCACAAAAGCAAAGAGAGCTCCACGTTGCCAGATCCAGGTCCGGGTTGCCAGATCCAGGTCCGGGTTGCCAGGCGTGTGAACTGTAATCTAAGACTAACTACAGAGCTACAAAATCCGTTGGTATTAAACATAATAGGCCTCTCGCTATGAGCCTAAAGTAATGTGTGACATAAAAGAACTGAAATTTGGTTTGCATCAGCAATGCCTTTGAGCAGCACCGCCGAGGACCTGCAGGAGGCTCCACTGATTGGAGTTACTTTGATAACAACATGCCAACAACAGAGGGAGCGCGCTGAACCTGGCAACCCACGAGGCCTGAGACTGAGAAGTGTTTTTAATTTAGAGAGCAGAGCTTGAATATTGATTAGAAAAACTTCTTTGTAACCTCTTCTCTTTTCTCCTGTTTGTTTTTTTTAAATCGCAGTATAATCAACGGCTTTGCTCTGCCGCTGAAAGCCGAACACAAGCAGTTTCTTGTCAAAGTGTTGATTCCTCTGCACACTGTGAGGAGCCTGTCCCTCTTCCACGCACAGGTAACAAATACTCACCTTACACTAGCCCGTACACTGTAAAAAATACATCAAATATCATCTATAACATCCCCTGTACACCACAAATATTCTGTCTCGTGTCATTAAAATGGAGCAGAGTTTGTGGCAGCAAGTTATTTGTCTTTACTCTCACATTACCACACACCAGGGTTTTATCACTTCCTTTATTTAGTTAATAAAATACATTTAAATACAAGTTTTTCTCGTTTGGAAAGACGAGACGACCTGGAAGTGTGAGTGTATGAACTAACTGTGAGAGTACAAAGTGCTGGAGCTGAAGGTGACACTGTGCCTTTGTGCTTGAGTTAATATTTACAACCTGTGTTCAATTATTAATCTTCATTTACAGCGTGCCGTGACTTAGCAGATCAGGCATAGCTTCATGTTCATATTTCTCATAAATCAGCTCTGCAAACGACTAAACCCAAACCCTGATGGGCCACCGTGAGAGGGAGGGACCTCCAGAACCAGCTCTCAGTTCTAACTCGTGTTTTCTTTTCTTCCCTCACAGTTGGCGTATTGCATTGTACAGTTCCTAGAGAAAGACCCCACATTAACAGAACCCGTGAGTATAACACGAGCTGTAAGAGGGCTTTAATGCATCTGCAAGTATTTTATTTTGACGACATCAAGTGCTGGGCGGTTTACTTTAAAAAAAAAAATGTATAATTACAAGTTACTTCTCCCAAGGCAGGCAAAGTAACTGTGCCATTACTTACTGTTTAAAATAAAACACAATAGATGTTTAGATGTTTTAGAACTTTTATGAGCAGTACATTTTTTTTATATTTCATAAAAATGACCTACATGTGTCCCCAGATTAAAATCAAATATTACTTTTACTGATAACAATGGTACAACTGGCCAAGTTGTTTGTGTTTACAGTTTTGTTTTGGTTCTAAAACACTTGCATCATAGATCGTCCAATCAGAAAAGAGGAAAGCGCTCCGTGCTCTGGTTGCCACACAGGACAAATCTGTACCGCGGAGCTACAAAACCAGTGGCAAAAGAGCAGAATGTTGTTTTGATTTAGACTGCAGTACCGTTTTAAACCAGTAGAGCGCATGCTGCTTACAGGAGCTTTAATTTACAAAAATGTAAGTCTTCTTTGGCCATTGACTGACTTCTTCTGACTCAAATATTGAAGTGGAACTCAGTAACTCTGCTTGTTTCTTGCAGTTTTTGCCTCCTTTTCTGTTACAGAGCGCCCCCTATATTTCAGAGTAAAGCACTGTTGTAAACACTCACAAGTCCCGTTGACTCCTGTGTCATCCCTCCCTCGGCTTTACTTTCAATTCAATTCAGGTTTATTTGTACAGCCCAGTATCACAACAAAAGTCGCCTCAAAGGGCTTCACAACAGTTGATCAAACATAAACACAATCAGACAACACAAACAATAACTACACTAAACAGACACTTAGACCCTTCTCGGTAAGGAAAAACTCCTAAAAAAAAAACCCAGCTGTGGGAAAAAAGAAACTTTAATTTTCCTCTCCTTGTGTCCATACAAAGTTTTTTCTGCCAGCGTTGCAGCTTTCGTGGCTGAGAGGCTGAACTGAATTATAGTAACGCATCACATTTTATTGCCAGTAACTGTAACAATGGGAAAAATAATTAGTGAGTTACTTAACCTGTGGACGGCTGAAGAGTTTAGTTTGACCCATGGCCTCAAGATTCTCTTATTCTGCAACAGAACTGTGGATAAAACTACTACAGCCAACTCTAAACTGCATTCATCTGATTTAAGCTTGTCATCTTTCAGAGTTTGCTGCAGAACAAATGCATTGCAGCTAACTGTTGTCTGTTTGTTCTTCAGGTGATCAGAGGATTACTCAAGTTCTGGCCAAAAACCTGCAGTCAAAAAGAGGTGAGACCCGTTCTCTTGTTCTGCTCTGGGACACTGCAGGGGAGGGACATCAGTGCTGTGTTTGTGTTGGTTTATGCAGATTAGCCATGCGCATTTCTCTGTTAGTTTAAGCTTTGTTTTGTCGCTTCTAACCTGGACTTTTCCTTCGGGTCTGGACTTTTCCTTCGGGTCTGGACTTTTCCTTCGGGTCTGGACTTTTCCTTCGGGCCTGGACTTTTCCTTCGGGCTTGGACTTTTCTTTCGGGCCTGGACTTTTCCTTCTAACCTGGACTTTTCCTTCGGGCCTGGACTTTTCCCTCGTGCCTGGACTTTTCCTTTCGGGCCTGGACTTTTCCTTTCGGGCCTGGACTTTTCCTTTCGGGCCTGGACTTTTCCTTTCGGGCCTGGACTTTTCCTTTCGGGTCTGGACTTTTCCTTTCGGGTCTGGACTTTTCCTTTCGGGCCTGGACTTTTCCTTTCGGGCCTGGACTTTTCCTTTCGGGCCTGGACTTTTCCTTTCGGGCCTGGACTTTTCCTTCGGGCCTGGAGTTTAAAGCATGGCCTGGAAAAACTGGAAGTTTCTTGAGCCCAAATAATGCATTGAGACCTAGTGATTATTTTTTATATTAAGGTTTAAATAATAAACCTGAGTTATACCAAGGACCACCGTTTAATGAGCCTAAAACCAGGTCTAAACCAGGTCTAAACCAGGTCTAAACCAGGTCTAAACCAGGTCTAAACCAGGTCTTAATCAGGACTAACCCAGGGGATAAAATGGGGATTAGCTCAGAAAAATGCATTACTAAACCAGGACTAAAACAAGACTAATGCAGGACTAAACCAGGACTACAAACCAGGTCTAAACCAGGACTAAACCAGGACTAAACCAGGACTAAACCAGGACTAAACCAGGACTAAACCAGGACTAAGCAAGGTCTAAACAAGGTCTAAACTAGGACTAATGCAGGACTAATGCAGGACTAATGCAGGACTAATGCAGGACTAATGCAGGACTAATGCAGGACTAAACCAGGACTACAAACCAGGTCTAAACCAGGACTAAACCAGGACTAAACCAGGACTAAACCAGGACTAAACCAGGACTAAACCAGGACTAAACCAGGACTAAACCAGGACTAAGCAAGGTCTAAACTAGGACTAATGCAGGACTAATGCAGGACTAATGCAGGACTAATGCAGGACTAATGCAGGACTAATGCAGGACTAATGCAGGACTAATGCAGGACTAATGCAGGACTAATGCAGGACTACAAACCCGGTCTAAACCCGGTCTAAACCAGGTCTAAACCAGGACTAAAACAAGACTAATGCAGGACTAAATCAGGACTACAAACCAGGACTAAACCAGGACTAAACCAGGACTAAAACAAGACTACAAACCAGGACTAAATCAGGACTATGCCAGGACTAAGCAGTGTTCTAAACTGGCTCTAAAATAAACTAAATCAGGACTTGAACTTAAAAGACTCCTGAGTACTACCAGTGGGACCTTTACCACAGTTTGAGAACCTCTCATCTATAACATAAACATACAAACAGTAACATTAGTTCTTTAGTCTCTGGGATAGAAACTGAACGTATTTAATTCACTAGAGAGTGCCATGAGGTTCTGTGTTGTAAATGAAGGTTTTTGGACTCTAACTCAGCATCTGGAGGCTTTTAAACCTGCTGTGAGTTTAAATAAATAAGATTAATAATAAATCTGTGTTTTTGTCTCAGGTGATGTTTTTAGGAGAGCTGGAGGAGATCCTGGACGTCATCGAACCAACACAGTTCGTCAAAATTCAAGAACCGCTCTTCAAACAGATCTCCAGATGTGTGTCCAGCCCACACTTCCAGGTTCGTCCTTTCACAATAAAACCCTTCATATAACCTTTAATATACACTTCAGGTACGCCCTTTCACAATAAAACCCCTTCATATAGGCTTATACCACACTTCCAGGTTCGCCCTTTCAGAATAAAAGCATGTATAAAGGCTTACAGCTCTGAGTTCTGTTGTTAATGTGCGTCGCGTGTGTGTTCCCTGTTTGTCCTGCAGGTGGCAGAGCGGGCCCTGTACTACTGGAACAACGAGTACATCATGAGTCTGATCGAAGAAAACTCCAGCGTCATTCTGCCCATCATGTTCTCCAGCCTGTACCGCATCTCCAAAGAGCACTGGAACCCGTAAGCTACTACTACTACTACTAATACTACTACTACTAATACTACTGCTCCTACCACGACCTATACTACTGCTACTGCCACGACTAATACTACTGCTACTACTACTAATATATACAATACTCCAGCCTGTACCGCATCTCCAAAGAGCACTGGAACCCGTAAGATACTACTACTAATACTACTACTGCCACAACTAATACAACTGCTACTACTGCTAATATATACAATACTCCAGCCTGTACCACATCTCCAAAGAGCACTGGAACCCGTAAGATACTACTACTAATACTACTACTACTACTGCTTCTACCGCTACTACTGTTACTGCTACTACTGTTACTGCTACTACTACTGCGACTGCTATTACTACTACTACTACTGTTACTACTACTACTACTGTTACTACTCCTGCTACTACTACTACTACTACTACTGTTACTGTTACTACTACTGCTTCTGCTACTACTGCTACTGCTACTACTTCTACTACTACTACTACTGCTACTACTGGTACTACTGGTACTGTTACTGCTACTGCTTCTACCGCTACTACTACTGTTACTGCTACTACTACTACTAAAACTACTGCTGTGAATCACAGTGTACCTTATGCAGTACATGGTTAATGATACTAATAATATCACGATATGACAATGTTGCGATTATTGATATAAGAAATCCTATATCTCTGTAGT
The DNA here is from genome assembly GCA_020698575.1 of Bostrychus sinensis. Lineage (NCBI taxonomy): Eukaryota > Metazoa > Chordata > Actinopteri > Gobiiformes > Eleotridae > Bostrychus > Bostrychus sinensis. The sequence goes on from CM036258.1 coordinate 3,023,626, forward strand.
TAAAAAAAAGAAATTATAAAGAGCTGATGTTAGATTATGGCTACTTTATGGCGCTGGAGCAGCAGAACACTTTCAGATTGATATTAATATAAGAAATACTGGAATTACTTTCACACATCACTACTTTAGACTTAAATAAACACAAAACCCCAGGTCCTGTTTCCAAAAGTCATAAATCCGCCAGCAGTCAGTCCAATATTTATTTATAAAATATGTATAAATATTTAAATTTGTGTGGCAGTATTTGTCAGACCACGTGCTTAGAAGTGCAGTGCTGCCCCCTACAGCCCTGGAAGAATACTTCACCACATTTAACCATGAAAGTGCAGCTGTAGCACCGCCACAAAGTATCGGTATCGAAGTATCGGTACTGGGGCACAAAATATCACGATATATCACAAAAACGATTAATGTACCCAGTACACAGCCTACAGAGACGACTGGAGTTCTCAGGATTAAAGTGTAATCCTACCACAGCCGTGGCAGCGCTCCGTTAGATCTGAGACGCATATGCAGGGCAGCTACAGCCTGCCTCAGTGTCGCGGGTTCGAGTCCAGACTCTGACAGGACAGCAAGCTTTAAATGGCCCTGGTGTGACACTGACATAAGTAACACGTCTCCTGTTTAAAAATCTAGATGTGAATATCAAAAGAAATCCAGGCTTAAGACAACTAAGACTTAAAAATGCAAAATATAACTTTCATTTTTGTACTTAAAATATTTTTACTTTTGTATTCTCTGTTGTATTAAATCTGTCCTCTCTGTGTCCTCTCTGTCCCCTCTCTGTCCTCTCTGTCCCCTCTGTCCTCTGTGTCCCCTCTCTCTCCTCTGTGTCCCCTCTCTCTCCTCTGTGTCCCCTCTCTCTCCTCTCTGTCCCCTCTGTCCTCTGTCCCCTCTGTCCTCTCTGTGTCCTCAGAGCGATCGTGGCGCTGGTCTATAACGTCCTGAAAGCTTTCATGGAGATGAACAGTACTTTATTTGATGAACTCACAGCCACCTACAAATCAGACCGCCAGCGGTAAGAGACAACACTGTCCTACATGTCCCCTACATGTCCTCTACATGTCCCCTACATGTCCCCTACATGTCCCCTACATGTTCCCTACATGTCCCCTACATGTTCCCTACATGTCCTCTACATGTCCCCTACATGTCCCCTACATGTCCCCTACATGTCCCCTACATGTCCCCTACATGTCCCCTAAATGTCTCCTACATGTCTCCTACATGTCCCCTACATGTCCCCTACATGTCCCCTACATGTCCCCTACATGTCCCCTACATGTCCCCTACATGTTCCCTACATGTCCCCTACATGTCCCCTACATGTCCCCTACATGTCCCCTACATGTTCCCTACATGTCCCCTACATGTTCCCTACATGTCCCCTACATGTCCCCTACATGTCCCCTACATGTCCCCTACATGTCCCCTACATGTCCCCTACATGTTCCCTACATGTCCCCTACATGTCCCCTACATGTCCCCTACATGTCCCCTACATGTTCCCTACATGTCCCCTACATGTCCCCTACATGTCCCCTACATGTCCCCTACATGTCCCCTAAATGTCTCCTACATGTCCCCTACATGTTCCCTACATGTCCCCTACATGTCCCCTACATGTCCCCTACATGTCCCCTACATGTCCCCTAAATGTCTCCTACATGTCCCCTACATGTCCCCTAAATGTCTCCTACATGTCCCCTACATGTCCCCTAAATGTCCCCTAAATGTCTCCTACATGTCCCCTACATGTCCCCTAAATGTCTCCTACATGTCCCCTACATGTCCCCTACATGTCCCCTACATGTTCCCTACATGTTCCCTACATGTCCCCTACATGTCCCCTACATGTCCCCTACATGTCCCCTACATGTCCCCTACATGTCCTCTAAAGACACCGCGTACAGGTGAAGAGTGTCTCTGAATGTTGCAAAAGTTGTGGAAATGTAAACAGTGCTGGGCCCAGTTCAGAGGAATAACAGCGTTGCTCTGACGATGGATCTTAGCTTTTGTACAGCGTCAAAGTCAAAGTGAGCCAGAGAAAGAAAACTAGAAACGCTGTCTTTTGTCAGAATATTTGAATTAAATAAGTTTTGGTTTTGGCAATGCTTTAAAACAGGATAGATTTTTTATTTACTTTTTAAAAAACATGTTCTGAACCAACTTACCAAGCATAATTATCTCTTATTCAGTGGTGTGTTGGATAAAAGTCAGTAAAATTAGTGGAAAAATATATTTCTGGGTGAAGAACCCAACAGTTTTTTTGTTTTGTTTTGTTTCATTTTTTGACTAATTTCTAATTTTAATAAATTAAATTGCGGCAGAAGTAAGTTTCTAATGTACCTTGTTGGGCATTTTCAATACTATTTATTAATGTGGACGTTATTTTTCGTGTCTTGGAAATTTAGTCAAAAGTTTTTGAAAAATTATGGAAAAGTCATGTAAAATTCTTGGTATAAAAGAGTATAAACTCTGTGTATTAACTTGAAATTGTTGTGTTTCCAGTGAGAAGAAGAAGGAGAAGGAGCGCGAGGAGCTGTGGAAGAAACTCGAGGACTTGGAGCTAAAACGCGGCCTTCGGAGCGACGCCATTATCCCCACTTAACGAACCTTTTCACCCACTTCCTGTCCCCCACACACCTACTTCCTGTTTACCCCCCTCCTCCTTCCCTCTTCCACTTCCTGTTTCCTCTCCTGACGACGACGGCGACCGCCATTTTTGTTCTGCCCACGCTCCTCCTCCTCCTCCTCGAGTCGGGAGTCAAGTCAACGCTGGTTTTTTTTCTTAATTATTTTCATTTTTTGTTTTGATTTTTTTGTGTTTTGTGCGACTTTATTTACCGTAGACCCATCACTTTGTTTTGTTAGCTATCATTATTTCAAAGTAAAAGCACTGTAAATAATTACTAAAGTAGCTCGGAGGCGGGCAGTCTGGACGTAGTCTTTTAATCTGAAAATGTCGTGTTTCAGAGTAAAAGCCTGCGCCCGGACGCCCAGCTCCTGGAATACCTTAGTTTTACCAAGACCTGGATGAATGAGAACCTTCCCAGACACTGTAAATAATTATTTTTCTCTGTTTTTTCTTTATTTCTCCCTTAAGCTGATAATATTATTGCGAAAACAATACAAAAATGACAATAATAAAAGAGATAAAAAGTGGAAAATAGACTTTTGTGGGAAGGGGCTTTCATTTTGGAGGGATATCATTAGTTAATGCTCCTGATGTAGGTTTTGTTTTTCTCCAAACGTCTTTGTCTCTGTCCTGTTTCCTGTTTAAAAAGAACACTACACATAAGAACACGCTTTGCTGGAGTGCGTTTACATGCAGAAAAATCTGGGTTTTGGACAATTTCTTCCATTTGAAATTAGAAAAACAAATGCTGTATTTTCTCAGACACAACTATCTTAAAAAGTCACTTGCGCGTTTTAAAATCGTCTTAAGCAGCTTTTTCCTCAAACAAAAACCTCCTAGGTCCCTAAATTGGTGAATTTATGTCTAGGCTGCGTTTTCGTCGTTTTAACTCAAATGTTGCAAAAAGTCAGTCTTTTGGAAATTTTTTCAGCTCAAATTTAAATTTTAAATCATGGAACCACCTCCTTTTCCTTCCTTCCATTGGACTTTTCTCTTCCACAGTAAATGATCTGCCTCTTCATAAAGACTCCGCGTAGGTTTTACACCAGATGCCCTTCCTGGCGCAATTAATCTGGACTTGGAATGGGCACAAAGAGCGCTCGTGGCTGGATGAAGTTAAGAATCCTCCAGTATGTGGTGCAAAAGCGGTGTTAGTTGTGTCAAAGGTTGAAGTTAAAACCTGTCTCGGAGTCACTTCAGTACCTTTTTTGAAATGGACTAAAGCTTTTTCCTCAAACAAAAAGCTTCTAAGGTTGTGATTTTTAATGTCTAGGCGGCGATTCCCTCTTTTTAACCCACATGTGTTGGCAAAAAGTCAGTTTTTTGGAAATTTTCTCAGCTAAAGATTCCATATCAAACCATGGAACCTCCTCCTCCTTCTTTCTGTTGAGCTTTTTCTCCAAAGTCTCCACAGTAAATGATTTGACTCTTAGTGTGCAGAGATTCTCACAGAGGCATAGGTTTGACACCAGATGCCCTTCCTGACGCAGTTTATCGGGGCTTGGGACGGGCACAAAGAGAGTACACTGGTTTGTGACGCCTTTTTGGCTGGATTAAGTTATGAATCCGTGTTACTTGTCCTTACTCGAAGTGTCAGAAGTTTAAGTAAAAACCTGTTATTAGACACATTTTATCTCCTTAATTGGGCTTTTTGCGATCGTCTTAAGCGGCTTTTTCCTCAAACAAAAAGCCTCTAAGCTCCCAGTTTAAATAATCAATTTCTAGGCCACATATTCTTGCAAAACAGTCGCCGTTTTTAGGTTTTCAGCTCAAAATTAACATGTAATGCATCCCCCAGTTTGGCCAAAAATATCAGCTATTACTTCCATGAAAAGTTTATATTTTGGAGCGTGTAAAAGTCGCTTTTTTTTTTTTACTTTTTGACAACATTTGGCCAGTGTTTTCATTTTAAAAATCATTGCATATAATTTTTTCTCCTTTTCACTCCCAAAATCCTTAATTAAAAGTTAAATTTGGCTTAAAAATTGAGGAATTTCAAATAAATTTCGACTTCCTTATGAAACGCAGCACTTATAAAACTTTAAAATAAAAATTGTTCTAACTCCAGATATTTTTGGTGGCTTCTGAGAGACATTTCTTCCTCATATCGTTCTCATTCTTCTACACATATCTTCAACTCTAAAAGCTCCTGAGAAAGGTTTTTTTTCTGTTTGAGGCGATGCTGAATTTACTTGGAAGCGATGACGTCAGCAGATGTGGATACAAACATCACAAATGTCTTAAAATCCTAAAAACAACTCGATTTTCCTGCCACGGAACGTCCAAATTCTCGTTCAAATCCAAATATCGAAGCCCTTGCTGCATGTAAACTCACTTCTCTCACATTTAGACTCTGTTTTTTCTCCTTTCTTTGTCTTAAAAGCAGCTTTCCTTCACGTCATTCTTTCAGACTTAACCATTTTCTGTATTTCCTCGAAGGCCGATGTGTCCTGAGTTTTTCTGTGGAGCCTGTGAATCTTACAATCTCTGTGTTCGCTAAAATCCCCCACTAAACCCAAATATTAATGAACTTGATAAGTAGTAGCCTTTTGTTTTGTTTTTTTTTTGTAAAATGAGACTAAAAAAAGCTGGAAAAGCATCTCCACATTATTTATTAAACCAGGGTTAGCCAAGGTCAGTGTCACACAAAACAATATTTTTTTATGACCAACTACGGTGACCCTGAGGTGCAAAATCAAAATTGTTTTAGTCCAAATTTAAAAAATAATAAATAAAAAATTTTAAATGTCTATATTAAAAAAGAAGCATCATCAAAATAGTTTTTGTCCACTAGAAAAATAAAAGCAGAGGAATATTTTTAAATGTGTGCCTCAAAAAAGAAACTCACCTCTGAAAATAAAAAAGAATCCATTCAAATAAAGCCAGGTCTAATTTGTAAAAAGCTTAAAAAAAACTCATCTAAAATAAAAAAATAAAAAAAAATTAAATAAAACTTTTCACTATTTAAATAAAGTTCATCTAAAAATAAAAACACACTGACTCACATTAAAAGAGGGCACTGTTAGTTTTTTGACAACTTTATTTTATTTTGATGAGGTTTTTTTTTTTTTAAACAAGCTTTTTAAAAATTGAGACTGGCTTTATTTTAATGGACTGTTTCATTTTTAGAGGTGAGTTTCTGTTTTTGAGGCACACATTTAAACATCTTAATCTGCTTATTTTTCAACAGCTTTAAAGAAGACACTATTTTATAATTTTATGATTATTACATTCATCTTTTGTTTTTCTGCTGCCTTCTGGTCCATACGAGTTGTTGCTTTATAGAAAACTTAGATTCTTAAAATAAAATAACTAAATGTAAAAACTTCCACCAGAAATATTTAAATCGTAAGTAAAGCTTCACAGAAAGAGCCAGGACTTGGTCGGAGTCCGGTATCAGTCTGGCACTGGTACAAACTGCCTGTATTCTCTCATTTAACCTTGCAGTACTGGGTCCCACCACAAGGGGGCGCTGCTCTTCACAGTATTCAACCACACTAAACTCAAACTTGTACAACAATGGTTAAAAAAAAACAGTTTTAATAAGGTTTAGTATTGCAGAAGTTTTGGATAAGACGACGGAGAGGAGAGGAAAATGAATGGAAGTCAATGGGAGCGATGGAGAGGGAGACACTTTAAATGATCGTAGTCTCTGTCCTGCTTAAAAATATTTAAAATAACACTACAGATGAGAAAACACTTGGTTGGAGTGTGTTTACATCCAAAAACAAACAAAAAAGTCACATTAATAGGGAAGTTTTTGCCAGCAAGACTCACCAGCTGATAAAAAGTCACTTAAATTCACCTTTTTATTGTCGTAAAAAGTTAAATCCGCATTTTTTTGTTCATAAAAATGGCCTGAAAAGTCCTAAATTTGCTTCTTTGGTTGTTTTGTCAAAGAAAAGTGCATTTATGTCGACTTTATTCATATCTTTGAAGGTCTCCTCCTCTGCTAAATCGACTTTTAACCATGTTCTAATGACGTTTCCTCCTCAAAAACCCACCTGGAGTAGCAGTGTTTTGTTTGAGGAATCCTGTTGCTGAGGCGCTGTCCTTCTCCAGAGCTGAACACTTTTTCAGAAAAACTGAGAAAAGCAGAACACAGGAGCTTTAAGCAACAATTTCTTGGCTGGTTTCAGAAAGAAATTAAAGCAGAGCATTTTCACCTTAGCTAAATCGTTTCGGAGCCAGTTTGATGAATAAAGACGTTATTGCAGGGTGAGTAAAGCAAAATGTTGTTAGGAAAACCAGCCTTGTAAGAATGGGAGCACTGCAGTCTCAGGTCTGCTCTCAGTTCAAGGAAACCTTTGTACAGAGTCAAACTGAGCCAGGGGTCACGCAGGGGTCATGAGTTTTTACAGTGTGCTTTAAGGTTTAAGGTGGACTTTATTGTCCCTGTAAGGAAATGTGTCCTCTGCGTTTGACCCAGCCCTCAGTGACTCTGGGGTTAAACCTCAGGAGCTGAGGACCAGGTCTGAGCCAGGATCCAGGTCTGAGCCAGGATCCAGGTCTGAGCCAGGATCCAGGTCTGAGCCAGGATCCAGGTCTGAGCCAGGATCCAGGTCTGAGCCAGGATCCAGGTCTGAGCCAGGATCCAGGTCTGAGCCAGGATCCAGGTCTGAGCCAGGATCCAGGTCTGAGCCAGGATCCAGGTCTGAGCCAGGATCCAGGTCTGAGCCAGGATCCAGGTCAGGACCTCGCTGCAGGAGTGACCTGCTGTGGATGTTTTAGGCAGTGGTGGACAAAAGTACTCAAGAGCTGTACTCAAGTAAAAGTACTGTTTCTTCAAAAATAACATTGCTCAAATAAAAGTAAAAATACCCAACAAAAATGTTACTTCAGTAAAAGTAAAAAAATATTGAGTTTAATATTTACTTAACCTCCTGTAGATGCTCCTCAATCAGGTGTACTCCTGTAAAAAGTAATATAATTGACTTCTATGAAAATATTCTAATCAGCATCATTATTATTTATTTTATTTTATTTTTTTTGCAGATTGCTACCACATAGCGAGTATTTAAATAAAGTACATTTGAATGTTTCTTCCCTGAGTTTCAAACCCAGACCTTCCTGATCTCAGCTGCTGCCCACTGCGCCACAGACGACAAAAACTACTTTTACTTCCATAGATAATTTTAGGTTTTACGCAAGTAAAAGTAAAATCATCCAAAATTCACTCAAGTAAAAGTATGTTCTACAAAATGTACTCAGGAAGTACTTTTTCTTGAGTAAAAGTATCTGGTTACTGTCCACCACTGGCTTTACTCCCAGATGTAGGGGGGGCTCCGGAGTAGCGCCCCCTACAGAGAAGAAAAAGCGACCAAAACGGAGAAGAAACGAGCAACATTGCAAAATTCCGCCTTAACTCCGTGGGCTCAGTGTGATCCGACTGAATCCTCACCGCGGGAATGGAGTCGCGTCAGGATTTCAGATTCTGTTCCCTAAACGTGTCCATGCACAGTCAACCAAGAGGGGAGGAGCTTAGGCGAGTCCTTAAATGTGACCAATCAGAGCGCTACACTTTGGGGGGGAGGGGCTTAAAGAAACCAATGGTAAATGTTTCACTTGGAGGCTTTAAAAAATCTATATCTGCCAAACGTTCAGGTCAGCTTCTTTCTCCTTTCTCTCCGTTGACTTCCTTCATTTCTTTCCAAGATGGCGTCCCCATAAAAACATCCAAACTCAGCTTCTTTATCCCATTTTTGTTTCATTCTCCTTTATTTTCTGATATTTTTTGGGAGCATTGCGGGTCTATATTTTCGTAGTGGGAGGGGTTTATCCTGTCTGTATGTATGTCTCTCATTGGTCTGATGATTTTTCCTCCTTTTTGCAGCTGATAAATGTGTGCTTAGAGCGGCCCAGATGTACAACTTATGATTTCAAAAACTGCAAAAAACAAAAAAACAAAAACAAAAAAAAAACACACCACATGAAAAAAGGGTTGGAGAAATACAAATGTTTAATTATTTTAAAAAAATAAAGAGATATTAAATTAAATCTGTTTTGTGATAAAGCCTCGACAGTTTTTCTTTGTGGGAGTGAGCGGGGGGAGCAGTACTCGAGTAAAAGTACTACTACTTCGAAATAGAGAAATAAAAGTACTCAACAAAAATACTGAGGAAATGTTGACTGCGGCTGAAACTTGTGCTCTTTCTGCCTCCAAACTTAAAACAGCAGCCAGAGTAAAATCCATTCATGTTTTTCTGCTTCATCCATGGAGGCAGCAGGGACGTCCAGACTTCCCTCTCCCCTGACACTTCCTCCAGCTCTACTCTGGGAATCCCAAGGCGTTCTCAGCCCAGGGACACAGTAGAGTTAGCAGAGATTAAAAATGACTCACTAAAATTAAAAGTGCAGTATTAAGAAAGTACCGTATTTTCTGGACAATAAGTGGCTCCGGAGTATGATGAAGAAAAAAACCTATATAAGTCACATGTTTTGGGGGAAATTTATTTTACAAAATCCTGACACCAAGAACAGACATTTCATGTTGAAAGGCAAGTTATAGTAATAATAGAATAGAGAACAACAGCTGAATAGGTGTGCGCTATGCTAACGTAACACATTGATGGTTATTCAGCTACATGAAGCATAAACAACGAACTGAATAGGTGTCTCGTATGTTAACGTAATATATTAACAGTTATTCACATAACTATAGCATAAAGAACATAATATAACAAGTTCACCAAACTCACCATCTCACTCCTAATCGCTAAATCCTTTAAATTCTTCATCCTCGGTGTCGCTTCTGAACAACTCCGCCAACTCCGGAGGTAGACGAAGCGCCGCTTCCTCCTCTGCGTGGCTGTCGTCAGACTCAGCATCAGTTCCATTTCCAATTATTCCGCTCTTTCTCAGTTGTCTTTATAGCCTAAGTTGTTAGTTGGTAATGTTTACATTTTAAATTGTCAGTGGTACAGGTGCAGCAGATGCTGGTACACAAGCCTAGAGCGCCCCCTAACCAACACCTGAAATATTTTAATATATAAGTCACACCTGAGAATACGTCGCACCCCGAGCCAGACGATGGAAAAAAAGTGTGACTTATAGTCCAGGAAATACGGTATATTTGTATATTTGCTGTAATATTCTCATAAAATGAATTAAAAATTTTAATTTAGACATTTTGTACAGTTTTCTGCAGCCCCTGTCTAGACTTTACCAATCGTCTCCAGTCCACAGCTCATGATACAAAATGTGTCGTCTTGAATCTTGGAGAGGAACAAATCCAGAATTGACTTCAGCCTGGAGTCAGCTGAAAGAATTCTTTCAGCTAAAATGCACCAGAAAACAGGAAATTGCATTTGTTTTGTTCAGATTTCCCTCTGCAAATCCTAGTTCCATTCACTCACAATAAACTACAGCTGATCTCCACATTTGCTCTGAATCTGACGTCTCATCTTTACACAGAGGATTACGAATGGATGGAAATGTTTTCTTCATATTTTTGGAGCTGCAGATTTGTGACTTGAATGTAGCAGAAATTTTACCCAAAATTCTTGACTGCACTCATTTGAAATACTTTGAGATTTTTTTTTTACTCCAGTACTTTAACTCGAGTAAAAATTTGACTTAGCAACTTTTACTTGTATTGGAGTAATATTTGACCTGGAGGATTTTTACTTTTACTGCAGTAATGAAGCTGAGTACTTTGTCCACCGCTGGGCTGGGTCTTTCCCGGGCGTCCTCTCGGTGGGACAGGCTGTCTCCTCTCGATGTGAAGGAGCAGGGGCTCTACTCTGAGCTCTAGCGCTGGATAATTAATTGAAATTGAATGTAAATCCCAGTTTAAATGGTTATAATTGGCAAACTGCAAAGGCTGCAGTTGTTGTGTGACAGAATGAGCTCAGAGAAAAATTAAAATCTCCTGTCTCTGCGATGCATCAGAGACAACTTTCTGCTTCATGTCAACAGTAACTCTTCAACAATTACTCATTTTATTGTATATTTTATATCTGACACCATTTCAAACACTTTCTACTCCAAAAAACAAAACTAGAGAACTAATAACTGGTTCTGTTGTTTGTGTCCCAGCAGCATCAGATTTGTATTGGACACAGCCAACTTTAATCATCTGTCATCTTTACAAAATTCAGATTATTTGCTTTTCTGAGTAGATTCAGGATCTTTTTAAACAAACGATCAAAGCATCGCAGAAAAGATTGTTCCAGCTCCGGTCTCAGAGTCTTCCTCTGTCAGAGGAGGAAGAACTGCAGTGAAAGATAAAAGCAAACATTTACTCAAGGAAAAGTGAAAGTATCACATGAAAATTTCTACTTAAGTAAAAGTATAAAAGTACTCACTTGCAAATGTACTTAAGTAAAAAAGGTAAAGTATTTCACACAAACTCAACAACTCATGAATCTGTTCACTGTGACAGGAAACTGCACACTGCATCTGTTATACTGAAGTACTGCAGTACTGCATCTGTTATACTGAAGTACTGCAGTACTGCATCTGTTATACTGAAGTACTGAAGTACTGCATCTGTTCTACTGAAGTACTGAAGTACTGCATCTGTTATACTGAAGTACTGCAGTACTGCGTCTGTTATACTGAAGTACTGCATCTGTTATACTGAAGTACTGCAGTACTGCATCTGTTATACTGAAGTACTGCAGTACTGCATCTGTTATACTGAAGTACTGAAGTACTGCATCTGTTATACTGAAGTACTGAAGTACTGCATCTGTTATACTGAAGTACTGAAGTACTGAAGTACTGCATCTGTTATACTGAAGTACTGAAGTACTGAAGTACTGCATCTGTTATACTGAAGTACTGCAGTACTGCATCTGTTATACTGAAGTACTGAAGTACTGCATCTGTTATACTGCAGTACTGAAGTACTGCATCTGTTATACTGCAGTACTGAAGTACTGCATCTGTTATACTGAAGTACTGAAGTACTGCATCTGTTATACTGAAGTACTGAAGTACTGCATCTGTTATACTGAAGTACTGAAGTACTGCATCTGTTATACTGAAGTACTGCAGTACTGCATCTGTTCTACTGAAGTACTGAAGTACTGCATCTGTTATACTGAAGTACTGAAGTACTGCATCTGTTATACTGAAGTACTGCAGTACTGCATCTGTTATACTGAAGTACTGAAGTACTGCATCTGTTATACTGAAGTACTGCAGTACTGCGTCTGTTATACTGAAGTACTGCAGTACTGCGTCTGTTATACTGAAGTACTGCAGTACTGCATCTGTTATACTGAAGTACTGCAGTACTGCATCTGTTCTACTGAAGTACTGCAGTACTGCATCTGTTATACTGAAGTACTGCAGTACTGCATCTGTTCTACTGAAGTACTGCAGTACTGCATCTGTTATACTGAAGTACTGCAGTACTGCATCTGTTCTACTGAAGTACTGCAGTACTGCATCTGTTATACTGAAGTACTGCAGTACTGCATCTGTTCTACTGAAGTACTGCAGTACTGCGTCTGTTATACTGAAGTACTGAAGTACTGCATCTGTTATACTGAAGTACTGAAGTACTGCATCTGTTATACTGAAGTACTGCAGTACTGCATCTGTTATACTGAAGTACTGCAGTACTGCGTCTGTTATACTGAAGTACTGAAGTACTGCATCTGTTATACTGAAGTACTGAAGTACTGCATCTGTTATACTGAAGTACTGCAGTACTGCATCTGTTATACTGAAGTACTGAAGTACTGCATCTGTTATACTGAAGTACTGCAGTACTGCATCTGTTATACTGAAGTACTGAAGTACTGCATCTGTTATACTGAAGTACTGAAGTACTGAAGTACTGAAGTACTGCAGTACTGCGTCTGTTATACTGAAGTACTGAAGTACTGCATCTGTTATACTGAAGTACTGCAGTACTGCATCTGTTATACTGAAGTACTGAAGTACTGCATCTGTTATACTGAAGTACTGCAGTACTGCATCTGTTATACTGAAGTACTGAAGTACTGCATCTGTTATACTGAAGTACTGCAGTACTGCAGTACTGCGTCTGTTATACTGAAGTACTGCATCTGTTATACTGAAGTACTGAAGTACTGCATCTGTTATACTGAAGTACTGCAGTACTGCGTCTGTTATACTGAAGTACTGCAGTACTGCGTCTGTTATACTGAAGTACTGCAGTACTGCATCTGTTATACTGAAGTACTGAAGTACTGCATCTGTTATACTGAAGTACTGAAGTACTGCATCTGTTATACTGAAGTACTGAAGTACTGCATCTGTTATACTGAAGTACTGAAGTACTGCATCTGTTATACTGAAGTACTGAAGTACTGCATCTGTTATACTGAAGTACTGAAGTACTGCATCTGTTATACTGAAGTACTGCAGTACTGCATCTGTTATACTGAAGTACTGCAGTACTGCGTCTGTTATACTGAAGTACTGCATCTGTTATACTGAAGTACTGAAGTACTGCATCTGTTATACTGAAGTACTGAAGTACTGCATCTGTTATACTGAAGTACTGAAGTACTGCAGTACTGCGTCTGTTATACTGAAGTACTGCATCTGTTATACTGAAGTACTGAAGTACTGCATCTGTTATACTGAAGTACTGCAGTACTGCATCTGTTATACTGAAGTACTGCAGTACTGCGTCTGTTATACTGAAGTACTGAAGTACTGCATCTGTTATACTGAAGTACTGAAGTACTGCATCTGTTATACTGAAGTACTGCAGTACTGCGTCTGTTATACTGAAGTACTGAAGTACTGCATCTGTTATACTGAAGTACTGCAGTACTGCATCTGTTTTACTGAAGTACTGAAGTACTGCATCTGTTCTACTGAAGTACTGAAGTACTGCATCTGTTATACTGAAGTACTGAAGTACTGCATCTGTTATACTGAAGTACTGAAGTACTGCATCTGTTATACTGAAGTACTGAAGTACTGCATCTGTTTCCTGAAGTACTGAAGTACTGCATCTGTTATACTGAAGTACTGCAGTACTGCGTCTGTTATACTGAAGTACTGCAGTACTGCATCTGTTATACTGAAGTACTGCAGTACTGCGTCTGTTATACTGAAGTACTGAAGTACTGCATCTGTTATACTGAAGTACTGCAGTACTGCGTCTGTTATACTGAAGTACTGAAGTACTGCATCTGTTATACTGAAGTACTGAAGTACTGCATCTGTTATACTGAAGTACTGCAGTACTGCGTCTGTTATACTGAAGTACTGAAGTACTGCATCTGTTATACTGAAGTACTGAAGTACTGCAGTACTGCATCTGTTATACTGAAGTACTGAAGTACTGCATCTGTTATACTGAAGTACTGAAGTACTGCATTTGTTATACTGAAGTACTGAAGTACTGCATCTGTTATACTGAAGTACTGAAGTACTGCAGTACTGCGTCTGTTATACTGAAGTACTGAAGTACTGCATCTGTTATACTGAAGTACTGAAGTACTGCATCTGTTATACTGAAGTACTGAAGTACTGCAGTACTGCGTCTGTTATACTGAAGTACTGAAGTACTGCATCTGTTATACTGCAGTACTGAAGTACTGCATCTGTTATACTGCAGTACTGAAGTACTGCATCTGTTATACTGAAGTACTGAAGTACTGCATCTGTTATACTGAAGTACTGAAGTACTGCATCTGTTATACTGAAGTACTGAAGTACTGCATCTGTTATACTGAAGTACTGCAGTACTGCATCTGTTATACTGAAGTACTGAAGTACTGCATCTGTTATACTGAAGTACTGCAGTACTGCGTCTGTTATACTGAAGTACTGCAGTACTGCGTCTGTTATACTGAAGTACTGCAGTACTGCATCTGTTATACTGAAGTACTGCAGTACTGCATCTGTTCTACTGAAGTACTGCAGTACTGCATCTGTTATACTGAAGTACTGCAGTACTGCATCTGTTCTACTGAAGTACTGCAGTACTGCATCTGTTATACTGAAGTACTGCAGTACTGCATCTGTTCTACTGAAGTACTGCAGTACTGCATCTGTTATACTGAAGTACTGCAGTACTGCATCTGTTCTACTGAAGTACTGCAGTACTGCGTCTGTTATACTGAAGTACTGAAGTACTGCATCTGTTATACTGAAGTACTGAAGTACTGCATCTGTTATACTGAAGTACTGCAGTACTGCATCTGTTATACTGAAGTACTGCAGTACTGCGTCTGTTATACTGAAGTACTGAAGTACTGCATCTGTTATACTGAAGTACTGAAGTACTGCATCTGTTATACTGAAGTACTGCAGTACTGCATCTGTTATACTGAAGTACTGAAGTACTGCATCTGTTATACTGAAGTACTGCAGTACTGCATCTGTTATACTGAAGTACTGAAGTACTGCATCTGTTATACTGAAGTACTGAAGTACTGAAGTACTGAAGTACTGCAGTACTGCGTCTGTTATACTGAAGTACTGAAGTACTGCATCTGTTATACTGAAGTACTGCAGTACTGCATCTGTTATACTGAAGTACTGAAGTACTGCATCTGTTATACTGAAGTACTGCAGTACTGCATCTGTTATACTGAAGTACTGAAGTACTGCATCTGTTATACTGAAGTACTGCAGTACTGCAGTACTGCGTCTGTTATACTGAAGTACTGCATCTGTTATACTGAAGTACTGAAGTACTGCATCTGTTATACTGAAGTACTGCAGTACTGCGTCTGTTATACTGAAGTACTGCAGTACTGCGTCTGTTATACTGAAGTACTGCAGTACTGCATCTGTTATACTGAAGTACTGAAGTACTGCATCTGTTATACTGAAGTACTGAAGTACTGCATCTGTTATACTGAAGTACTGAAGTACTGCATCTGTTATACTGAAGTACTGAAGTACTGCATCTGTTATACTGAAGTACTGAAGTACTGCATCTGTTATACTGAAGTACTGAAGTACTGCATCTGTTATACTGAAGTACTGAAGTACTGCATCTGTTATACTGAAGTACTGCAGTACTGCGTCTGTTATACTGAAGTACTGCATCTGTTATACTGAAGTACTGAAGTACTGCATCTGTTATACTGAAGTACTGAAGTACTGCATCTGTTATACTGAAGTACTGAAGTACTGCAGTACTGCGTCTGTTATACTGAAGTACTGCATCTGTTATACTGAAGTACTGAAGTACTGCATCTGTTATACTGAAGTACTGCAGTACTGCATCTGTTATACTGAAGTACTGCAGTACTGCGTCTGTTATACTGAAGTACTGAAGTACTGCATCTGTTATACTGAAGTACTGAAGTACTGCATCTGTTATACTGAAGTACTGCAGTACTGCGTCTGTTATACTGAAGTACTGAAGTACTGCATCTGTTATACTGAAGTACTGCAGTACTGCATCTGTTTTACTGAAGTACTGAAGTACTGCATCTGTTCTACTGAAGTACTGAAGTACTGCATCTGTTATACTGAAGTACTGAAGTACTGCATCTGTTATACTGAAGTACTGAAGTACTGCATCTGTTATACTGAAGTACTGAAGTACTGCATCTGTTTCCTGAAGTACTGAAGTACTGCATCTGTTATACTGAAGTACTGCAGTACTGCGTCTGTTATACTGAAGTACTGCAGTACTGCATCTGTTATACTGAAGTACTGCAGTACTGCGTCTGTTATACTGAAGTACTGAAGTACTGCATCTGTTATACTGAAGTACTGCAGTACTGCGTCTGTTATACTGAAGTACTGAAGTACTGCATCTGTTATACTGAAGTACTGAAGTACTGCATCTGTTATACTGAAGTACTGCAGTACTGCGTCTGTTATACTGAAGTACTGAAGTACTGCATCTGTTATACTGAAGTACTGAAGTACTGCAGTACTGCATCTGTTATACTGAAGTACTGAAGTACTGCATCTGTTATACTGAAGTACTGAAGTACTGCATTTGTTATACTGAAGTACTGAAGTACTGCATCTGTTATACTGAAGTACTGAAGTACTGCAGTACTGCGTCTGTTATACTGAAGTACTGAAGTACTGCATCTGTTATACTGAAGTACTGAAGTACTGCATCTGTTATACTGAAGTACTGAAGTACTGCAGTACTGCGTCTGTTATACTGAAGTACTGAAGTACTGCATCTGTTATACTGAAGTACTGCAGTACTGCGTCTGTTATACTGAAGTACTGAAGTACTGCATCTGTTATACTGAAGTACTGCAGTACTGCGTCTGTTATACTGAAGTACTGAAGTACTGCATCTGTTATACTGAAGTACTGAAGTACTGCATCTGTTATACTGAAGTACTGAAGTACTGCATCTGTTATACTGAAGTACTGCAGTACTGCGTCTGTTATACTGAAGTACTGAAGTACTGCATCTGTTATACTGAAGTACTGAAGTACTGCAGTACTGCATCTGTTATACTGAAGTACTGAAGTACTGCATCTGTTATACTGAAGTACTGAAGTACTGCATCTGTTATACTGAAGTACTGAAGTACTGCATCTGTTATACTGAAGTACTGAAGTACTGCAGTACTGCGTCTGTTATACTGAAGTACTGAAGTACTGCATCTGTTATACTGAAGTACTGAAGTACTGCATCTGTTATACTGAAGTACTGAAGTACTGCATCTGTTATACTGAAGTACTGCAGTACTGCGTCTGTTATACTGAAGTACTGCAGTACTGCATCTGTTATACTGAAGTACTGCAGTACTGAAGTACTGCATCTGTTATACTGAAGTACTGAAGTACTGCAGTACTGCATCTGTTATACTGAAGTACTGAAGTACTGCATCTGTTATACTGAAGTACTGAAGTACTGCATCTGTTATACTGAAGTACTGAAGTACTGCATCTGTTATACTGAAGTACTGAAGTACTGCAGTACTGCGTCTGTTATACTGAAGTACTGAAGTACTGCATCTGTTATACTGAAGTACTGAAGTACTGCATCTGTTATACTGAAGTACTGAAGTACTGCAGTACTGCGTCTGTTATACTGAAGTACTGAAGTACTGCATCTGTTATACTGAAGTACTGAAGTACTGCATCTGTTATACTGAAGTACTGAAGTACTGCATCTGTTATACTGAAGTACTGCAGTACTGCGTCTGTTATACTGAAGTACTGCAGTACTGCATCTGTTATACTGAAGTACTGCAGTACTGAAGTACTGCATCTGTTATACTGAAGTACTGAAGTACTGCATCTGTTATACTGAAGTACTGCAGTACTGCATCTGTTATACTGAAGTACTGAAGTACTGCATCTGTTATACTGAAGTACTGAAGTACTGCATCTGTTATACTGAAGTACTGAAGTACTGCAGTACTGCGTCTGTTATACTGAAGTACTGAAGTACTGCATCTGTTATACTGAAGTACTGAAGTACTGCATCTGTTATACTGAAGTACTGAAGTACTGCATCTGTTATACTGAAGTACTGCAGTACTGCGTCTGTTATACTGAAGTACTGCAGTACTGCATCTGTTATACTGAAGTACTGAAGTACTGCAGTACTGCATCTGTTATACTGAAGTACTGAAGTACTGCATCTGTTATACTGAAGTACTGAAGTACTGAAGTACTGAAGTACTGAAGTACTGCATCTGTTATACTTCAGTACTGCAGTACTGAAGTACTGCGTCTGTGACAATGCTGCAAAAACGAATTATTTTAAATCAAACTCAAAATACTTTTTACTTCAAACCAACTCAGAAATGTAGTGAAGTAAAAGTTAAAGTACACTTTGTAAAATTTACTGAAGTAAAGTACCGATACATGAAAATAGTACTTAAGTAAAGTAACTAAGTACTTTCCTCTGTTACCTCGGCCTCTGCTGTGAGCTCAGATCCTGAGCTGAAGTTGTTCTTTCTGTCGTGTTCCTGGAGCTCAGCTGGGAACATTTCTTCTTCTCTGCTGAAAATGTAAATTGTGAACTGAAAATTGATTTTGAAACTAATCAGTGGTGGACAAAGTACTCAGCTGTACTCAAGTAAAAGTACTGTTACTTCAAAAATAATATTACTCAAGTAGAAGTAAAAGTACCTGACTCATGCTCACAGTCAGCCACTCAGACCATTTCAGCTTTTACTCAAGTAAAAATAAAATCATCCAAAATTTACTCGAGTAAAAGTATGTTCTACAAAATGTTTTTCCTCAAAAAATGTACTTAAGTAAACTACAAGAGTAAAAGTATCTGGTTACTGTCCATCACTGAAAACAGATCACAAACACAAAATCTGGGAGAAAAATTGCAATTAGATATTTTTTTCCAAAACTCCTCACTTCGTGTCTGTGGAGGAAACTCACTTCAGCCGCCGGAGGAAAACTTACAGATTTTCCACCAAAGAGTAAAAGTACGGAGTACTTTCCACCGCTGCTGTGGAGACGGCGTTAATTTAAGTTTCTTTGAAACATTTCTGCACAGATCTTCACTGTCTGAACATTTGTATGCACAGGACATCGATGTAAAAACTTACACTCAGCTGAAAGTATTAACACTATATAAAAAATACTATTAATACTACTACTATAAATACTAATGAAGTAGTCGTGACAGTAGCTGTGTACTCTTTCTGCAGTACAAACAAAAACAGGAACTGTGACGAGAACCTTCCTGATTCATGTTTGCTTTGTGCTAAAAGATTTATTTTTTCACCAAAAACAAACACAGTTTTAAAATTTCACCTCAAAACCTGAAGCCTGAAAATGAAGTAAAAACCTCACATTTATTTTAAAAGTTTCTAGACTTTAAACCGTTCTCTACAGAAGGACACAGCTCAGACAGCGTTGGTTCATTTTCTTTATTTTAGAATACATTTTAAAATACTTTAGTACTTTTAACTGCATTTGATCAAAATATAAGCTCTACACTGAAAAATACTGAGCTTCATCTCTGTAACGGTTTCCAAAAACACACTTTTAACAAACACAGCGACGGCTCCGTGCACAGTTCAACACATTCAGTCAAATCAAACACTGTGGACGAGTTTAAAGGAGATATAATAAAAAGATTGTCCTCGTCTCTTTCTCCAGGACGCTCTGCTCTCATTCATTTATCCAAAAAATACAATATTTGATAATCATAAATCTGAATTATTGTGTGGCGGTTTGAAGCCATTATTCAGAAGAGAGCATTAAGAATAGTTCCTGATGTTGGATACAGAGCACAGTCTGTTTGTAAAGTCACAGGAACTAAAATGAATGGATTTGATTCAATTTAAAACTGTAATAACTGGGTTAATTTCAGAAACTGTTTTGTGACCGAAAGGAGAGTTAAACTTTAAAAAAACTGTGTGAGGAGTTTGTGTATTTCAGTTTGTGGAGCAGGTTAAAGAGAAGTGCAAATATTAACCAATTTAAAAAGAGTTATAAAAAATATTAGGAATGTAACGATACAGTAACTATATCGATGTATCGATTATTTCTCCTATGATACAACATCGATGCACATGACCTTGTATCGAATCGTATCGTTTTCTAGGAAGTGAATATCGATACACATGAAGTATCGATCGATAATATCAGAAATATTGAAATTAGAAATGTGTATGTTAAAATAAAACCACATATGGCTTTTTGGAGATAAATTTTGTGTTTTTAATTAAATAAAATGTTATATTTAACTTTTCTTCGCTCTCTGTCTGCTGGACATAATCAACCCCGGCCGCGATGCTGCATTTGAGAGTAAACTTTTATGATTTTTGGCAAAAAGTTGCTGTATCGATTATCGATATGAAGGTGCTGAATCGAATCGTATTGTTTCAAATTAGCCAATATCGTTCTTGAATCATATTGAATCACTTCTAAGCGATACATATCGTATCGTTGCAAAAACGTATCATTACACCTCTAAAATGATATATTTTGGGACAGACGAGAGAGAGGCTGTTGTTTGTTTTTATGGAGAAGTCATTTGTTGTAGCTGAACGTTTTGCTAATCTTGTAAAAAAAAAAAAAGAATATTATAATTTTGAATGAATTAAATTTGAAGGTTTAAGGCGCTATAATGTAAATAGTAATAACACTAACTCTGTACACTGTAGGAATAAGAGAAGGGGTTAAGCATTTGCCCAGCAGCCGGAGGGACGCTGGTTCAAGTCTCATCAAAAGCGCATCCTGTCCTTGTGTCTCTGGGCAAGACACTTCACCCACACTGCCTTCTCCTTCTCTTGCAACAGGAAGGGCATCTGGTGTAAAAACCCTGTGAAACTGGTTCACTGTGGCAATAAGAAAGGGAGAAGCCAAAAGAAAAAAAAAGTGGGAAGGGGGTAGGTTTATATAAGTTTTACTTCAGCCTCCTCCTTTTCAAGCACTTTTATTTTATTTTGTTTGTTTTTATTATGTTCTTAGCCAACCAAGTTCAAAATCAATCAATCAATAAAGAAAAAGTTTAAAAACTAAAATGTCTGTGAGGAATCAGGGGAAACAGAGCTGTACATTGTTTTTTGGATAAATGACAGAGCAGACTGGATGTAGAGGGCTGGTTGATGATCGGTCAGTGCTTCCTGGAGTGGGAACCGAGCGTTCTGAGGCCTCAGAAACTCTGCGCCAGAGAATACAGGATTACTCAAACAGGCGTGAGTGAAACAGAACACAACTCCAGTTCTGTTTTTGATGAGGGGGCAACATTAGAACATGGGAGAAAGTCCATTTTGCAGAATAATGACACTTTACAGAGGTGTGAGGTTTTGTTTTTTTTATCTGCAAAATCATTTGTTTCTATTCAAAACAATGCTTCTCCAGTTTTCTTTTTGTTTGTTTTTTTGTTTTGTTTTTTGTTCCAGCAGCAGATAATTAAAACATTTTTTGCTTTTTTTTTCTGCACAAAAGCTACAATAACAGTGTTCTTCCCTCAGTGTCACTTCTCACCAGCAGAGGGCGACAAAGCCTTTAAAACCAAGCTTATTTTAACATTCACAGGACTTCAGTTATAAACACAAAACAGTCCCTTGTCCCACACTGAGATATTTTTAATTTGCATAAAGAACAGAAGCAGACGCAGTTTAAGCAGAGTTGCATTAAAAGCAGTTCAATCCCTGAAAATACTCACTTTTTTTGTGTTGCTCCTGAGCATAAAGGCAAAGTCTGAGAGGAAAAAATATGTAGAAAAAGGCAGTGAAGCTGAGAGAAAGTGGTTCTGTTCGCAGAGAAAACAACGACGAGGACTTCAGCAGAAACCACAGAAAAGAAAGAAAGCACTAAGCTCAGAGAAGTTACTTAAGTTTCATAAAACATCGTCAGCTCGAGTCATTTACAACTGAAGCTGAGGAAACAAACTGAACTGTAACACTTTCTTATCTGACTTAAAAGTTCTGTAGAATTTATTTGGTGTTAAAAAATATTAAACAAAAGCAAAAAAGCCAAAAACAGACGAGGTTTCAAAATAAACCGCTTCAAATGCAGTTCAAGCTCTAGAGCATCAATAACCAGACCTAAACCAGGACTTCACTGAGCCAAGTTTAACCAGGACTCATCCAGATCTAAACCAGGTCTAAAGCAGAATTAAGGCTCGTCTAAACCGGACTATACCCAGATTTTACCGAGCTAAGCATAAACCGCACTCATTCAGATCTGAAACAAAACTAAATTCAGAACCACAACTAAATAAAATCCTTGTAAACTTACTTTGCCCAAGTCATTTTAAGGTAATTTTTGCGTTTGTGCGTCTTCTTTTGCACGTTTTTTCTCGATGAGTTGTTAAAATCCTTCTCCGCTGCAGATGTTTTAGGTTCATCCGTGGTCGTAGATGAGCAGAGCCTGGCGTCTGGGCTCGAACGCTCTCTGCACCAACCTGAAGTCCGCCACAACCGCTCTCAGCTTCTTCCTGCGCGACCCAGCGAGGGTCGGACTTAACCCCTCTGCAGGAGCGGTCTGTGCTTCCCCGCGCTCGTGCTCAGTTTGTCTCTCGTACTCAGTTTGTCTCTCGTGCTCAGTTTGTCTCTCGTGCTCAGTTTGTCTCTTGTGCTCAGTTTGTCTCTCTTCCTCGGTTTGTCTCTCGTGCTCAGTTTGTGTCTCTTCCTCAGTTTGTCTCTCTTCCTCAGTTTGTCTCTCGTGCTCAGTTTGTCTCTTGTGCTCAGTTTGTCTCTTGTGCTCAGTTTGTCTCTCGTGCTCGGTTTGTCTCTCGTGCTCAGTTTGTCCCTGGCAGTGGATCTTCCGCAGCAGGTTGTTGATGAGGACGGAGCGCCGCAGGTAAACCTCGGGGTCCATGGTCAGGAAGCGGAGCTTCTCCAGAGACAGAGCCAGGATGCAGCCGCGGTCCTCGCCCAGGATCAGGTGCTACGGAGACACACGAGGGACAAAAAACAGAGACGTTAGACTTGGACAGAGGTGGGAGCAGTTCACCTGACTCCACTGCTGCACCGTCAGAGCAACTCTAACATTGCCCTCATTTACCTACAGTCCTGCAGACTGAGGGGCCCTTGTGGTCAACGGAGGAACTGCAGGTGAAAGTGTGAGGGTCAGAGTCACATCAAACATTAAAAAAGTGCTCACTGACTGTAAACCTCCTTAAAATAAATCCCCACAGTTCCCTGTGAGGCAGAGGGAGCTCAGGTGAACATCGCTCACAGACTCAGACCTGACGGCACATTGGGCTTTATTTTTGTAGAATATTTATTTGACCAAAACTTTCCTGAACCTCTGGTCTCTGTCCTGCAGCTGCCAGGCTCAGGTTCTGTTCCTACACCGCAGGTTTAAGGCTGAAATGATCAGAACGAGTCCAGTGACGGTGTCTGGGCTTTAGAAACGCGCAGGAGCACTTCCTGGTTTCATGTTGTCTACGTAGAGCTGTGAGACCAAGCATTTTCAGCTCTGGAGAAGGGCAGTGCCTCAGCATACAGGATTACTCAAACAGAATACTACTGCAGCTCTGTTTTTGAGGAGGAGACAACATTAGAACAGGGTTAAAAACTCAAATTAGCGAAGCTTTAATGTTCTAAATGTTTTGGAATCTAAAAGCCGTCAGGCAGACGCAGCTCCAGAGATCTGTGAGTTCAGTTTATTTTTCCTTCTGCACAAACAGCAGCTCATTCACTCCACTCTCTGTATTCTCTCTTCGTCCTTCAACAACAGACCACACTGTTTCTACGGCAACACCATCCACTTCTACACAAGACATAAACAAGAACCAGAAAGTGTCCTTTAACTAATATATTCAGTTGTGCTTGAATTCAAATGGTTCACACTGCTCCACACCGAACAATACAGCAATACAACAATAAAACTGCACATTTTAGAGCAGCCTTTTATTGTGGCCAGCTGTGCACCTACACAGACTTACACAGACTTACACAGACCTACACAGACCTACACAGACTTACCCAGACTTACCCAGACTTACCCAGACTTACACAAACTTACACAGACCTACACAGACCTACACAGACCTACACAGACTTACACAGACTTACACAAACTTACACAGACTTACACAAACTTACCCAGACTTACACAGACCTACACAGACTTACACAAACTTACCCAGACTTACACAGACTTACACAGACTTACACAAACTTACCCAGACTGACACAGAGTTACACAGAGTTACACAAACTTACACAGACCTACACAGACCTACACAGACTTACACAGACTTACACAAACTTACACAGACTTACACAAACTTACCCAGACTTACACAGACCTACACAGACTTACACAAACTTACCCAGACTTACACAGACTTACACAAACTTACACAGACTTACACAGACTTACCCAGACTGACACAAACTTACACAGACCTACACAGACCTACACAGACCTACACAGACCTACACAGACTTACACAGACTTACACAAACTTACACAGACTTACACAAACTTACCCAGACTTACACAGACCTACACAGACTTACACAGACTTACCCAGACTGACACAAACTTACACAGACCTACACAGACCTACACAGACTTACACAGACTTACACAAACTTACACAGACTTACACAAACTTACCCAGACTTACATAGACCTACACAGACTTACACAAACTTACCCAGACTTACACAGACTTACACAAACTTACACAGACTTACACAGACTTACCCAGACTGACACAGAGTTACACAGAGTTACACAAACTTACACAGACCTACACAGACTTACACAAACTTACCCAGACTTACACAGACTTACACAAACTTACACAAACTTACACAGACTTACACAAACTTACCCAGACTGACACAGACTTACACAGACTTACACAAACTTACACAAACTTACACAGACTTACACAAACTTACCCAGACTTACCCAGACTTACACAGACTTACACACACATACACAAACTTACCCAGACTTACACAAACTTACACAGACTTACACAGACCTACACAGACTTACCCAGACTTACCCAGACTTACACACACATACACAAACTTACCCAGACTTACACAAACTTACCCAGACTTACACAAACTTACACAGACTTACACAGACCTACACAGACCTACGCAGACTTACACAGACTTACACAAACTTACACAGACTTACACAAACTTACACAGACTTACACAGACTTACACAGACCTACACAGACTTACACAAACTTACACAGACTTACACAGACTTACACAAACTTAAACAAACTTACACAGACTTACACAAACTTACACAAACTTACACAGACTTACACAGACTTACACAAACTTACACAGACTTACACAGACTTATACAAATTTACACAGACTTACACAGACTTACACAGACCTACACAGACCTACACAGACTTACACAGACTTACACAAACATACCCAGACTTACCCAGACTTACGCAGACTTACACAGACTTACACAAACTTACACAGACTTACACAGACTTACACAAACTTACACAGACTTACCCAGACTTACACAGACTTACACAGACTTACACAAACATACCCAGACTTACCCAGACTTACGCAGACTTACACAGACTTACACAAACTTACACAGACTTACCCAGACTTACACAAACTTACACAGACCTGGTGTGTACTTTGTGTAGATAAACTCAGGTGTGTACTTTGTGTAGATAAACTCAGGTGTGTACTTTGTGTAGATAAACTCAGGTGTGTACTTTGTGTAGATAAACTCGGGTGTGTACTTTGTGTAGATAAACTCGGGTGTGTACTTTGTGTAGATAAACTCGGGTGTGTACTTTGTGTAGATAAACTCGGGTGTGTACTTTGTGTAGATAAACTCGGGTGTGTACTTTGTGTAGATAAACTCGGGTGTGTACTTTGTGTAGATAAGCCGGCAGGTTGGGGGATAGATCCTCTTCTTCTTCTGCATATTTCCTCTTGAAGTATGCGACCTTCGACGTCCTGATGATGGAGAGTCTCTGTCAGGAAACCAGCTGTGGACAGAGACACAACATTGTTCAGAAGCTTTAATATACACTGATCAGCCATAACATTATGACCACCTGTTTTACACTCAGCCCCACTCTGCTCTGACTCCTCGCTCTCAGAACCAGCTCGAACTTTTACTGCTAAAACCTTTTTTTGTGCCACTTTTTAAACCACTTTTTTTTTAAAGCTGCAGTAAATATTTAACAGTGCTCCAGTTGTTACACAGACTTACACAGACTTACACAGACTTACACAGACTTACACAAACTTACCCAGACTTACACAGACCTACACAGACCTACACAGACCTACACAGACTTACACAGACTTACACAAACTGACACAGACCTACACAGACCTACACAGACTTACACAGACTTACACAAACTGACACAGACCTACACAGACCTACACAGACTTACACAGACTTACACAAACTTACACAGACTTACACAAACTTACACAGACTTACACAGACCTACACAGACCTACACAGACTTACACAGACTTACACAAACTTACACAGACCTACACAGACTTACACAGACCTACGCAGATTTACGCAGACTTACGCAGACCTACGCAGACTTACGCAGACTTACGCAGACTTACACAGACTTACACAGACTTACACAGACCTACACAGACTTACACAGACCTACGCAGATTTACGCAGACTTACGCAGACTTACACAGACTTACACAGACTTACACAGACCTACGCAGACTTACACAGACCTACGCAGACTTACGCAGACTTACACAGACTTACACAAACTTACACAGACCTACACAGACTTACACAGACCTACGCAGATTTACGCAGACTTACGCAGACCTACACAGACTTACGCAGACTTACGCAGACCTACGCAGACTTACGCAGACTTACACAGACTTACACAGACTTACACAAACTTACACAGACCTACACAGACTTACACAGACCTACGCAGACTTACGCAGACTTACGCAGACTTACACAGACTTACACAGACTTACACAGACTTACACAAACTTACACAGACCTACACAGACTTACACAGACCTACGCAGACTTACGCAGACTTACACAGACTTACACAGACTTACGCAGACCTACGCAGACTTACACAGACTTACACAGACTTACGCAGACTTACACAGACTTACACAGACTTACACAGACTTACACAGACCTACACAGACTTACACAGTTAAATATTTAACAGTGCTCCAGTTGATTCATCAGGGTAGCTTTAGATTTTTTTCCTCCTGAAATTTAAGACCTTAAGATATTTGTAAAACCACTATTGATAGAATTTGTCTGTTGGTACTAAAATATATTTTTGAAAAGTACGACACGATCTAAATCAACACAATGTAACACCAGCCCATAAGATTTTATATTTTTAATCTTGATTTTGGCAACAAATGTAATATATTTTTTAATGCTTTCAAAAACACGAGGCTGCCCTGTTTATTCACATTTTTTAAACATTTACAGTAGTGCCCAAGTTGTTTAAGTTTACAGTTTTTGTTTTGATTTAGACTGCAGTACTGTTTTAAACCAGTAGAGTGCATGCTGCTTACAGGAGCTTTAATACAATATCATCTCAAAAAGTATTTAATTGATTCATGGCAGTGAAGGATTAGAATTTAAGTTTTTATTGTTTATTGTATTAATGTTTGTATAAATGATCCTGCCTGCAATGCAAAAGAAAAAACAAACTAAAATGATGTGTTTGTGCTTTAGTGGAGTCATAAATTGTTGTGTTTGTGTTTGCGTGTTACTTATTTGCCATATTTTGAAATCTTTGAAGACTTTTAATCACAAAAACTGTCATTTCAGGAGTTAAATTTCATAAACACAGCTGGTTTTCGATCCCAGTGCCTGAGCAATACTTTTTCTGATTCCTATGCTGAGCTAATTCATCTTCTACAATCACAAAACACAATAATATTCAATAAAAGACACATTTTTGGAGCTAAATTCTTAGCTGTGAGTCTGTGTTATTTATTTAATTGACAAAGGAACATTAAAGGTCCCACTAGGAACTGAAACTTGGTATTGAATAAACTTTTTTTGTTTATTCTGTGACATAAGGCGAAAGGTGTGACAAAAAATGAGGTACAGAGGTTAATGAGCAGATCTGAAAAGGTTTTCTTCATCAAACCCTGCTCTGCTCGTGTCCTCGTCTCCAAACAAATCTGTCTCTGTTCTTTCCAAGGCTACGTTTCTCTGACTTCTCTCTTTTTAAACGTTAGTTGTGTAAAGCTCCCACATTCTCACACTCATTTTTTTAATTTAACGCTTACAAAACGCCGCCGCCTCCTGAACGTGACTCATGAGTTTAACACCGAGAGGAGCCAACGAGACCAGACCTGGACCAGACCTGGACCAGACCTGGACCAGACCTGGACCAGACCTGGACCAGACCTGGACCAGACCTGGACCAGACCTGAACCATGACTCTGGACCAGACCTGGACCATGACTCTGGACCAGACCTGGACCATGACTCTGGACCAGACCTGGACCAGACCTGGACCAGACCTGGACCATGACTCTGGGTAAACAACAGCAGGACGCTCAGGTTTTAATGTCACACGAATCTGACTCAGTGCAGAGAGAAAAGAGAAACAAGTGAGAATAGAAAGATAGAAAGTTTCTTGGATGAGAGAAGCCATCTTTAAAACATCATCTCCACTGTGTCCTGTTTTATCATGGTTTCATTTAACACAGACCTCAGATCAGTTACCTTCATCCTGTCACAGACCTCAGATCAGTTACCTTCATCCTGTCACAGACCTCAGATCAGTTACCTTCATCCTGTCACAGACCTCAGATCAGTTACCATCATCCTGTCACAGACCTCAGATCAGTTAGCTTCATCCTGTCACAGACCTCAGATCAGTTACCTTCATCCTGTCACAGACCTCAGATCAGTTACCATCATCCTGTCACAGACCTCAGATCAGTTAGCTTCATCCTGTCACAGACCTCAGATCAGTTGCCTTCATCCTGTCACAGACCTCAGATCAGTTACCATCATCCTGTCACAGACCTCAGATCAGTTAGCTTCATCCTGTCACAGACCTCAGATCAGTTACCTTCATCCTGTCACAGACCTCAGATCAGTTACCTTCATCCTGTCACAGACCTCAGATCAGTTACCTTCATCCTGTCACAGAACTCAGATCAGTTAGCTTCATCCTGTCACAGACCGCAGATCAGTTACCATCATCCTGTCACAGACCTCAGATCAGTTAGCTTCATCCTGTCACAGACCTCAGATCAGTTGCCTTCATCCTGTCACAGACCTCAGATCAGTTACCTTCATCCTGTCACAGACCTCAGATCAGTTAGCTTCATCCTGTCACTGACCTCAGATCAGTTGCCTTCATCCTGTCACAGACCTCAGATCAGTTAGCTTCATCCTGTCACTGACCTCAGATCAGTTACCTTCATCCTGTCACAGACCTCAGATCAGTTACCTTCATCCTGTCACAGACCTCAGATCAGTTACCTTCATCCTGTCACAGATCTCAGATCAGTTGCCTTCATCCTGTCACAGACCTCAGATCAGTTAGCTTCATCCTGTCACAGACCTCAGATCAGTTACCTTCATCCTGTCACAGACCTCAGATCAGTTGCCTTCATCCTGTCACAGACCTCAGATCAGTTAGCTTCATCCTGTCACAGACCTCAGATCAGTTAGCTTCATCCTGTCACAGACCTCAGATCAGTTACCTTCATCCTGTCACAGACCTCAGATCAGTTACCTTCATCCTGTCACTGACCTCAGATCAGTTACCTTCATCCTGTCACAGACCTCAGATCAGTTACCTTCATCCTGTCACAGACCTCAGATCAGTTACCTTCATCCTGTCACAGACCTCAGATCAGTTACCTTCATCCTGTCACAGACCTCAGATCAGTTACCTTCATCCTGTCACAGATCTCAGATCAGTTGCCTTCATCCTGTCACAGACCTCAGATCAGTTAGCTTCATCCTGTCACAGACCTCAGATCAGTTACCTTCATCCTGTCACAGACCTCAGATCAGTTACCTTCATCCTGTCACAGACCTCAGATTAGTTACCTTCATCCTGTCACTGACCTCAGATCAGTTAGCTTCATCCTGTCACAGGCCTCAGATCAGTTACCTTCATCCTGTCACAGACCTCAGATCAGTTACCTTCATCCTGTCACAGACCTCAGATCAGTTACCTTCATCCTGTCACAGACCTCAGATCAGTTAGCTTCATCCTGTCACAGACCTGAGATCAGTTAGCTTCATCCTGTCACAGACCTCAGATCAGTTACCTTCATCCTGTCACTGACCTCAGATCAGTTACCTTCATCCTGTCACAGACCTCAGATCAGTTATTTTCATCCTGTCACAGACCTCAGATCAGTTAGCTTCATCCTGTCACAGACCTGAGATCAGTTACCTTCATCCTGTCACAGACCTCAGATCAGTTACCTTCATCCTGTCACAGACCTCAGATCAGTTACCTTCATCCTGTCACAGGCCTCAGATCAGTTACCTTCATCCTGTCACAGACCTCAGATCAGTTACCTTCATCCTGTCACAGACCTCAGATCAGTTACCTTCATCCTGTCACAGACCTCAGATCAGTTACCTTCATCCTGTCACAGACCTCAGATCAGTTACCTTCATCCTGTCACAGGCCTCAGATCAGTTACCTTCATCCTGTCACAGACCTCAGATCAGTTACCTTCATCCTGTCACAGACCTCAGATCAGTTACATTCATCCTGTCACAGACCTCAGATCAGTTGCCTTCATCCTGTCACAGACCTCAGATCAGTTACATTCATCCTGTCACAGACCTCAGATCAGTTACATTCATCCTGTCACAGAACTCATATTTCAGATTAAACATCATCTGTTCAAATCTTTTGTTGTGATTAAGATCAGATCTTTGTGTTAACAGCTGCAGCCTTAAAAATAAATTAAACCAGGGCTAAACCAACACAGGATTAAATCTGTATTCAGTTATGAGAAGCTCAGGCTGTGGCAACACCAGGACTGAACCAGGACTAAACCAAAATGCAATAAAACTAATTTATGACCAATCCCTGTTTAAATCCTGGCTTAGTTGGAGCTGGACCTGGGTTAGTTCTGGTGTAGACCTGGTTTTTGTTCTGGTTTAATCCTGCTTTAGTCCTGGATTAGTCCTAATTTAGTCCTGGTTAATTTCATTGAGTAAAATGTTAACATTGCGTTATTGTTTTTCACTTTGCTTTTGTCTAAAACTTGCAACAGCTTCAAAAAACGGACTTCCATCACATCACAGCTTTTGGTTTTTAACACAGAGATATTCACTTTTTCTTACCTTTAATTCATGAGTTTTTTGGTTCCACGCTGAAACAATTCCAGTTTTAGAAGCTTTTCCTTGATTCCCAGCTGAGGTCCTGGTTCAGGTCTGGTTCAGGTCTGGTTCAGGTCCGGTTCAGGTCCGGTTCAGGTCTGGTTCAGGTCCGGTTCAGGTCTGGTTCAGCGTGGTCTCGGTCTCGGTCTGAGGTGGTCCTGGTGGATGTTTTGGAGCAGAAAGAGAAGCCTCTGGTTGAGCATCACAGCAACAGCCCTGGTCCTCGCCGCGCTCTGATTGGTCGGTTTTTCGGCGGCAGGAGACGAGGATGTTGCTAGGAAACAGAAACCCACGGCAACAGCAGCCCAATCAGAGACGGACCTCAGCGAGGTTTATTTACAATGGGAAGAACAGAACAGGACTGACAAATAACAGAGGATTTAACGTAGGTCTAGACTAGGATTAAACCAGGACTAAACCAGGACTAAACCAGGGCTTAAACCAGGACTAAACCAGGACTAAACCAGGACTAAACCAGGACTAAACCAAGGATTAAACCAAAACTAAACAAGGACTAAACCAAGACTAAACCAAGACTAAACCAGGATTAAACCAGGACTAAACCAAGACTAAACCAGGGCTTAAACCAAGACTAAACCAGGACTAAACCAAGACTAAACCAGGGCTTAAACCAAGACTAAACCAGGACTAAACCAGGACTAAACCAGGGCTTAAACCAAAACTAAACCAGGACTAAACCAGGGCTTAAACCAAGACTAAACCAGGGCTTAAACCAAGACTAAACCAGGGCTTAAACCAGGACTAAACCAGGACTAAACCAAGACTAAACCAGGTCTAAACCAAGACTAAACCAGGGCTTAAACCAAGACTAAACCAGGACTAAACCAGGACTAAACCAAGACTAAACCAGGGCTTAAACCAGGACTAAACCAGGACTAAACCAGGACTAAACCAGGACTAAACCAGGGCTTAAACCAAGACTAAACCAGGACTAAACCAGGGCTTAAACCAGGACTAAACCAGGACTAAACCAGGGCTTAAACCAAGACTAAACCAGGACTAAACCAGGACTAAACCAGGGCTTAAACCAAGACTAAACCAGGACTAAACCAGGGCTTAAACCAGGACTAAACCAGGACTAAACCAAGACTAAACCAGGTCTAAACCAAGACTAAACCAGGGCTTAAACCAAGACTAAACCAGGACTAAACCAGGGCTTAAACCAGGACTAAACCAGGACTAAACCAGGACTAAACCAGGGCTTAAACCAAGACTAAACCAGGACTAAACCAGGACTAAACCAAGACTAAACCAGGGCTTAAACCAGGACTAAACCAGGACTAAACCAGGGCTTAAACCAAGACTAAACCAGGACTAAACCAAGACTAAACCAGGGTATAAACCAAGACTAAACCAGGACTAAACCAAGACTAAACCAGGGTATAAACCAAGACTAAACCAGGACTAAACCAGGGCTTAAACCAGGACTAAACCAGGGCTTAAACCAAGACTAAACCAGGACTAAACCAAGACTAAACCAGGGCTTAAACCAAGACTAAACCAGGACTAAAGCAGGGCTTAAACCAGGACTAAACCAGGACTAAACCAAGACTAAACCAGGGCTTAAACCAGGACTAAACCAGGACTAAACCAGGACTAAACCAGGGCTTAAACCAAGACTAAACCAGGACTAAACCAAGACTAAACCAGGACTAAACCAAGACTAAACCAGGGCTTAAACCAGGACTAAACCAGGACTAAACCAGGACTAAACCAAGGATTAAACCAAAACTAAACAAGGACTAAACCAAGACTAAACCAAGACTAAACCAGGATTAAACCAGGACTAAACCAAGACTAAACCAGGGCTTAAACCAAGACTAAACCAGGACTAAACCAAGACTAAACCAGGGCTTAAACCAAGACTAAACCAGGACTAAACCAGGACTAAACCAGGGCTTAAACCAAAACTAAACCAGGACTAAACCAGGGCTTAAACCAAGACTAAACCAGGGCTTAAACCAAGACTAAACCAGGGCTTAAACCAGGACTAAACCAGGACTAAACCAAGACTAAACCAGGTCTAAACCAAGACTAAACCAGGGCTTAAACCAAGACTAAACCAGGACTAAACCAGGACTAAACCAAGACTAAACCAGGGCTTAAACCAGGACTAAACCAGGACTAAACCAGGACTAAACCAGGACTAAACCAGGGCTTAAACCAAGACTAAACCAGGACTAAACCAGGGCTTAAACCAGGACTAAACCAGGACTAAACCAGGGCTTAAACCAAGACTAAACCAGGACTAAACCAGGACTAAACCAGGGCTTAAACCAAGACTAAACCAGGACTAAACCAGGGCTTAAACCAGGACTAAACCAGGACTAAACCAAGACTAAACCAGGTCTAAACCAAGACTAAACCAGGGCTTAAACCAAGACTAAACCAGGACTAAACCAGGGCTTAAACCAGGACTAAACCAGGACTAAACCAGGACTAAACCAGGGCTTAAACCAAGACTAAACCAGGACTAAACCAGGACTAAACCAAGACTAAACCAGGGCTTAAACCAGGACTAAACCAGGACTAAACCAGGGCTTAAACCAAGACTAAACCAGGACTAAACCAAGACTAAACCAGGGTATAAACCAAGACTAAACCAGGACTAAACCAAGACTAAACCAGGGTATAAACCAAGACTAAACCAGGACTAAACCAGGGCTTAAACCAGGACTAAACCAGGGCTTAAACCAAGACTAAACCAGGACTAAACCAAGACTAAACCAGGGCTTAAACCAAGACTAAACCAGGACTAAAGCAGGGCTTAAACCAGGACTAAACCAGGACTAAACCAAGACTAAACCAGGGCTTAAACCAGGACTAAACCAGGACTAAACCAGGACTAAACCAGGGCTTAAACCAAGACTAAACCAGGACTAAACCAAGACTAAACCAGGACTAAACCAAGACTAAACCAGGGCTTAAACCAAGACTAAACCAGGACTAAAGCAGGGCTTAAACCAGGACTAAACCAGGACTAAACCAAGACTAAACCAGGGCTTAAACCAGGACTAAACCAGGACTAAACCAGGGCTTAAACCAAGACCAAACCAGGACTAAACCAAGACTAAACCAGGACTACACCAGGACTAAACCAAGACTAAACCAGGGCTTAAACCAGGACTAAACCAGGACTAAACCAGGGCTTAAACCAAGACTAAACCAGGACTAAACCAAGACTAAACCAGGACTACACCAGGACTAAACCAAGACTAAACCAGGGCTTAAACCAGGACTAAACCAGGACTAAACCAGGACTAAACCAGGGCTTAAACCAAGACTAAACCAGGACTAAACCAAGACTAAACCAGGACTACACCAGGACTAAACCAAGACTAAACCAGGGCTTAAACCAAGACTAAACCAGGACTAAACCAAGACTAAACCAGGACTAAACCAAGACTAAACTAGGGCTTAAACCAAGACTAAACCAGGACTAAACCAAGACTAAAGCAGGACTAAACCAAGACTAAACCAGGACTAAACCAGGGCTTAAACCAAGACTAAACCAGGACTAAACCAGGGCTTAAACCAGGACTAAACCAAGACTTACTTAATCATGACTCAACCAGAACAAAACCAAAATGGGGCTAACCTGAACTCAAAATTAAACAATGCTTCTTGAACTAAACCAGGATTAACCTGGGACTTAGCCAGGTCTACATCAGGAGTAAAATTAGAACTAAACCAGGTTTAAAGAAAATCCAAAGACAGAACCCAACCCAAGAGAAATATTTTAACAAACCATAAACAAGTTCCAAACCAGGAACTGAACCTGGTCCAGACCCAGAGTAAGTCTAAACTCAGAGCTGAACTAAACCAGTGTTAAGGACTTAATTTAGACTCACCCCGAGTCTAAGACCAGAGTAAACCCAGGGACAAAACCAGGACTAAACCAGGTCTAAATAAAAACAGGGGCTAACATTACACAGCTGTGGTTTGTGCTTTTTATTTGCAACAACAAACTCGGTACAAAAAGTGCTTTCTGTTCTACCACAGGACTCAGAGAGCAGGACTTAGACCAGAACCAGGACTAGGACTTAGGACTACAGCAATCAGACCAGAACCAGGACTAGGACTTAGGACTACAGCAATCAGACCAGGCTTAGGAAGAAAACTGGCAACGTTGACAGAGTGCTATTACCTTTCTAGCTGCCTTCTTGTCATTTGTTATTGGTTTAAGTGTAATTTAGAGCAAGATTGTCGTCCATTTTGTTGTTAAACTTTAAATGCCTGAGTTGTAAAAATCATTATTTACTTTAGTCCTGGTCTAAGTCCTGGTCTCAGCACAGCGAGTCCTCATGGAGACGTTCAGTTCATGCAGTGAACAGCAGCAGCAGCATTCAGGAAACACTGAGAGAGGCTCATGCAACGACTTAGTTAGGCCTAGTTTACACCAAAAAACACGGCTCGGTTCCGACTGTAACCGCGTTTGTAAGGATTGTCTGTCTGTTTTTCTTTGTATTTGTCCTGGAAAAAGAGAAATTTAAAGCTGGATATAACCCATGAGCTAGCGAATCGTTTTAGGGAGCTGTGGAAAATGTGGTTAACTGAGAATGTTTTAATAAATACAGAATTTTATTTCAGTAAAGGTCAGTAATGGGCCAAGGACAAACTGATTGATCCTGGTTTGGATACAGGGGCTGTGTTTTTAGGGATTTGGCTGCGCAAATTATTGTTATCGCAATATCAGCAAATGCAATATCTGTATCGCAAAAATCTAAATATATCGCAATAATGCTGAGATTTACACTGAAGAATCATTTTCCACCAGAGCCTTAAAAGAACATGTGTTGTGACTAAATAAAAATGTTTGAAAAGTCCAGTTTTAGTGGTGGAATGTGACAAAGTAAAAGTACTCCGTTAATTTACTTAAGTACAATTTTCATGTATCTGAGTAAATTTTACAAGGGGTAGTTTTACTTTTTACTCCACTATAGGCCTGTTCGATATGGAGAAAACATGCGATATTCGATAACTATGTTGAAAATTGCGATAACGATATTATTGCGATATTTGAAAATAGAGCCTACTTTTAGAACATAGTAAGTTAAGTTCACTAAAATTCACAAAAATGTAAGTTCCTGTATTTACAAGTCAAAACAGCCACAAAATCAAAACTTAACACAGACTAAACCAGGAATAAAACAAGGCTAAGCTGTGACTAAATTAATCAAATTACCACTAAAACTGGACTTTTTAAACATTTTTATTTAGTCACAACACATGTTCTTTTAAGGCTCTGGTGGAAAATGATTCTTCAGTGTAAATCTCTGTCAGATGGAAACCACAGCGTTATTGCGATATATTTAGATTCTTGCGATACGGATATTGCGATAACGATAATTTTGCGATATATTGTGCAAACCTACTCCACTACATTTATGAGATGGTTTGAAGTAAAAAATATTTTGAGTTTTGGTTTAAAATCCTGTGTTTCTGCTCCTTTAGAAACAGAATAAAGACAGAAGACAGAGACTTACATTTTGGTTTTAAGTGAATTTAACTGTGTCAGAAAAGTTTTTAAATATCTAACACTAACAGAACTCATGACCAGTGTCGGTGGATTCTTTACCAGTGTGAGATACAAGGGCTTTAGAGCATTTACCCCTGAACTAGAAGAGTTTAAGTCGTGGTGTGGGTTTTTTATCTTTGCCATTTCGAGAACCAGGACCAGAGCCTTGGCAGAGGTCTGTGCTCTAACAGGTTTCTTATGAAAGCATGTCCCAACAAAGCCACGCAGACCCCAGACCTGGACTTTAAACCGGTGATCCTCTAGTTCAGGGGTAAATGCTTTGTTTGTTGAGCCACAAAGGAACAGAATCCTTAAAAAAAATGGATCTAGACCAAAAACTAATCATTTTTCTTGCTCTTTACTGAAAATGAACTCATCTACCACTATTTTTGAAAACCTGGCTTCCTTTTCTCCTGTGGACGATAAAAACGTGTCTAAAAGTCTTTTTTAAAATGTGCCGAACTGAACCGAGCCGTGCCGTTTGGTGAAAGCTACGTCTGGTTTTGGATTCAGATCCAGGTTCAGGCACTTCATCTTCAGCTGTGGAGCAAACCGCATGCACCGTCCAATATCAAACGCAGTTATATTAAACATCCATAGGTCATCTACTAAAAATATAAATGTACTCGGTTATATACAGGCCTCATGCATAAAAGTTTATACTTCAGTATTCACATAAAGTACACGTAAAGTACTGTGTGTGTGGAACAGGAGGCGGTCACATGACTCCATCGACCAATCACAGTAAAAGTAGCTCTGAAGTTCATCTGTGACGACTCTCACTCATCCAGGGCATCGCGACAAAGAAACCAAACAACCTCTGCACAAGAACCGCAACAAAAAGTTAAAAAGCAGTCTTCTGGATTTGATTTTTAAAGTTGAAGACGTTTCTCCTCTGATCCAAGAGGCTTTCTCAATTGAGTCCACCATTTCTGTTTAAAGAAGGTTTATGTTTTTTGACAAAGATTGTTTCTTTCACTCCTCGCTCAGACCTTTCTCTCAGACTCAGACCTCACTGTCCACAGAGCAGTGGTCTGTGGCCTTCAGGTGGAGGTGTCCTGCAGATTCTGGTATAACCCTGCGGTGTTGGTATCACCGCTGGTGCAGAGGTTGTTTGGTTTCTCTCTGTACTGTTCATTACAGTTTCACTCAGGTCATTAACATCTGAAGGAGCTGACCAGGCCCAGGAGGGTTAACCACTCTGCCACTCACTGCAGCTGAGGACAAAGGGCTCCTAACTGACCCCAAACCACTCACAACCTTCCTAGGAGCAGATAAACCAGCTCTCTCCAGTTCAGGATTGAGAAAACCTTGGATAAGAAGAGAAACATCTTCAACTTAAAAAAAAACAGGTCCAGATGACTTTGAAGTGTAATTCCATGTATGGCCACTAGTAGGAATTTAGTATTTTAAAGCAATAGTAAAAAAGAAAAAATAAGAACTGCAGAACAGGACTAAACCAGGTCTAAACCAGGTCTAAATCAGGATTAAACCAGGTCTAAACAAGGACTAAACAATGACTGAAAAAGGACTAAAACCCAGAACTAAACCAGGAATAAAAAGGGACATAACTGGGACTAAACTTGATGTAAACCAGGTCTAAACAAGAACTAAACCAGGATTAACCAAGGTTAAATTCCCTACATTTTGCACACTGCACTATCCAGGTACAGAAGGTGTATTCTTTGTAAATTGTTTGTTCTGATTCTGAGTAAACGGCCTCCACTTTTCCGCTCACATCTTTTGTTTTCTCTTTGGTTTCGGGCGGTTGCCATTGGAAACAGATGGAGCTGTTTTTACTGAAGGACGTTAGAGAAAGTGTTGTGTGAATGAGCAGCTTTTTACACAGAGGTAAAAATAAACAAAGTGCACTCACAGACCTCTGGAGCTGCGTCCACACTAATGATTTCTCCCAGAAATCTCCTAGAAA
Organism: Bostrychus sinensis; assembly: GCA_020698575.1. NCBI lineage: Eukaryota > Metazoa > Chordata > Actinopteri > Gobiiformes > Eleotridae > Bostrychus > Bostrychus sinensis. Next base: position 3,062,422 of record CM036258.1, read on the forward strand.
TTATTAGAAAATAAAAGTCCACTTGAAAAGGACTCGTGAACAACGTGAAGCACATTTTGGCATCAGAACAGTTAAACAGCCGATACAATTTAACGGACAGAGGAAGAAAATTAATCATAAATTCTACTTAAAGGGGATTTATTCTGCAAAATGTACATTACTGAGCTTTCTCCCATGTCAGAAACAGACCTGGAGTAGTTTTCTGCTTCATTCATGTTTGAGTAATACTGTATTCTCCGGCGCTGAGTTTCTGAGGCCTCAGAACACCCACAAAGCCCCGCCCACTGCAGGAAGCACTGACCAATCAACAACAAGCCCTCTACATTCAGTCTGCTCTCAGTCATTTATCAACAAAAACAGTGCACGGCTCTGTTTCCACTGATTCCTCACTGACATTTTTACTTTGGGAAAATGGCTTCATACAAAAAAGGTTAAGGAAGCAGACACTCTGCCCTCTGCTGCCCTCTGCTGGTCTCTTCATATGTTTCTTCACCAGCAGAGTTCTTATTAAAAATGTTCTCTTTTAGTCACATCATGTTTTTAAAGGCTGTAAAACGCTGCTGTTCAGACCAAAACTGGGTTAAAAAGATGAATTAAAGCAGAATGCAGCTCCTTTAAACTGACCACGTGTCTCCTATTTTTGTAACTAATTCTGTTTTTTGTAAGTTTATTGTCTGTTTTAAAGTGGACATTTGTTTTCTAGCTTTTGTCATTACTTTTGTACAGTACTAGTTTAGCATTTCATGTTTCATAACTTTAAAATTAGAAAATCATTAGTCAGGGTGGAAGCTGGTGCTGCAGACCTGCGGCGCAGAGGCAGGAGCACCAGCTAAAATCTAATTTGTTAATATAAATATTTTATTTTATATAAAAATAAAAACCTCAAAAGCCCAGATGCACCAAGGACTGAATTTACAACGCAATGGCCCGGTTCTGGCTGCTAACAGAGTCAGCTCGTGTTGGTCACTACACTCTAAACTCCAGTTTAATAAATGTGTTTCATATCCGGGACACGCTGTGGAAACATGAGCGGAGCGAGCACAGACTTGGACTGCAACTAACGATTATTTTGATAATTGATTAATCTGTTGATTGTTTCGATTAATCAGGAAGTGAGCCCTGTGTGGTTACCGTGGTTAAAACGTGCGGTGTTTTGTAGTTTCCTTTAAAAATGGTGAAAATTCTACCAAAAATCACTTAATTTTTTACTAAATTTGAAGCAGACAAAGCTACAACTATAAAAAAAAACAAAAAAAAAAACACAAAACATACATTGTTTTTAAGAGTTTTTGTTGCTTCACTGCTCTGTGTTGGTAACAAACCTCTCTCAGCCCATGGCAGGTCTCAGAGTCTGTGAATACCTCAGTTAATGATTAAACAATTACTAAATTAGTTGCCGATTATTTCAATAATCCATAATAAAATATGAATTTGTTTAGTTGTTGCAGCCCCAGTACAGAGCCAGGGTTAGTTTCAGTTTCTCTGCAGAAGTCTGTGGCGCTGTCCTTGAGCAGAAACAGTGCTTACTGCAGGAAAGTGGACTTCATCACCAACATTTTCTCCTCTTTCTGTTTCTAAACCAAGGGCGGAGTTTCACTGAGGTTCCCGCCTTAGCCACAAAGCACCGGGGCGAAAACCTGAGCGTTTTCAGCTCTTGAGAAGAGCAGTGCCGCAGCATACAGGATTACTCAAACATGTGTGAATGAAACAAAATACTACTCCAGGCCTGTTTTTGATGATAAAACAACATTATAACATGGTTAAAAGCTCAGAAATGTAGATTTAGCAGATTATAGTTCCTTTAACTTGCATTACCAAGGTCTTCCACATTTAATTGTCCTTATTAAAGCTAAATCTCTTCTTGTTCCACACACACAGCACAGAATCAGGTCTGAATTGTGTTTTTCTGCTCAACCTTTGGACCATTTCTATTAAATATGACATCTTCATTATTTTTATATCTATTGGTTTTACAACATAGTCCTGTGCTGCTTCGTCCACCGCTGCTTCCACTTCAGGAAATCCAAAAGCAGTTCACGTCTGAGTTGGTCCTCCAGCATTTTTGCAGTAAAATCCACGTCTCCATCAAAACAAGAAGTAGAACCAGTTTTGTGTATTTTTTCCCCTCAAAATTCAGATTTAACAGTGGTTAGCAGAGTCCTTGATGCAGTGCAGTTGATTCTGGGACCAAAGCAAGGAGAAGAAACCAGCGTAAGGATAAATAAATATGGAATCACAAGGATATTTCCAAAGTGTTACTGGGAGAGCTGTCTTTCTAAAATATCATCAAAATGTGGGAATACATTTTTGGTTGATGCGCCTCTGAACAGTCTCCTGAGTGGCTTTGTGCTTCGAGTTTCTTTAATCCTTGCTCTTTGTTGTGGCATTTTCCATTCTTTGATTTCAGCCTGAAATATTAAAGGTGCATTAAAGGACAAAAATGGTGAAGGGTGGTGATCAGAGCTGTGCCTTCCCACTCTGTGCATGAGTTTTTCTCTTACTTATTCATGGAAACACAGGTCTCCATCTCTTCAGTAAACATCTGGGACAGGTGGAGATAAAGCAAAAAACGGGTGGGGGGCATTTTAACCCACACATATTTAATTTCGGTACAAAAATAAGTAATCTCTTCAGTACAAGATTATTCTATGAGATTTATTATAGGATTTGTAACTCTTGTAGCAGGTGTTCATGTGGATAAGTGGTCTATTGTAAATGTATGGGACTATACTTTACAGTGGGGTCTGGAAAATCTGAACAAAACTAATGCATTTTCCTGTATTCTGGTACATTTTAGATGACAGAATACTTTCAGCTGACTCAAGGCTTAAGTAAATTATGGATACACTTTATTGTTTTCTTCCTCTCCAAGATTTTAAGACAAAACATGATCTGTTTATATCATAAGGACTGGTAGACTACTGCTCTTGTCTAGACTTGATTGTGGCTGCAGAAAAGACTTTAACAAACGTGTAAACTTAAGTTTTTAATTGCTTCTAATAAGCAAATGTACTGTGTTTCTTCTCACAGACCAGGATTCGCAACATGACTTGGACTTTAGAACTGCCCTCTGACCTGTGAACCAATGACTCAGGCTTAGACTTGGACTTGAACCCGGACTTGTGGACCAAAACTCGAGGACCAGTATCGGGGTCCTGCTGAGTCTGAAATGTTGATAAAATGTTGTGTCCAAGGCTTCTTCCTTCCATTTCCCATAATGCCCCCGAGCCTTAAGGTTTGAAAAAAAAAGCCGTGACTTTCCAAAGTGCACGTGACTGCCTTCTATAGTTTTTTTCCCCTTTTGCTGGTCCCAAGCCTGGATAAATGTAGAGAGGACTGAATTAAGAAGAGCATCAGGTGTAAAACATAAGCCACATCTTTTGTCTACACAATTCTCTGGACTTTCGGAGGCAGATGATTTCTTTTGTGGTGGATCCAGAAGGAAAAATCTGAACGGAAAGCAAGACCAATGCATTCATCCTGTGCTCTTTGTGCTGGTCCCAAGCCCGGATAAATGTAGAGGAGGGCATCTGGTGTAAAAATCGATGCCAAATCAAAAATGTAAAAAATGTTAATCATTATGAGGCAGATGATTTCTTTAGTGGCAAATCCAGAAGGAAAAATCTGAAAGGAAAGTCTGTGATAAAGACCATTGCATTGACTCTGTTCTCTTTGTGCTGGTCCCAAGCCTGGATAAATGTAGAGGAGGGCATCTGGTGTAAAAACTTTGCCAAATCAAAATGTTATTCTTTAAGAGGCAGATGATTTCTTTAGTGGCGAACCCAGAAGGAAAAATCTGGATGGAAAGCATATGATGAAGACCAATGCATTCATCCTGTGCTCTTTGTGCTGGTCCTAAGCCTGGAGAAATGTAGAGGAGGGCATCTGGTGTAAAAATCAATGCCAAATGAAAAATGTTAAAATGTTAATCACTATGAGGCAGATGATTTCTTTAGCGGCAAACCCAGAAGGTAAAAGCCAAAAGGAAAGAATAAGCTGAAGACCATTGCATTGACTGTGTTCTCTTTGTGCTGGTCCCAAGCCCTGGTAAACGTTCATCCCTCCAGCAGGACGTGCCACCTGCAGACCTGCTGACCCTTGGCCTCCCTCATGTCAGTCCAGTGGCTCTGCTCCTCGGCGCCGCTGCTGTTCTGGCCCAGGGCGAGCCACCCCACCATCTCCTTCCGCTTCATGCTCCTGCGGTTGAAGACGGAGACGAGCAGCGTGACGTCCGAGAGCTGGAACAGCGCCACCTGGAACATGAACGTCTCTTTGTAGACCGGGTTGGGCTGACCGCGCCGCACCGAGGTCTTACAGCGGGAGATCTCCTGGCCCACGGAGTTCAGCAGCGAGAGACGCCCGTACGTGTCTGCAACAGAGACATGAAAGGAGTTTCAGTGTTCCTCTGATCTGAAGCTTAAATACACGGCTTCTGCTTCTGAGATAAAAGCGGCATTTATTTTGATAAAAGATGAACTGAAAATCAATGATAACTGTGCTGGTTAGCTAATGTATTCAAGATATTTAATGATATTGTTTCACATCAAAATCACATCTGTTTATACAATAGATTTAGGCATTTTTGCTTAAAAATAATATTTATATTTTGAAAATATTTAATTTCTCTGCATGCATGCATTTTGTCCACTTCCAAGAGAGAGATTTCTGCAAATAAAAACAAAACATTTTATGTCAAAACTCTAGCCATATTAAAATGAATGTATTGAATGTGCAGCTTTCAGATAGAACTGGTTGCTTGTAGACACTGTACCTTCTGATAAACACTGTTTTTGTCTTATTTTGCATAAATTTCCTATTTTGACCCAATACTGTTTCTTGGAAACTACAGCAATCTGCACTTCTCACTTACTTTTTCTTTATTAGAGAGGTAATCCAAGAAAAATTTCACTACTTTTGTTCCGGAAGCATTTTGCTGTAGACCTGTGTAATTGGTCTGTGAGGTTTTTATCCATTCTACACAATTTCAGGTCAAAAAATCTCAATACCATGGAGTATAAAACGCAGATCTTTAACTGTTTTAATTCAGAATTGATAAACTCTCTTGGATTTAGGTAAAACAGCTCATCCTGTGGATTTCTTTTTAACCTTTTTTTTGTTGTTAAAGCAGAACTTTTTTACCTTAAATAAAATGTCAAATGGTTAAATGGGCTGTTGTGGGGTAAATGAAGCGTACAGCAGCTCCCCCTGGTGTCTCTGGGCCGAAAGTGACACTTTAAACGGTGAGCGCCATCAACCTGGTGTCACAGAAGTCTTGAGAATCACGAGAAAGCGGCACATCGCAGTTAGCAAAACAAGTTAGAAATGGCTTTATTTCTTGATTTTCATCGTCGTCAGAGCGGTCAAATGGCAGAAAAAACTTTGTACAGATTGGGGGAGTAACTCTACAGTAACTGTGTCGCTGTATTGATTTTTTTCCCTATGATACAACTACATCGATACTAGAGCTGGGGTATGACCTAAAGTTCATATCACAGTATAAATGGAATCCCTTCACGGTAACGGTATATATCGCAGTATAAATTTAAGGTTAAAAATTATAATAAAAAGCTAGGGCTGGGCGATATGGCAAAAAATTTAATCACAGTTTTTTTTCCCCCATATTGGTCGATCTCGATTTTTTTTATTCTTCTTATGTTTACAATTAAAAACTGATAATCATGGCTGTGTTTCATCCTTAGATTTAGATTTGAATGTAATAAAACAGTGAAGGATTTAATGTAAAATCTTTCATTGCAAGGGTTAATTTCTTTATACAATAATAACTGTAATAATTTAAACAAATAAAAGAGGCAAGCTGCTAATTTGTTCTAAGTTTTAAACTGAAAACGTCCAGTTCACTGCAGCTCCAGTGATGAAGAAAACTCCTGCCTGTTACAGAGCTGAGCTGTCTCTCCTCACTCAGCCTGGACCTACTTCTCTCATTTTGTCAAACTATGAACAGTAAAATCACCTGTTTTTAACCTCTGCGCTGATCACGAAGCTTTTTCAAGCGACAAGACACAGCACTGAAGCGCGTCAGGTGATGCACCGCAGCTGTGCGCTCCTTTACTGCAACTCACAGCATGCGCGCCCCGTTAGCTCTGGCAGCGTTTCCGCGGGGTAAGGATGGGGAAATATTTATGAATAGTTTTGCTCGTTTGTCCTATGGTTTAATTGCGCTGTAAAATGATTGGATGGACGGCCGTTATTGTGCAGCACAGCAAATGCTAACATTAGCTTAGCTCCTCTTTTAGCACTGTTGCTGCTGTTGTTGCTGTCATTGCATGTTTTAAATGCTTTTTTTATTTTATTTAAATGCGTAGTACCTTTTAGTTGGTTATTCCTCTAAACTCCACTCTTGTTCTCTGTTGCTCAGGCTGTAACAGGTGGGCAGTGAGCGCCCCTCAGCTTCTCCGTAATCTGCTTCTGCACTGTCTGGAGACGAGATCGACCCTGTTCTTTATCCAATGTCAGTTTTAAATTAAATTTTTGGCACAGCCCTATGCTCAGCTGTCTCTGTGCTTGCAGCCATGTGGAGGCAGGTGCGATAACGTCATCGACGATAGCACGGTAGAGCGCAAATCTCTACCGTAGGCCAAATTTATATCATTTCTATCGTCTACCGTATACACCGCGCAGCCCTAATCAATACACATGAAGTATCGATCAATAATATCGGAAATATCGAAATTAGAAATTTGTATGTTAAAATAAAACCAAATATGGCTTTTTGGAGATAAACTTTGTGTTTTTAATTAAATAAAATGTTATATTGAACTTTTCTTCGCTCTCTGTCTGCTGGACATAATCAACCCCGGCCGCGGTGCTACATTTGAGAGTAAACTTTTATGATTTTTGGCAAAAAGTTGCTGTATTTATTTTTGATACGAAGGTGTTGAATCGTATCGAACTGTATCGTTCCAAATTAGCCAATATCGTTCTTGAATCGTATCGAAACACTTCTAATCAATACATATCGTATCGTTGCAAAAACGTATCGTTACACCCCTAGTACAGAGATGAGGAGAAGACAAAAGTAAAGCCGAGCAAAGGATGACACAGGACTCAATTGGACTTGTGAGTGTTTACGACAGTGCTTCAGTCTGAACAGTAGGGGGAGCTTTATTAAGGAAATGAGGCAAAACAGAGAAGAAACAAGCAGAGTTATTGAGTTTTGCTTTAAGCCAAAATATAGTTTACATGTGGCCTTACAACTGTGAACAGATACATGTAAATAAATATTTCTGAAGTCACAAAATAGTACTCATCTGCGTGGGACGTCTCGCACTGAAAGCGTTTGTAAAGGGGAGGGACTTTCAGTAGAATATCTGGAGGTGATTGGATGAAGCTCCAGCTAGCGCCCGCCTCATTTTAGCATCACAGCAATGACTCCAGCTCCAAAGGTAAACCAGTGTATTAAAAATGAAAAAGGAAGGAGAAATATACAGCAGCATCTACGCTAATGTCGCTAACGTCAGTGTCTCCATGTTCACAGGGATCAGTCAGAAGATCGTTGCTGTCGGTGAAGCTAAAACTCAGCCACTTATCGCGGTAAAGCCACATCATTGGTTAAACCACCGGGTAAACCAGGGGTGCCCAAACTTTTTCCCTCAGAGGGCCAAAACGGAAATGTATTACCAGGACAAGGGCCAAACATAATCTTTTGCACAATGAGAACATGTGCAGACAGATTGTGACGGTTTGGACTTGTAATGTGTTTTTTAAAAAATATGTGTTAGTTTGGGTTTAGTCAGTCCGCCAAAACACACACAAGGACATACACTTAAAATGTACGCCCTTTTATAAGCTCAGAAATGACAAGGAAAGAAAACAGTGCACACAAAAGCATGTATTGAAAATCACTGAGCAGGAAAGAAATTACTCCGAGTGCCTTTCAAAAGCTCAAACCTTCCCCAAACGTCCAACCAACATGAATGGAAAAAAAAAACAAAACAAAAAACTCCAAGTTCCATCAGCCTCAGGAACCAGCACTTCCGGTAAGTTTGACCTGCGGGCCCCACTTTAAGCAGCTCTGGGGTAAACAGTTCAGAGAGCAACGGATGAGACATAAATCTGCAAGAATCCAACTCGCTGTACAAGAAAGGTGCACTGGGCCAGATGTGGGGAATGTTAAAATTAAGACTCTGGTTTGAAGCGGAACTCAGTACCGTTGCTCATTTCTTCACTGTGTTTGCCTCATTCTCCTCTCTGGAGCGCCCCCTACATGTCAGAGTAAAGCACTATCGTAAATACTCACAAGTCCAGCTGACTCCTATGTGTGCTTTACTTTTGTTTCTCTTCTGCATAAGTGGACACATTTTTTTCTGCCGCTCTGCCACGACAAAAATCGAGAAATGAAGCCATCACTAGCTGTCGTTTCTCGCCAGACTCCAGACTTCCATGACATCGGGTCAAGTGTCGTTTTCGTCCCAGAGACAGCAGGGGGAGATGTCAGGGGCTTCATTTACCCCACAACAACTCATTTAACCATCACACGGACTCAGAAACGGTTTATTTAAGGTAAAAAAAGTGACTGAGACATGCGTAGAGCCCATACCTGGAGGTCTGTTGAGGGCCAGGTTCCTGAAGTGGCTGCCCTTGATGACCTCCACCGACATGCGTCCCGTCGTGGCGTTGTAGGACAGTCCCAGTAACAGCTCCGGGACGCCACCGTGAGTGAGGGACTGAGTGGAGGAGGCACTGTCGCTGAGGCCCACAGCGGAGAGGCTCAGCTGGGACCCCATGCTCTGGAACACATCACATACAAAGAATGAGCCCACACACAGACGGCACTTACATTTAGCAGGTGATTCTTAAACTTTTCACACCAAGAACCATCACAGAAAATATCTGGCTTTCAAAGAACCATCTTTAAAGGACTAAAATTGACAATAAATCTAGACTAAACCAGAACAAATCCAAGACTAAACCTAGACTAACCCAGGTCTAAACTGAGCAACAAATAAGGAATTAACTCAGAAAATGCATTACTGAATAAGAAAAAACAAAAACAAAGACTAAACCAGGACTGAACCAGATCTAAACCAGGACTGAGCAAGGTCTAAACCAGGACTAAACCAGGACTGAGCCAGGTCTAAACCAGGACTAAACCAGGACTGAACCAGGTCTAAACCAGGACTAAACCAGGACTGAGCCAGGTCTAAACCAGGACTAAACCAGGACTGAACCAGGTCTAAACCAGGACTAAACCAGGAATGAACCAGGTCTAAACCAGGTCTAAACCAGGACTAAACCAGGAATGAACCAGGTCTAGACCGGGACTAAACTAGGTCTAAACCAGGACAAATCTAAGACTAAACCAGGACTACATCCAGACTAAGCAGTGGACTTCACATCAAATGTAAGACCCCCCAGGACAGGACTAAAACTGGCTCTAAATTAAACTCAGGACTTGAACTGCAACAGAGTCCAGAGTACCATCAGTGGGGCCCGTACCACAGTTTGAGAACCACTGCTCTGAGTGATTTAAACAAACTTTGAATGAACAACGCCCAGTCATGTTCAACGTGAACAGGAGGCCTTTCCCTGCAGAAGAGCGACAGGAGCGGAGTTAATTTAGCGACAGTCAGAGCCACCTCTGGGCAGTAGGTTTAATCCTGAGATCTTCCTGACTAGGGATGGGCACCGAAACTCTATATTTTTTTGGCCCTGGTGCCACGTCATCAATTTTTACTGGACCGATAAGTTTCAGCCTTAACGGTATTGTTAACGGTACCGGCGTAGTGATGTGGCAACAGCGCGGACACGGCGTGCACTACTTTGTTTGGATGTGACTTAAAAACACGGCCATCTCTCTTTCCTCACTGCTTTTCCTGCTCCAGTGCGAAGGGGAGGAGCTGCTCACGCTCTCACTCAGCCACAAGTCTTCCTCCACTGACAAGTGACAACAAATGCACGGACGGCAGAGCGACCGCGAGCAAAAAGGTCAAAGTAGATGCAGACAGCGCACGCTGTCTCAAATGTAACAAAAACGTGGCTTGCAAGGGCGGTAACAGCAGAAACCTGTCCTACACCAGATTCTAGCGGAAAATTGTGTTTGACCCAAGTGAGACGTCTAGCGCCGCTATTGTTTCAACAGCTCTGTATGCTAGCGGTGCACACGTGGAGCACATAACTAGTGTTGTTTATCAAAGATAAGTGCATGAAATTTTAATAAAAAGGAGGAGGAAAATGAATACAGCTACCAGCACTGTAAAAATAATTATCATATAATATTAACAGGCTGAGAGTTCATATTGTGCCTCAATAACAATAAATGACCCGACATACAATGTAAAACTAATTAAAATACAACATTGTTCTAAAATAAAAGGTTTTCATGTACATAGTTTATTTGTCTTCTCCCTCCTTGTTTTCACACAGAAAAGTATCGATAAGAATATCGATAAAATACCGGATCGAAAAGCAGTATCAATAAGAGGAGTAGTATCAATAAAATCTTAAAGATACTCATCCCTAATCCTGACTAAGCCTGGATTAATCTTCATGTGGTCTGGATTTATCTAAAGTATTTAGTCCTAGTCTTGCTCTGGTTTAGTCCTGACTTTGTCCTGCTCCAGTCCTGGTTTAGACCTGGACTGTTCCGTGTTTAGTTCAGATTAGGTCTTGGTTTAAGTCTGGTTTAGTCCTTGTTTACCTTGATATTACTCCGTGGCTCCAGCACCAGTGTGGTCTCCAGAGTCCCCCCCTCAGGCTCCAGCTCTGACAGCCTCAGGACCTTCTCTCCCATCATCCTCTCCCGGGACATCCTTCCTCCCAGAGCGTACAGCCGGAACCGCACCGCCGAGACGTGGAGGTCGCTGGGCTCGATGCGGGAAAACCTAAAACAAGAATATTACAAATTTATCACAGGTGGAGTTGATTTTCTACTCTCTTTTTTAATCTCTTTTTTCAAGTTTATACCTTTGTTATGCTAAAAAAAGTCTATGAAAAAGTCTATGATTCTACAGTTTCCCCCTAAAAAGTACATTTTTTTTCCAGTTGGAAGTGTCTCATTATAACTTGTATTAACCCTGAGTGGGCGGGAGGCATTTTTTGTTTCCAATTTAACAAAATTAATTGTCGCGCCAACAGCATCACAAATGGTGTCATATTACTCTGATAGTTCTACAGAAACCAGGTTCACTCCAAATAAAGCAACCAAGCATTCACACCATCACCGTGCCGAGTGATGGTGTGAATGCTTGGTTATTTATCAGTGGAATAAGTCTGGAAGCATCTTTCCATTCATGAAGTTTCCTTATCTGGCCCCAGATTTTACTGAATGAGAGACTACAGAGTAAGGCTGCGCGATATGGAGGAAACATGCGATATTCGATAACTATGTTGAAAACTGCGATAACGATATTATTGAGATATTTGAAAATAGAGCCTACTTTTGGAACATAGTAAGTTAAATTCACTACATGTCACAAAAATGTAAGTTCCTGTATTTCCAAGTCAAAACAGCCACAAAATCAAAACTTAACACAGACTAAACCAGGAATAAAACAAGGCTAAGCTGTGACTAAATTAATTAAATTACCACTAAAACTGGACTTTTTAAACATTTTTATTTAGTCACAAGCACATGTTCTTTTAAGGCTCTGGTGGAAAATGATTCTTCAGTGTAAATCTCTGTCAGATGGAAGACCACAGCTTTATTGTGATATATTTAGATTCTTGCGATACTGATATTGCAGTTTGCTGATATTGCGATAACGATAATTTTGCGATATATTGTGCAGCTCTACCCAACACCAAATCCGTACCTGAACGTCTCGTTGAACTCCGGACTGGACCCCTTCTGAACCGCTGTTTTGTGACGCTGTTTTTTGGCGGGGAGCAGCACCATGTGGACCTGCCAGGAGTCCATGCCGCTGCGGGCCTTATCCGGGACGTCCCGCGCCGACAGGACCGTGACCGAGACCCGCTCAGAGTCCGGGCTGTACTCCAGAGACAGGAGCAGGTCGGCGCACTTACACACCGGGAACCGAGGGGAGGAGGAGAGGTCCATGGGAGGGTCCAGGACCGGGGGCTGCTCCTGCTGCGGGACAGAGACCACAGCGACACCGGGGTCAGGTTAGGGTTCAGTGAAATCTGGTTTTACTGTGTGTGGGTCCCAGTTTGGAGGAGCAGACAGGAGCAGTGACACAGGCCCTGTGAACACACACTTTTATAACAACTAACTTCAACTTCTGCAACTTCAGAAACTCCTCTCAGTGCAAACGTGTGTTCCACAGAAGAAACCAGAACTAAACTAGGTCTAAACCGGGTCTAAACCAGAACTAAACTAGGTCTAAACTAGGTCTAAACCAGGGCTAAACCAGGTCTAAACCAGGATTAAACTGGGACTAAACCAGGGCTAAACCAGGGCTAAACCAGGTCTAAACCAGGTCTAAACCAGGACTAAACTGGGACTAAACCAGGTCTAAACTGGGACTAAACCAGGGCTAAACCAGCACTAAACCAGGTCTAAACCAGGGCTAAACCAGGTCTAAACTGGGACTAAACCAGGTCTAAACTGGGACTAAACCAGGGCTAAACCAGCACTAAACCAGGTCTAAACCAGGGCTAAACCAGGATTAAACCGGGACTAAACCAGGGCTAAACCAGGACTAAACCAGGGCTAAACCAAAACTAAACCAGGGTTAAACCATGTCTAAACCAGGTCTAAACTGGGTCTAAACCAGATGTAGTAGTAGTAGTAGTAGTAGTAGTAGTAGTAGTAGTAGTAGTAGGGGTGTAACAACATGTTTTTGCAATGATATGATACATATCGATTAGAATAGTTTTGATCTGATTGAAGAACAATATTGGCTAATTTGGAATGATTCAACACCTTCATATCGATAATCGATACAGCAACTTAAATAAGATAGATTAGATAAAGTTGTCATTATACCCCTACCACCAACCATCAGGTTAATGGGCGAACGGCTCTACCTACTGAGCTACTGCCCCCTACTGTATCTAATGTAGGGAATAAAGAAAGTTACTACAGCTCTGTATAGTGTGTACTGTTCAGTTTTAAAGTGCAGAGTGAGGCTGAGTTCTCCCTGGAGCAGATCTGAGCCACGCAGTCGACAAACACTGCATCGATGTTTACACAGCGGTCACCATGGAAACAACGGGGTCAGAGGTCAACACAGGTGAATCTAAAACCAACAAACCTTACTGTAGACTGCTCACTCGTTTATTTAAAGGGATGGTTTGGTATTTGGTAAATGTAAAGCAAGATACACAGTAAAGTCTGAGATGAATTAATTATTAAACCTCTGGGATTTAATGTGTTGTCGGACTGAGCAGGAGAGGCGTTCACCAGCACTCAGTACTAAACAGACAGAATAGACCCTTTTCACGTGACGTCAGACAACTTCCGTTTTGAGACGATGGGATGTATCTTCATTTCCTTCTCCCATAAGAAATTCACCCAGACTTTTTTCAAATTGCCGTTTACAAGTTTACACAATATACAGCGATTTTCAAATGAATATTTACCCACAAAACGTTCAAAATTCGCGAAAGGATATTAATTCTTCAACGAAGGATACTTGGATTATGAAGTGAGTGCTTTGTTATGTAGCTAGATAGCGTTAGCAACATGGCTAAGTGATAGAGCTGTGCTATAAAACAGTGTTAGATCATGTCATGAGCTGAGTTTATCTGAATATTTGACAATCTGCTTATCAGGAAATACCACTGGATAGTACTACAGTATATTTTCATTTAGTAAAGCTCTGTGCTCGAACACTGACTCTGCTGCAGTGATCAGTCTGTGACAAAATAATAGACTTTTCACATCTACTGCCAAAACTACAAACTAATCTTTAATTTAATTCATCAGCAAATCTCTGTACATCATGTAGCCTTATATTTGGCAAATTTTTAAGACTCCGAGTAAATTCCATACTGGCGAGCCGCAGCACTGGAAATGAAGATACATCCCATCGTCTCAAAACAGTAAGTTGTCTGACGTCGTCGTGAAAAGGGCCTTTAACACTCGACGACGTAGATTATGGGTCCCCTCCATCGCTTGTGATTCATTGTTTTTGTCCATCGTGTTTAAAAGTAAACCAGGGCAAAAACAGGGCTAAATGAGGACTAAACCAGGTCTAAACCAGGTCTAAATGAGGACTAAACCAGGACTAAACCAGGTCTAAAACAGGGCTAAATGAGGACTAAACCAGGTCTAAACCAGGTCTAAATGAGGACTAAACCAGGACTAAACCAGGTCTAAAACAGGGCTAAATGAGGACTAAACCAGGTCTAAACCAGGTCTAAATGAGGACTAAACCAGGACTAAACCAGGTCTAAAACAGGGCTAAATGATGACTAAACCAGGTCTAAAATGAGGACTAAACCAGGACTAAACCAGGTCTAAAACAGGGCTAAATGATGACTAAACCAGGTCTAAAATGAGGACTAAACCAGGACTAAACCAGGTCTAAAACAGGACTAAATGAGGACTAAACCAGGTCTAAAACAGGGCTAAATGAGGACTAAACCAGGTCTAAATGAGGACTAAACCAGGTCTAAAATGAGGACTAAACCAGGACTAAACCAGGTCTAAAACAGGGCTAAATGATGACTAAACCAGGTCTAAAATGAGGACTAAACCAGGGCTAAACCAGGTCTAAAACAGGACTAAATGAGGACTAAACCAGGTCTAAACCAGGTCTAAAACAGGACTAAATGAGGACTAAACCAGGTCTAAAACAGGGCTAAATGAGGACTAAACCAGGTCTAAAACAGGACTAAAATGAGGACTAAACCAGGTCTAAAACAGGGCTAAATGAGGACTAAACCAGGTCTAAAATGAGGACTAAACCAGGTCTCCCTTTAGTGACAGTACAGTGCAGTACCTCTGGGCTCCAGGTGGAGGAGCTGTCCGTGCCGTCTTCTCTGTCCACCGCTGTCTGAGCCTCTATGTCCTCGCTGCCGTCTGCCGCCTGCCTCACCGCACTCAGACCGGGACTGGGCATGGTCCTGGGCTGGTTCAGACTAGTCCTGGTCTGGTTCAGGCTGGTCCTGTCCCCACTAGACTGGTTTAGACTCGCTCGGTCCACACTGGTTTGACTCGGACTGGTCCTGTCAGCGTTCGGTGGGGTTAGACCGGGTTGGTCCTCCTGCGTGGACCCTCTGCTCCTCTTGGACTGCCCGGACCTGGAGCTGGTCCTGGTCTGGACTTCCTCGGCCGCTGCAGAGAGAGGATCCTGGGCTGGAGGAGCAGACTCTGGACAAAGAAAGAAAAAATAAGTCAGTTTTTCAAATTAATGGCTGATAATCAATTCAGAGAAGAAGCGATAACAGTGTGGAATATAAGTCTCTGCATTTACTGTGTCACAATCAAAACCAGGCTAAACCAGGACTAAACCAGGGCTAAACCAGGACTAAACCAGGACTAAACTAGGACTAAACCAGGGCTAAACCAGGACTAAACCAGGACTAAACCAGGACCAAACCAGGGCTAAACCAGGGCTAAACCAGGGCTAAAACAGGACTAAACTAGGACTAAACCAGGACTAAACTAGGACTAAACCAGGACTAAACCAGGACTAAACCAGGACCAAACCAGGGCTAAACCAGGGCTAAAACAGGACTAAACTAGGACTAAACCAGGGCTAAACTAGGAATAAACCAGAACTAAACTAGGACTAAACCAGGACCAAACCAGGGCTAAACCAGGACTAAACTAGGACTAAACGAGGGCTAAACTAGGAATAAACCAGAACTAAACTAGGACTAAACCAGGACTAAACTAGGACTAAACCAGGACTAAACTAGGACTAAACCAGGACCAAACCAGGGCTAAACCAGGACTAAACTAGGACTAAACCAGGACTAAACTAGGACTAAACTAGGACTAAACTAGAACTAAACTAGAACTAAACTAGGACTAAACTAGGACTAAACTAGGACTAAACCAGGGCTAAACCAGGACTAAACTAAGACTAAACCAGGGCTAAACTAGGACTAAACCAGGACCAAACCAGGGCTAAACCAGGACTAAACTAGGACTAAACCAGGGCTAAACTAGGACTAAACCAGGGCTAAACCAGGACCAAACCAGGACCAAACCAGGGCTAAACCAGGACTAAACTAGGACTAAACCAGGGCTAAACTAGGACTAAACCAGGGCTAAACCAGGACCAAACCAGGACTAAACTAGGACTAAACCAGGGCTAAACCAGGACTAAAAGTTAAAATCTGAGGTATATTGTGCAGCTCTCTATTTCTTGTTATCTTCACTGTTTAACCAAATAAACAAGTGAGTTTTTTTACATTAGCTCCCTTTCTGTTTTTAACAAAGCCAGACTTATCTCATTATTGGATCCTTTAAACCTTTTTGGACAACACTCTTCTCAGACTGAGCCTTTGTTGTAAACGAGTCTTGTCCTGATTTAATCTCCTGTTGTACAATCATCCGTTAGAACGAGCCGTACCTGAGTCAGTAATTACCTCCTCTCTCTCTCTCTCTCTCTCTCCCCCTTTAAACCTCTCTCTGTGTCTCTGTCTGTTTTTATGAATGGATGTTGCACACGGAGATCTCCATGGCAACAGCATCCTCAGATCTCCATAGTAACCGCATCCTCCTGAGTCATCGCCGCCGCACGAGGAGAGGACCAAACCGAGAATAAATAAAGACGGGTTTGAAAACACAGCAGCGAGCCTGACCCGACATGGCGACCGTTGTTCTGGGACTGGATTATTTTATTTTTTGTCTTCTCTGACGGCTTTTTCCTGTCGTACTATGGGCCTGAAGCGGGGCCTGCAAGAACCCACAGGGGGCAGACTCACAAACACTGTAGGAGTGAGGGGGGCAGACTTTCAGACTCTCTGTAGGAGTGAGTAGTAGCAGTGGGATCTCTGTCTGCTCTGTCTGTTTCATTAAAGCAACCTTACTGACCACAATCGCACTCTGGCCTCGGTGTTTCCTGCTTCTCTGTTTTTCATGACATCACTTAATGAAGAGGCCAAAAGAAAAAAGAAACTCATGTCTGATAACCCTTTGCCATAGAGGCAGCAAGGAGCCTTGATGGATTTTTCAAAGAAACAGGGAAGACACATTGCCTTCATATAGTTTAATGTACCATATTTTCCAGGCTATACATCGCTCCGGAGTATAAGTGGCAATAGCAAAAAAATGCATAATGAAGAAGAAAAAAACGTATATAAGTCACACTGGACTATAAGCCGCATTTTTTGGGGGAAATTTATTTTACAAAATCCCACACCAAGAACAGACATTTCATGTTGAAAGGCAAGTTATAGTAATAATAGAATAGAGAACAACAGCTGAATAGGTGTGCGCTATGCTAACGTAACACATTGATGGTTATTCAGCTACATGAAGCATAAACAACGAACTGAATAGGTGTCTCGTATGTTAACGTAATATATTAACAGTTATTCACATAACTATAGCATAAAGAACATAATATAACAAGTTCACCAAACTCACCATCTCACTCCTAATCGCTAAATCCTTTAAATTCTTCATCCTCAGTGTCGCTTCTGAACAACTCCGCCAACTCCGGAGGTAGACGAAGCGCCGCTTCCTCCTCTGCGTGGCTGTCGTCAGACTCAGCATCAGTTCCATTTCCAATTATTCCTCTTTCTCAGTTGTCTTTATAGCCTAAGTTGTTGTTGGTAATGTTTACATTTTAAATTGTCAGTGGTACAGGTGCAGCAGATGCTGGGACACAAGCCTAGAGCGCCCTCTAACCAACACCTGAAATATTTTAATATATAAGTCACACCTGAGTATACGTCACTCCCCGAGCCAGACGATGGAAAAAAGTGCGACTTATAGTCCAGAAAATACGGTTGTTTTTTTTGTTTCAAAAATAATTTGAACTCACTCAAGTTCGTGCTCCTCTGCAGGATACGGCCCCCCCCCCCCCCCCTCCCTCTGCGGGACATGAGGCGCATGATTTGGAGCAGCGCGGTGTCAAAGCAGAGGCACAGGGGGAACAGACACAGATCATGGACACTGGGGACAGTTTTGAGTCCATAAAGGTGCACTACAGTTCTCCACCTCATATTCATGGAGATACAATCATAAATAACTCACCGGAAAAAAGACCTGTGGTAAAATAGCCCACGCCTCACCACAGAAGTGCACAAAGCCTTAGGTTTATTACTATAAAAGCAACATAAAACATAAGTTCAGTCGTCCTCACTAAAGTTTCTGTAGCCTGTAGTGTTTTCTTTAGCCTCTGTACCATTGCAGTGTGATGAGGAGGACTGAGGCTCCTGAGGATTTAAATTTATGTTACAGTCTGTGTTGAGATGTTGGCTGTTGATGATATTTTATCAACTAAAATGCACCAGGATACAAGAAATTACATCTGTTTTGTTAAAATCAGTTTGCCTGATGTACATGCATCAGAGTTGTCTGTGTGTAAGCTCCCTAAAAGTTTTCTGAAGGTCTTGGTGATTGATTATATAAACAATATCAGGTGAATAGTTTCCTTGTTTTTAGCGGATTTCAAAGAGCTTGTGATGTGCTCTGTCAATGATTCCTGGGCCACTTTTTCCCCCAATTGCCCCAGGATGAGACACAAGGCTCTGGACTCACCGGTCAGAACTGGGGCTAGATCAAAACCTACTAAAGACTAAACCAGGACTAAACCAGGGCTAAGCCAGCTCTAAACCAGTATTTCCTCGTACCTTCCATGTCGGAGGGCTCGGTGCTGGCCTCCTCGTGGTCCGACAGCCGTGAGAACCTGTGCCTCTTGTTCAGCGACCTCTGTGACTGAGAGTGGGGCTGGGGTTGGGGCGGCTCAGCGTTGGCCGCGCCGTTGGCCGAAGAAGAAGCCGCCGCGTTCTTGAAGCTCTGCGACCGGGACACGGAGATCTCGAACTGCTTCAGGATCTCGGCCTCGCTGTCCGTCGAGCTCGAGCCGTAGTCGTCGTCTTCATTTCCGAAACTCTTGACTAGGAAAACAGGAACAAGATCAGGGGGAAAAAAAACAAGGGCTCAGAGAAAAGAGGAGAGACTGGGAGAAGAACAGGAGAGAGATTAGGAAAAGATTTAGTCTGAAGAAATCACAGTTTGGTGCGTGTCAGTCTCGCTCAAATCCTTGCCCATTTTTTCTGCTTTTCACACATCATCATGCTGCGCTGTTTGTTTACAAGTCGCACGATGTCGCCAACACTTTCAATACCGGTGCAGTAGAAAACAGTGAGCCAAGCAGCCTGAAGTATCTGTCCTGTTTTGTCCCGTTTTTGTCATATTTTGGAACAAGCTGCATGGTGTTAATTCACTTTTTACTGTGAGAAAACTACTGCTGCCATCCTGAAGCATCATGTTTGGATTTAAAATATCCATTGTAACGCTAATGGAATTTATCAGCTCAATCACAAAATTGACACATCTTTGTAAAAAAAGTTAAATAAAAGCACAAATTGTAAAAATATTAATTAAAAATGCATATAAATAAACAAACAAAGCTACTATTTTACTTTATAGAGTTTCTACATAAAAATAATAACTCTGAAGCTTAGTGCAGGAGCCTTGGTAAAGAGCTAAATGCGTGCTGTGGTGTATGCAGGGCAAATACAGCCTGCCTTGGCGTCGTGGGTTTGATTCCGGACTCCAACATTTCGCTGAACGTCTGTCCCCGCTCTATCCCCCTTCATTTCCTGTCACATCTCATTTGCACGGTCTAATGAAGCCAAAAAGGACTAAAAATGATCTAAGATTTAAAAAGAAAAGTGCTAAAGGTGTTTCTTCCTAAGGTCCTTTTGTTTCACAGATAATTCCTCTTACAATACACTCTCACTTTATATGAATTAAAATAGTTATTATTAGCATAAATAATAATAGGTTTAATAGTTTTTGATAACTTACGCGGCTGCTCATCAGTTTGAACTCGACAACAAGTACAACATGCCCCCATCTGAAGAAAACACGGCTAAAACGACTGCAAAGACACAAAAATACGTTATATTATGCTCTGTCTCGTCTATTCTGGAACTACGTCAATGCAAGACTTTTAGTGCAGCGGTTCTCAAACTGTGGTACGTGTCCCTCTGGTGGTACTCGGGTCCTTCGCTGTTTTAGTCCTGCTCTGGTTGAGGTTTAGACCAAGGGTTAGTCCATGGTTTAGATCTGGTTTAGTCCATGTTTATTCAGATTCATTCAAGTAAGTCCTGGTTTAACCCTTGTTTAGTCCTGGTTTAGGTCCATTGTAGTCCATTAAAGAAGTTACTTGAAAAGCTAACCTTTTCTGTAATGTAAACCAGGTCTAAACCAGGACCTGTCCCACAGTCTGAGACCCCCTGCTTTGGTCCTCAGTTCTAATCCCTCTCTGAGTGAATTCCAGGTCCTACCTGGTCCTGAGCGCGGTGTAGTAATTTCAGGTCAGTAGTACTGTGTTTGTACTGATTTTGTTCTGGATATCGCTATAAATACTCGAGGCTCCTCCCACAGAGCCACACTTTAGACAAACACAGAGACAAAAGAGCGTCTTGCAGCAGAGAGAGCCACTCACGTCAGACCAGGATGTGTTAATAAGACAGAGTTTATGTGGAGTGATATTATATAAGGAAGTGAGGAGAGAAGAAGGAGCAGGGGGCATTTTTATTTTTTATTTTTTTGGATTTGAGGAAATGGTTTAATCTCCTAAAAGCATGTTGTGACCAGAATCTTCTGTGAAAACTAGACTTTTAGAAGTCATAAAGGCTTTATTCTTGCATCGGAAACATTGACAGTGAGGGGAACGAGCCCCTTCACTGAAACTCCTCGCTGCACAGGGACATAACTTTAAGCGGACGACAACAGTTTTTGCTGAATCCACAGTAATTCGATTGTGGTTTGGACTTTCGTTTACACGAGGACGGGGTTTACGTTTCTGAATCCGCAGTGTTTTGAAAACTCTGGAGGAGGTGTTCTGGTCTCACAGTGGGAGCCGCTCAGAGCCGCTCTGCTCTCTGTAAACTGTGAAAACAGCGACTCACTGAAAACAATGAAAAGCCAAAATCTGACTTTTTGAGAATGGCTCCTGAAAAGCACAAGAGTCTAAACTTTTTGGGAAGTTCCAGGTGGTACTAGGATTTTTTCCTGCGGTTTACTCCTCTGTGTGGTGTAGAGCATTTGCAGGGCCCTCAGCGCCCTTTGCTGGACAAATATGGGTACTACAGTTTATTCTAACCCACTCTTGTTTTCTTCACACCGCAGTGTTTTTGTGTAAATGTGAATCAGACGAGGCAGGACTGTTGTATTTTCCTGGCCAGCGTTGTCGCGGCTCTAACACAAACCTGGCAAAAGCTAAATTGCGCTAACGTAAGCACAGTTGCTAACGTTATATTAATCTGAAATGGCTCCCGTTGAAAACGTTTGTGAAGGGGCGGGACTTTCAGTAGAATACTTGGAGGTGATTGGATAAAGCCCCAGCTCTGTAGCTAAACAACAGAGCTCTACAACATTAAAACAACACAAGGAAGACATTGCTAAATTTTTTTTGCTGTTTTTTGTAAATGTAGAGCGGCATACCTTAAGTTTTTCCGCGTCGCCATGTTGTTACCAAGTGTCGCTAAAAGTGCTTGTTGTTGGCAAACTTAAAACCCGCCCACTCGCAGCAGTACTGCCACACCATTGGCCTGGCTGTCACAGGTCCGAACACAAACAGATCGGCAGGAGCAGGACAAGATGGATTTTGTGAATTTTTAAACTCAAATTTCACGACAATCTGTCTTGTTTTGACGATCTCTTACAGCCTAAAACCTACAGTTTGCTTGGCAGTCAAGAGTTTTGTTTTTTTTTCCCCCCAAGAAGAGGAAAGTAATTGCATGAAGGTTAATATTTGCCTTTGGTAGTCAGAGTTTGCTGTTAATGTCAGTGTATTACTGGCTTCAACAACAACAGCTGACAGTGAGTGAGCGGCTCCTTGTGAAGTCTCCACTGCATTCACAAGAAGTACACAAGATGACCATTACAGCTTTCATAAATAACAAAAAAAAAAGTAAAAAATTCACAGAACTAAATATTGCAAAAGAGGGTTCCATGTCTCTTCCCATTTTGATAGGTTTCCAGAGTTTATGAGCCACAATTTTCCCATTGATATTACACTGACTAACTCATTGAGCCAGTTCCTGAAGCTTGGCGGAGATGATGTTTTCCATTCTTAAAGAATGAGTTTTTTGGCCAGAACTGTCCCAAGAAGCAGAGCATTCCTCAGGCGTCTCAGCAGAGTGTGTGCTTCTGTGTGTGGTGCTGCAGTGAAGCCCGAAATTATTCATTCCTCTGCCAAATTCTCACTTAAAGTTACTTTCATTCAACCAGCAAGTTTTATTTGACCAGAAATGACACTGACTTCTTCCAAAAGATAATGAGACGATGTACAAGAGGTATCACTGTGGAAAAAATATTTCTCCACTTTTTTTTACATTTGAACAAAAAGTGGCATGTTGTTTGAATGAAAGTAACTTTAAGTCAGAATTTGCCAGGGGTATGAATAATTTTGGGCTTCGCTGTGTCTGGGTGGAGTAGGACTGCACAATATGGAAAAAACGTGATATTCTATAACTCTGTTGAAAAATGCAATAAGAATATTACTGAGATATTTTAAAATAGGGCCTACTTTTCTGACATAGTAAGTTAAATTCACTTAAAACTAAAATGTAAGTCTCTGTATTCTAAACTTAACACAGATTAAACCCTGAATAAAACAAGGCTAAACTGTGACTAAACTAAATTATTGCTAAAACTGGACTTTTTAAACATTTTTATTTAGTCACAACACATGTTCTTTTAAGGCTCTGGTGGAAAATGATTCTTCAGTGTAAATCTCTGTCAGATGGAAGACCACAGCGTTATTGTGATATATTTAGATTCTTGCGATACGGATATTGCGTTTGCTGATATTGCGATAACAATAATTTTGCGATATATTGTGCAGGGTCAAATGCAGAGGGCACATTTCCCAACAGGGACAATAAACTCAAAGTTCTGTGGCACTAACTTGGTCCATTTTTTATTATAGATACAGAGACATCATAAATTCTTTTCTTCCATACAAAGTAAACACAGCATTCCTTTCTCAATCAATCCTAGAAAATATACACACGGCACAGAGGTTTGACAAGCGTTTCTGGCTGTCTCCATCCAATTTTTTATTACATATTAACAATGAGAACATTCAAACACCCAGAGACGGAACAATAGGAACGCATGTAGCTGTGTATGACATCAGAAATAAAAAAATATTACAAAGAGGGTTTTGAAAAGAGATAGCTGACTAACATTGGGTATAGGGCTGCACAATATATCTCAAAATTATCGCAATATCAGCAAACGCAATATCAGTATCGCAAGAATCTAAATATATCACAATAACGCTGTGGTCTTCCATCTGACAGAGATTTACACTGAAGAATCATTTTCCACCAGAGCCTTAAAAGAACATGTGTTGTGACTAAATAAAAATGTTTAAAAAGTCCAGTTTTAGTGGTAATTTAATTAATTTAGTCACAGCTTAGCCTTGTTTTATTCCTGGTTTAGTCTGTGTTAAGTTTTGATTTTGTGGCTGTTTTGACTTGTAAATACAGGAACTTACATTTTTGTGAAATGTAGTAAATTTAACTTACTATGTTCAAAAAGTAGGCTCTATTTTCAAATATCGCAATATTATCATTATTGCAATTTTCAACATCGAATATCGCATGTTTTCTCCATATCGTGCAGCCCTAATTGGGTAGTCCTTTAATTTGTACTGACTAGGGATGTAACGATGTCCAAATCTCACAGCACAATATTATCACGATATTAACCTATTAACAATACAATATTTATTGCGATATTATGGAAATGCTCACAATAACATTTATTATATAAAAATGCCCCGCCAAGCCTTTGGTGCAATAATTATTGTCATATTTCATGTTTTATCTGCTCTAAAGTGTGACAGAGCACTAAGTTTTCATCTGGATCACATTAGTTTGGTCTGACAACAAAAGTTTTAAACAGCAGCTCAAACAGGTGCCATGAGCAATGACCATATAAGGAACTTCCCCTTCTTATAGGTCGGTATCCATGAGGCTCTGTAAACAAACAGCAGTCTCTCATCACTGATCTGGGGTCAGCACAGAGGCAGAGTGTTCTCTGTTTGATTTTATCCACAAACTCCTACTCACAGCCCTCTTCTGCTGGACACTGGAGTTAGTTTTTTAGTTTTCAGTGCAAGTCCAGCCCCGGCCTGTAGTCCGCGCCTCTGAGGCTGTCGCGCGCACGCAGACGAGTAACTTTTAAAGCATTATTTACAAACGTTTTGAATCCTCCGCTACAGGAAACAGCCACGAGTCTTGATATTTGCTGTAAACACCAGCCTCCTCCTCCAGGTCGGCTCATGTGTTGACTGCACTCAGGCTCAGGAGCAAAGGATCATGGTCTATGTAGTTCTCTCTGCTTTTTACCACACCACCATGAATTTTGATACCGTAACGAGACCACGACGTGAATACCGTTAAATTCCCAGCACTGACAAAGTTAGGTCAGTACTGTTTGGTATATTTTTCCCACTTTTCCTAATGTTTAACAAATAGATTCATCTTTAAATTTACCAGTTTTACTTTCAAAATAAAAGAAAAGTGGAAACGGGACAGAAAAAACTAAAATAACAGCATCCGTGTGCAGATTAAACCAGGACGTATTCCCTTCTCCTCTCTTGACTCACCCAGTCCTCCGCGGGCCCCGCTCCGGTTCCTCTTGCGCCGCTGGCCCCTGGGCTCCAGGCACGGCAGGCCCCCGACCTCAGAGAAACACAGCTTCTTATTGATGAAGAGGAAGAGCAGCGCCAGGGCCACGATGAAGATCCCCACGGCAGAGAGGAAGCCAATGGCCTCCGGAGTGACTGGGAGTATGAGAGGACAGAGGACAACACAGCGGTCAGACCACACCAACAGACAACCTCCACAAACATCAACAAGTAAACAAGTAAACAAGAACAAATGGAGGAACGAGGAGACGAGGAGAGACCAGCAACAGCTTAGAATACACTCAGAAAAATGAACCGTGCACATTTTTAACTATGTTTTAAAACAGTTTCTGAGTTTGATGAGTAAAGACATTGCAGCCAGCCTTGCAACAATGGGAGCATGGACCCGGCGTCCATGAAGTCTCAGGACTGGCCCTGGATCAGCCACAACAACAAGACAGAGATGGATTTATTACTGAGGCGTTGGTCATGGCAGAGACCAGGAGTAAGAATGAACCAGGACTAAGGATCCAGGCCTAAACTGTGACTCAAAAAGGTTTAAACCAGGACTAAACATTGGACTAAATCATAACAAAACAGCCTCAAAACCAAGTCTAAAACAGGATTAAACCAGGACTAAATCAGGACTTAAATTTGTCTAAACTTCCAGGATTAAACCTAGGAACCAGGACTTAATTTTGTCAAAAACCAGGACTAAGCCAGGACGAAACTAGGACATAACCTAGGTCTAAGCCTAGATCTAAACCAAGACTAAACCAGGACTAAACTAGGACATAACCTAGGTCTAAGCCTAGATCTCAACCAAGACTAAACCAGGACTAAACTAGGACATAACCTAGATCTAAACCAAGACTAAACCAGGACTAAACTAGGACATAACCTAGGTCTAAGCCTAGATCTAAACCAAGACTAAACTAGGACATAACCTAGGTCTAAACCAGGACTAACCCTAGGTCTAAACCAGGACTAAACCAGGGCTGATCCTCTTAGATCCAATTAGTTTAGTAAATAGAACTGAAGCTCCCTCTGGTGGTTGCAGTCGGTATTACAGCTGTACTCCTGCAGGACCAGGACTAAACCAAGAATAAACCAGTACTAAACCAAGAATAAACCAGGATTAAACCAAGACAGGAATAAAACCTGACCAGGAGTAAATCAGACCCAACACTAGAGAAAAGAACGTTAAACACAAAACTAGGTTCAAACTAGGACTAAACCAGAACAAAGAGGATTAAACACTAAATACTGCAGATACTGCAGTGTCAACTGGTGGGTGGGGGCCCCAAAAGTGTGTCACAGGCATGTTCTTAGCAGGAGAAGAAAATAGGACACAAATAATGTTAAAGGTGGGTCAGAACTAAAAAAGAGACAACTTTACACTTTGGGACTAAAGCCAGAACTACAAAAACAAATCTAAACCAGTTCTAAAGAGGACTAACTGTGGATAAACTAGTACCCAAACAGGAACCGACGACCCAGAACACAAAAGATCTGAACCAGGACTAAACAAAGACTAAACACAAGACTAAATCACAACAAAAAAGGTCTAGACTGGGACTAATATATAATAATAATAAATGATGCCTAGAATAATTAATCTTAGAACTAGGCCAAGACTAAACCAGGACTAAACCAAGACTGAACTAGGACTAAACATTTGACTAAATAAAAAAAAAACAAAAAAAAAACAAGGCCTAAACCAAGACTAAATCAGATCTAAACCAGGTCTAAAGTAAAATACAGACCTACAGTTGGACAAAACTTGGACTAAACAAAGAACAAAACCAAGACAGACCCAAGGATAAACTAAACCAGGGCAAAACTAAGTACAAAAAGCGGACTAAAACTGGAATAGTGTAGGATTAAACCAGATCTAATCAGAACTAGTGTAAGAATGAACCGGGACTAAAGATCCAGGCGTAAACTGTGACTCAAAAAGGTCAAAACCAGGACTAAACCAGGACTAAACTGTTTAAATAAATGGTAAACCTACTATTGGTGGATGAAGCCTTAGTCCCGTTTTTTGCCGTCGCCATTGAATTTTTATTCCTCACCAAACCTCACCGTCGCTAACATCACCGCACTCGCGTTTTCATCTCAAGTCCTGCTCCTTTTCGCGGTCTTTAGGTCTCAGGTCCTGCCTTTAGGTCAGATCCTGGTCTAAGCCCTCGTGTCCTGGTCCAGTCCTGTGAGTGTGTGGCAGGTGTCACTCAGCGCCTCAGCTTCAGAGTTTTCCTGTTTGCGGAGGCAGAGGCGTGGCGCCGCTGGCCTCGAGTGAAGACTTTAGAAAGAGCAAAGTTTGTTTTGGATCGAGTAAAAATACCCGAGTCTGTGATAAAGAAGGAGAAGGAAGGAAGGGGAGGGCCGCAAACGACTCAGACA
The DNA here is from genome assembly GCA_020698575.1 of Bostrychus sinensis. Classification (NCBI taxonomy): domain Eukaryota; kingdom Metazoa; phylum Chordata; class Actinopteri; order Gobiiformes; family Eleotridae; genus Bostrychus; species Bostrychus sinensis. The sequence continues at coordinate 3,089,526 of CM036258.1, forward strand.
GGTTTTAAAAAAGGATATGAAGAAAGAAATGGTACAACAAATACAAAATACCACCGAGAAGCACAACGACCTGTGCCCAGACCCACCTGGACTTAAAGGGCTAAACCAGGGCTAAACCAGGGCTAAACCAGGACTAAACCAGGACTAAACCAGGGCTAAACCAGGATTAAACCAGGGCTAAACCAGGACTAAACCAGGACTAAACCAGGGCTAAACCAGGGCTAAACCAGGGCTAAACCAGGACTAAACCAGGACTAAACCAGGGCTAAACCAGGACTAAACCAGGACTAAACCAGGGCTAAACCAGGGCTAAACCAGGGCTAAACCAGGACTAAACCAGGGCTAAACCAGGGCTAAACCAGGACTAAACCAGGACTAAACCAGGGCTAAACCAGGATTAAACCAGGGCTAAACCAGGGCTAAACCAGAGCTAAACCAGGGCTAAACCAGGACTAAACCAGGGCTAAACCAGGGCTAAACCAGGGCTAAACCAGGACTAAACCAGGGCTAAACCAGGACTAAACCAGGACTAAACCAGGGCTAAACCAGGATTAAACCAGGGCTAAACCAGGGCTAAACCAGAGCTAAACCAGGACTAAACCAGGGCTAAACCAGGGCTAAACCAGGATTAAACCAGGGCTAAACCAGGGCTAAACCAGGATTAAACCAGGCTTAAACCAGGATTAAACCAGGACTAAACCAGGGACTAAACCAGGATTAAACCAGGGCTAAACCAGGGCTAAACCAGAGCTAAACCAGGGCTAAACCAGGGCTAAACCAGAGCTAAACCAGGACTAAACCAGGGCTAAACCAGGGCTAAACCAGGGCTAAACCAGTACTAAACCAGGATTAAACCAGGGCTAAACCAGGGCTAAACCAGGGCTAAACCAGGGCCAAACCAGGACTAAACCAGTACTAAACCAGGATTAAACCAGGGCTAAACCAGGACTAAACCAGGGCTAAACCAGGGCTAAACCAGTACTAAACCAGGGCTAAACCAGGGATAAACCAGTACTAAACCAGGGCTAAACCAGGGCTAAACCAGGGCTAAACCAGTATTAAACCAGGGCTAAACCAGGGCCAAACCAGGACTAAACCAGTACTAAACCAGGATTAAACCAGGGCTAAACCAGGACTAAACCAGGGCTAAACCAGGGCTAAACCAGTACTAAACCAGGGCTAAACCAGGGCTAAACCAGGGCTAAACCAGGGCCAAACCAGGACTAAACCAGTACTAAACCAGGATTAAACCAGGGCTAAACCAGGACTAAACCAGGGCTAAACCAGGGCTAAACCAGTACTAAACCAGGGCTAAACCAGGGATAAACCAGTACTAAACCAGGGCTAAACCAGGATTAAACCAGGGCTAAACCAGAGCTAAACCAGGGCCAAACCAGGACTTAAACCAGTACTAAACCAGGATTAAACCAGGGCTAAACCAGGGCTAAACCAGGGCTAAACCAGTACTAAACCAGGATTAAACCAGGGCTAAACCAGGGCTAAACCAGGGCTAAACCAGGGCCAAACCAGGACTAAACCAGTACTAAACCAGGATTAAACCAGGGCTAAACCAGGACTAAACCAGGGCTAAACCAGGGCTAAACCAGTACTAAACCAGGGCTAAACCAGGGATAAACCAGTACTAAACCAGGGCTAAACCAGGGATAAACCAGTACTAAACCAGGGCTAAACCAGGGCTAAACCAGTATTAAACCAGGGCTAAACCAGTACTAAACCAGGGCTAAACCAGTACTAAACCAGGGCTAAACCAGGACTAAACCAGGGCTAAACCAGGATTAAACCAGGGCTAAACCAGTACTAAACCAGGGCTAAACCAGTACTAAACCAGGGCTAAACCAGGACTAAACCAGGGCTAAACCAGGACTAAACCTAGACTAAACCAGGGCTAAACCAGTACTAAACCAGGGCTAAACCAGGACTAAACCTAGACTAAACCAGGGCTAAACCAGGACTAAACCAGGGCTAAACCAGGGCTAAACCAGGGCTAAACCAGGACTAAACCTAGACTAAACCAGGGCTAAACCAGGACTAAACCACGGCTAAACCAGGGCTAAACCAGGACTAAAGCAGGGCTAAACCAGGGCTAAACCAGGACTAAAGCAGGGCTAAACCAGGTCCTGGCTCCATAATAATCTTGTGGCTTACTGCAGAATCTACTGACAACGCTCAAGCCTGCGTTTGAATAATGTCACCACAGAGAAGACTTTGAACTTTGTGTCTTCAGCAGCAGATTCTGACCTGACCCTCACATGAACGCAGCCTATACTCAAGTTAGAGATGAATCCATCGTTTAATTAGCTGACAATTAGCTAAATAATTGATTATAATCGATTATTCCGTCTATTTGTTGCAGGGATTTACAGCCATTTATTTTTCTATTCTGTTCTTCATTCATTCAACCCCCAGAAATTAGCACTCCTCAGTACAAGCTCCTAGTAGTAGTAGTAGTAGTAGTAGTAGTAGTAGTGTCTCAGAGCGGGCCGTGGTTTGGTCTGAGGCTGGACCAGAGGCCGTGGCACTGGGCTGGAGATAATACACCAGGACTACACTGCAGTCCTCCTCCTGCCACTACATTACCCACGAGGCCGTGCTGCTCGGAGCCAGCAGCAGCTTTAACTGGGACACCGCTCACAAGAATCTGTCTCTGCTTTAACGCAAAGAGAAAGCTTGGTTCACTACGGTTTACACCTGGTTTAGACCTGGTTTAGTACTGGTTTAGTCTTGGTTTAGACCTGGTTTAGTGCTGGCCAGGTCCAACTCTGGCTTAGACCCGGTTTTGTTCTGGTTTAATCCTGTTCTAGTCCTGGTTTAGACTTGTTTTAGTTCTGGTTAAGCCCTGGTTTAGTCTTGGTTTAGTCCTAGTTAAGTCCTGGTTTAGACCCAGTTTCATTCTGGTTTAATCCCTCTCTAGACCTGCTTTAGACCTGGTTTAGTCCTGCTCTAGTCCTGGTTTAGTTCTGGTTTAGACTTGGTTTAGACCTGGTTTAGGTTTCAGAATTAATAAGCTGACAAACCAGGACTAAAGATCAGGCAAGACCCAGGAATAAACTATGACTCAAACAGGTCTAAACCAGGACTAAACCAGGTCTAAACCAGGTCTAAACCAGGTCTAAACCAGGACTAAACCAGGTCTAAACCAGAGACTAAACCAGAGACTAAACCAGAGACTAAACCAGGGACTAAACCAGGTCTAACCAGGATTAAACCAGATCTAACGTAGGTCTAAGCCAGGACAAAACCAGGACTGAAAATAAGATTAAACTAGGTCTCAATCAGGGCTAAACCAGGACAAAATCAGGGTTAAGCCAGGTCTAAATCTGGGCTAAACCAGATCTAAACCAAGTCTAAACCAGGACAGAAAATGGTACTAAACCAGGTCTAAATCAGGGCTAAACTTCAAAACAGAAACTTCAACCAGGTCTAAGAGAAGTCTGGACCACGGTCACTCACCACAGCCCACACTAAACTTGACCAAAACCAAGACTAGACCGTGCATAAAACCAGGACCATAAACCAGGTCTAAACCAGGTCTAAACCAGGAACCACGGAAGAACCCAGCTCCAAAACCGCGCCTCCTAAACCAAAATTAACCACAATTTGGCGTCTTTTCCGAAACGACAAAAGGAAGAAATGCGATAAAAAACACGCACAATGCTAAAACACGGATATTTTAATGATTGCTAAAGCCAGGTTAGCATAATTAGCTCCGGTACATAAACATTAACCTGCTGCATCATGAGCTCGTTATAAAAAAACAGGCCTTGAATTAGCGCCAAATGCGTCTGCGGTGCGTCAACAAAGCGGGAATCTGGGGGGAAAAACTCGGATTTAAACGCATTCTTCGCTCATTTCGCGTGGATAAATGAAGATAACGATGGTTGAAGTGGCGGGGTGAGGTGTGGCGGAGGTTGGTACTCACTGTCCGAGGCCATGGCTGCTCTCACGGCGGAACACGGCGGCTCTGAGGCGGCGGAGCATCCCTGTCTCCTCCCGCTGCTGCCTCCGCCTGCATCCGCTCCGGACGCACACGGAGCCGGAGGAGGGCGCACCGGGAGCAGCCGCAGCGCCGAAATTGCTAAACCTAAGACCAGTGCTGGAAAATAACCAAATACTTAAATATTTTATATTTTTAGGTAGAAACGGCTTTGACAAGTAGCATTTTTGGGGAAAATGCACATCCAGAGTAGGGAGACTAGATTTTTAGACCTAAAAACTGGGATACTTTTTTTTTTTCACTAATGACGGTGCATTTGAACTCATCAAGTGACAAAAAAGCTTCAGAAATTTATACAATTTTCTGTCATGTAAATAAAGAACACTTACTTTTTGATTTTTTTATGTAAGTTTATTATTAATGATGAAAATTTTAGTGACAGAAAGTCTTAACGGTTGAGTTTTTAGTTTCCTGTCCTTTTCTGTTGGTTAAAACTGGGACATGAGTGTTTTTACAGATATGTGGTGGGACATGGGACAAGGAGCCTCAAACTGGGACTGTCCCACTTAAATAGGGACGTCCTAATCTAGAGTAACTAGTTTTAATGCACTTGTTACTTGAGTAGGCTATTTCTATTTTTAAAGGGATTATATTCTGCAAAAATCAACATATTCTTTCCTTCTCCCATGTTCTCACGTTTCCTCATCAAAAACAGACCTGAAGTTGTTTTTGTTGAGTAATCCTGTATTCTCTGGCGCTGAGTTTCCTCAGACCTCAGAACGCTCAGCTCTACAAACCTCTGCCCACTCCAGGAAGCACGGACCAATCCACAAGCCGAAAAACAAAACAAAAAACAAAACAGTACAGTTTAAGAAAATAAAACCTTTTTATTCGTAAGTTAGTAACAGTAATAATAATGCATTAGTCCTATACAGATCTTTTCTAAACGCTCAAACTACTGAATAAAAATAAACTGAAATAAGTTGACTAAACCTGGAATAAATGAGTAGAATTCGCCTGAACCTGTTAAGTCATGAGATACTTTTCTCTATAACAACTTATACTACAACAGGGTCGCTCTAGGTTTTGTCTTGTGAAATTTAAGACCTTTTTAAGACTTTTTTTAATGCCACTTAGACTCAAATATAATACCAGCGTCGTCAACAGGGTTTCCCCAATGTCTTAAAAGCATTAAAAAGGTATTACATTTGATTGTGTCAAAATCAAAAGTATTGAAAGTTTTAAATATTATGAGCAGGTTTTAAATTTTGTTCATCTAGGTCTTAAAATTGTCAAAACATTGTTATTTTTACAAAAAAAGTAGAGTCACCACAATAACAAAATATATTTATTGAAGAAATGTTGTCTTTCATCTGTGTTAGACTTTAAAATAAAACCCTTGAGTTTCAGAGTAGTGCAGATAATTTCTTAGTGTAAAATTCATACAGATTATTGTTCTGTTGTTGACGATGCTGGCATTAAATTTCACTCTGAGTGGCATTAAAAAAAAGACTTAAAAAAGTCTTAAATTTCACAAACCCAAACCTGGAGCTACCCCGACCAACAATAACCAATAAAAAACAATAATCTGTATGAATCTGTAAGGAATTATCCGTACTACTCTTTTAAACTCAAGGGTTTTATTTTAAAAGTCTAATACAGATGAAAGAACTCCAGCACTGCATTAAAAAAATCATTATTCATTTCAATCATAACATTTCTTCAATAAATATATTTTGTTATTGTGGTGACACTACTTTTTGTAAAATTAACACAATGTTTAGACTAATGCTAAGCCCTAGATGAACTAAATTTAATACTTTTAATATTTAATACTTTTAAGACCTTGGGGATGCCCTGTACAAAAACGTAGGCTACTTACTTGAATAGTACAAAAAGACTTTTACTGAAGTAATGAGTACTAGGCCTAAAAGTATTTTCAGCTCAGGGGCACAGTAACAGCAGCAGCGGAAACTAAAAACGTTTAAAACACACTTCTCACTCCAGAAATGGTCACAACAGGAAACTATAAGTAAGCATCAAAAATGTTTAAGTCCATATGTTTTTTATTGTCAAGTATTTTGTGCATTTAATTTCATTTCATAACATCTTTAAGGCAAATTTACAATTTTTATAAAAGGAAAGTGTAAAAATATAAATACAGGGCTAAAACGTAAACAGGTTTCACATTCTCTTCAGTAAAATGGGAAATAATAAAAAGGGTTAAAATGGTTGAAGCTCAGCTGTTTTCTGTCTTCCATCTGAATTTCTTGTAGCTTCGAGGAGGTTTGGGATTTTCTGGAGCAACAGAAATAAACTGGATGAGTCTCAGGCAAAAGAGAGCCACAGTACTGCAATTCAAGCAAGTACAAGTAAAAGTACAAGATCAACTGTAGGATTAAACAGAGGTGGAAAGATATTTCACTATCAGCAGTCAAGTAATGTACAATAATTAAATTATCTAAAGAATCTAAATGAGTAAAAGTATATTTGTAGTAGTACTTTCACTCAAGTAATAATTCTTCCACCTCATGGAGTGGTTTAAATCCAGAATCCAGAGTATTTACCACGAGGAGAAGAGTATTTACCACGAGGAGAAGAGTATTTACCACGAGGAGAAGAGTATTTACCGCGAGGAGAAGAGTATTTACCACGAGGAGAAGAGTATTTACTGCGAGGAGAAGAGTATTTACCGCGAGGAGAAGAGTATTTACCGCGAGGAGAAGAGTATTTACCACGAGAAGAGTATTTACCGCGAGGAGAAGAGTATTTACCGTGAGGAGAAGAGTATTTACCGCGAGGAGAAGAGTATTTACCACGAGAAGAGTATTTACCGCGAGGAGAAGAGTATTTACCGCGAGGAGAAGAGTATTTACCGCGAGGAGAAGAGTATTTACCGCGAGGAGAAGAGTATTTACCGCGAGGAGAAGAGTATTTACCGCGAGGAGAAGAGTATTTACCGTGAGGAGAAGAGTATTTACCACGAGAAGAGTATTTACCGCGAGGAGAAGAGTATTTACCGCGAGGAGGAGAGTATTTACCGCGAGGAGGAGAGTATTTACCGCGAGGAGAAGAGTATTTACCACGAGAAGAGTATTTACCGCGAGGAGAAGAGTATTTACCGCGAGGAGGAGAGTATTTACCGCGAGGAGGAGAGTATTTACCGCGAGGAGAAGAGTATTTACCACGAGAAGAGTATTTACCGCGAGGAGAAGAGTATTTACCGCGAGGAGAAGAGTATTTACCGCGAGGAGGAGAGTATTTACCGCGAGGAGGAGAGTATTTACCACGAGGAGAAGAGTATTTACCACGAGAAGAGTATTTACCGCGAGGAGAAGAGTATTTACCGTAGGAAGCAGAGCGCAGAGTGGTGAGGTGACTGATGCGAGTATGGGACGAAGCTTCTTTCCAAACGTCTCCTGAAAACACAGTAACTTCATTATCCACAGAACTAAAGAAATAAACAGTGACCAAGCTCAAATGTTGAATCACAAAAGGAGGTGAAATAGTTAAAAACATTATTTCTGTTTCAAAGGGGGGTAATTCAAATAATGATCATTATTTTGACACATTGTTCTTAGGAACATAAATTTCTTTGATTTATTATCATTATTATAAGTTTAAGATGATTATTTTTCATCTTAAGCTAGAGGTCTCTTGATGTCGACTGATCTGAGCAGCTATTCATATAAACTATCGGCTGATATAGCCCATTAGAAAATTATTGGGTATCAGCCGAAATCTGGCCGATATCCGCCGATATAAACAGTACTATTTTTACTGTGTGCTGGAATAAGACCTGTTTACTTGCAAATGAGGGCGTGCAGATGTTTCCAAACAGTTTGGCTTTTACTCTGCGGTTCATAGGAAACTCCCCAGATCACCTTCTCATGGCCTGAAAAGCTCAAAAAGGCAATACAAATATTTTGCTAATTTCTCTGCCATAAAACCTCATAGAACAAAAATTCAAAATGCATTTTGTAGTTCTCCCCATGCTCTACCTGCAGAGCAGGTTTAAATGAAATTTAATTTAAACAAATTTAGTTAAAGCTAAATAAAATAAATAAATATAATACATAAAATACACAATAAACCTCCCCACACCAATGCCCACTACAACCTACATAACACTCAGCATAAAGAACAATAAGCTGCTTTCTACAACATTTTAAAAATAGGTTTAGTCTAATAAAGTGGCCTGGGGTGGACACGCCATGTTCACGTAAACAAGAGCAGAAAGAAAAATGCTTTAAAATACTTAATTTTCCTAACGTATAACTGTAATGGCCGATGTATTACCTAATATCAGCATCGGCCTCAAAAACTCCATATCGGCCGGGCTCTAATATAAACAGGACTTGTTAATGCAGGACGCGGCTCCTGACCTGAAACCTGCACAGCGTTCGTGGCGCGGTACTTTAGCGTCCTCTGTTTAATTCTGCCGTAACGAGACGAGGCACCGGCGCAGGGCTCGGGGCTGGTCACATGATCCACCTCCACCGCACGATGTCGCCGAGCCTTAGACACCTGAGGAGAGAGAGAGAAGTGTCTGTGGTTAACTCTGTCACTGTTCTTAGGTTTAAACTGTCTCCTGTCCAGCCACACACAGACCTCTGCTGCCTGACCGTACGCTCGGGACTTGATGGAGGCCAAAAGATCTGCTCTTCTGGAGCTCTGAAGAAGAAGAAAATACACAGACGACATTATTATCTAGGCACGATACACTTTTAGCCCCTGACCCACCATTTGGGAACCAATGCAGGACTAAAGACCAAGACAAAACCAGGACAACTTCACTAAACCTGGGTATCCTAGGTCTAAAAGCAGGAGTAACTCAAGACCAAATGGATGGATAGTAACAAGATATCTGTAATAATTTATATAAATTTTCTGAAAAACACTGTACGAAGTTCATACACATTTTCCATGACTTTTCCAAAACCCTTGACTAAATTTCCAAGACCCGAATGGCTGAAATGACTTCTAAATAGTATTCAAAATGTCCAGTGTGGTGCATTAGAAACTTTTGCTGCAATTTCATTTTTTAAAATTGGAAATTAGTTGGGGGGGAAAAAACAAAACATTTGGGGCTCTTCCAATATGGAAACCATCTTAATAATGCTGTGACACACTATTTATAATTTGTTGTATGAAAGTATTTATATCTTTTCTGATTTTATTGTTTTATTATGATTTTAATACTTTGGTCGCCTTGAGTGTTGTAATGGGCTCTATAAATAAATGTTGGATTTATTGATTGATTCCTCCAGAAATATATTATTCCACTAATTTTACTGACTTATATCCTAAACACCAGTGATTAAAAGATAATTATTCTTGGTAAGTTCACACTTTTTTAAAAAGTAAATTAAGTTATAAAGTAAACATCAGGCAGACTGGGCAGGTTTAACCAGGAGTGCTTGAATGTTTTAATTCCCCAAACTTTTCCAAAACTTCACACCAAAATATAAAATATCAAAAAGGGCCTGGAAATTGCATTATAAAATTCCTTTTCCAGGTTTTCCATGACTGTAGGAACCCTGCGTGTACTGCTCAAGACCAGGTTTTAGTCCTGGTTTGGATTTGAGAGTGGAGAGAGGTGCGTGGGTTAGAACAGTCACATTTTTCATTTGGACTACAGATTTAAGTCAAAATAACTCAGATATGGAACAATACATAGAGTTTTTTTATCAATTATTGTCATTATATTAACATTATAATATCTTTTGAGGTAAGAGAGCTGAACATTTCTGATTGCAGCTGTATTTTACTCCTGGTTTTGTTCCTAAAAGATGGGACAAGGCAGATTTAACTCATGCAAAAATCAGATAATCAGGAGCAGAACTGACCTCGTGGTGAGCGGACGTCCCCTCTCCGCTGTCGTCCTCTCGACTTGAGCCGCCATCAACAAACTGAACAGAAAAAAAAAAAAAAAAAACATGTTAGAAAGAAATGAAAATGAGAAAATGGCAGGGGTTCTCAAACGCTGGTACGAGTCCCACTGGTGGTACATGAGCGTCTTCTGGTGGAACTCTGGAGTCTTCTGCAGCTCAGTCTGGGTTTAGTTTAATCGGTTAATGCCAGGTGACGTCACGCGTGTGTATTTTGGGTCGTTGTTGCCATCTTGGGAAGCAAGTGACAGTTTTCCCTGAGCATATAATGGACAAACACTGTCAATGGTCTCAGCTCTGAAAGATCCAAATCTCCCTCAGTCAGTCTCTAAACTCTCAGTGACTGTTTACTGCAGCAGTGCACTGTGGGCTGAACGTTTGGACACTGATTTGCTGATGCTTTTAATCATGCGATGTTGGCGTATTTGTAGGTAAAAAAGTTTCATAAACTCTCTGGAGTATGGGCTTCTGTAATAAACAGATGCTGTTTGACTCAGCTATTTACAGATACATTAAAAACATTGTGTTATATTAATAAATACTTTACTTGACACAATCAAAACGCCCTGAATTAATGCAGCTGCTTTAAGATGGAAGCTCGTTCAGACATAAGAAGCTACATTAAGGTACTTTAGCTACTTAAGGATCAGCCTGATATATACGACCTAGTAATGGCCCACAGAGTACAGCGTGAACTGTGTAAACAGCTTATTATGAAAGGGTCAACAGCTGACGATCATAGTTATATGAGTACCACTGACCTACAGAGTGAGTGTGAATGGTTTATTAGCAGCAGGATCAGAGGAGACCCTGACCTGAAGAACAGTGCAGCTGTAGTCTGTTGTCTCTTCAGCTCTAACAGTAAAGCTACAGAATGTGGGATGTACTCTGTTCAATACTGACACTATCAGAGCTGGCATTTGTTTACATTCACTTTACCCTCAGTATGGCGGCGGGGGGCGTTTTGGTGTCTCGCAAAGACCGACTAGAGCCAGTTGTAGTCTGGGTTTAGTTCTGGTTTAGTCCTGGTCTAGTCCTGGTTCAGCCCAGATTTAGGCTCAAATTAGTCCAATAAAGCCAGTTTTAGTCCTGGTTTAGACCTGGTTTGGTTCTGGTTTAGTCTAGGTTTATGCTCATTTTAATCCACTAAAACCAGTTTTGTTCCTGATTTGGTCCTGGTTTAAAATTATTTTAGTTTATTCTTTAAGTTCTGTGTTAGTTCTCGCTTAGTCCTAGAATAAGTTTCACGTTAGTCCTGGTTTGGTCCTGGTTTAGTCCTGGTTTAGTCTAGGTTTATGCTCATTTTAGTCCACTAAAACCAGTTTTATTCCTGATTTGGTCCTGGTTTAGAATTATTTTAGTTTATTCTTTAAGTTCTGTGTTAGTTCTCGCTTAGTCCTAGGATAAGTTTCACGTTAGTCCTGGTTTAGTCCTGGTTTGGTCCCGGTTTTGTTCTGGTTTTGTTCTGGCTTAATCTAGGTTTATGCTCATTTTAGTCCACTAAAACCAAATTTATTCCTGATTTGGTCCTGGTTTAGAATTATTTTAGTCTCTTTAAAGTTCTCTCTTAGTCCCAGAATAAGTTTCACGTTAGTCCTGGTTTAGTCCTGGTTTAGTTCTGGTTTAGTCCTGGTTTAGTCCTGGTTTAGTCCTGGTTTAGTCCTGGTTTAGTCCTGGTTTAGTCCATTTAAGATGTTAGCTGTAAAGCCAAATATATCCTGAGGTGGTCCCTGGTGTGAAAAGTTTGATAATAAAAAGAGACATTAATGGGACAGATAATACTCAAAGAAGTTAAACAGTGACTTCTGGGCAGACTTGGGACCAGAGTCTTGCTGCAGACCTTGTCCCGTTGCCAGCTGTAGAAGTCCAGGACGGAGCTGCGCAGGTTCTGGACCAGGTTTGGGTGAATCAGGTTCACAGAGGAGTCGGACTTTGGACAAACGGAGGACTTCATGTTCTCGTAGAGGTCGTGGACGTTGGACAGCTCCTGCAAAACATCCCGCAACAAGACTTTTTTAGGACTTTAGACAGATCACTGGGTTCTGCGTCTATGGCTGCTGTCGGGAACAAACTCGTCTCGTCAAATTCTGAAATTTCAATGGCTTTGAATTTCTAACAGAATTTTTTAACACTGAAAAAAAAGTCTGAGAACTGAATTTGGCTGATTATGAATGAATCCGGCCAGCAGCTTTTTATTTTATCCTTTTAATCTGTGGTTTCTGTAAGCAAACAAATACAAAATAAAGTAAATAAAACTAAATATTTCATACTAATGTCTCAATGTGCTTCAGAGTAAAATGTAGCAATCCAAACTAACCCAAAATCAACAGCTAAGTTCTAAGCAATAGGCTACTTGTACTATTATTATTATAAATACAGGCCTATGTAAAAGTTTGGGCTCTCCTCTGAGGTTGCATAATAATTTACTCTAACTTCACAAAACAGATCACAGAGGTATGTCAGTCATTTTCTAGTGACATCTGAGTTCTAGGTTGTTTTTAGTGTAGCAGTATTTAGGAGGATGAAATTAAATGACATATAAAAAAAATGGCAGTGCAAAAGTTTGGGCAGCCTTATAAGTTTGCTGATTTGAATGCATGTAACTTCTCAAAATGGATTACTTTCAACATGAAACTTGTTAGATTAGTGAGTTAAGCTTTGAACCTCATAGACAGGTACAGGCAATAATGAGAAAAGGTATTTAAGGTGGTAATCAGGAAATGGAAGGACGCAGGCAGAGCTGATGTTAAGGCCAGATGTGGCAGAGAGACAGAGGCGAGGAATGGTGAGAACGGTTAAAGACGACCCAGAGCTCACCTCCAACATCATCTGCTGCAAATGTTTCTGTGCATGGCTCACAGTTCAGAACATCTGGAACAGCTGTATGGGAGAGTAATCCTTGAGGTTTGTCAGCCCACACCACGCTGTTCCCAAATGAATCTGGTTTGTCTAAATGAGCTTATGCATACCTCAAATACACACACAGATAACATTCTGATGCTTCAAGGGGAGAAACCAAGAACATAAAACCGCTATTCTTATTATTTTTATTTATGTTTATTTATGGTCCCAGTGGCGCCCTCTTAGGTGGCCATGAATATATTTGTCCACTAGGGGGCGGATGAACGCAAACAACAGGACCAAATCGGCCTTTTTAACAGTCAGAATATTTTTTCTCTGAATTTCAGACATTGAAATGTCAGTATGTAATTTTCATTGCTCTGGACTAACTGTAGTCCAGAGCAGTGACATTGTTGTTGTTATTGCGCTGACCTGGCTGGGCTAACTTACAGGATAGTTTTCCTAACTTTGATACTCAGTCAATGAACTAACAAGACTAAAACAGTGCAAACTCCACAGCGCCATGGTTACAGTGTAATATGTAGGCTACAAACTGTGAAAATGAGCTAAATTGCTTGGCTTTACTTTCCGTGCGGCTCTTCAGCACCAGACTTCTGACCTCTCCAGAGAATCACACGCCGCTGGTAAATGGCAGCTGTCAGTCGAACGGCTCAACCAGTTCCACCAATCACCTTCAATCAGCCAGCGTCATGGTTTTTTTTTTTAGCTTTTATCCAATCACCGTCAGGCTTTCTCAGTGAAAAACCTGCTCCTGATGTGGTGAAGCTCAGTGTCAATGAGGAAATACAGGCAGAGTCTGAGCTGAGATTAACGCGCAACATACTCATGAAATTAAACACGTTAGCGTACTTTTAATGCAATTTAATATCTACATTTATGAAATTTTATGCATTTTATTAAATTTAGATTGGAAAGAATGCTTCCCCTTGTAGTCATTCGAAAACGCCACTTGTGTTGAGGAAAAAAAGCGATGTGTCCATTACTTATTCTAGCGCCTGTAAATGTTCCCGGTGTTTACCTCGAGCAGGCTGACGTTGATCAGCTCCTGAGGAGCTGAAGGTCTCTCCATGAAGCTCTCGCACTGAGAGTGATCCATCTTCTTCTTCTTATTAAACATCAACTGTGAAATAAACAAAGAAACAGAACAAGATCATTTTTTTTAAAGACATTTCTACTTCAGGAGCTATCCCAAATAACACCAAGCACAACAGTACAGTTAAAGGATTAAGACCCGGTTTAGTCCTGGTTTAGACCTGGTTAAGACTTTTTTTAGACCTGATTTAGTATTAATTTAGTATTAATTTAGTAATGGTTTGGGCCTAGTAGTAGCAGACTCTACTGTGCTATTAAATACTTTTACTTCCGTACAGATTTTGAGTATTTCTTCCACAACTGCACGGAACATAAGAAAACTCAAAGAAGCAAGATTTCCAAGCAAAAGCGATTTACCCGTGAAGTAACATCACAACCCACACTGCATTTCCTCAATCTGTTAAATGGAAAACAATCTTGTGGTCTGAACACTCACCAGTCGGGGCATGGCAGTGAAGACAAAAGCTTTCTCGTGCATGAGCTTTTTCAGAATAAAAACCACGTCGAAATGTTGCGCCTCCATCGCATCTTTCTCGAATTTCATCACCTCCTCCCAGTCCTTCAGAGCCAAGCGGATCTGGAACCAGCAATGATAGAAAAACATGTAAAAACTGAAACAAAGGTCTGCTAATAATACACTGATAATACTATCATTCAGACCTGACATTTTTCCATTTAATGCAAAGTGTAACTTGTTTTAAAAAAGCTTCAGCAAGAATTTAAAAAGGACGTAAAACACAGCGGTGAGAGAACAGATAGGAGCAGAGCTGAAAACGTTTCTGTTCTCTTTGTTCATGACGAGGATGGAGAGGATTAGGAATGAATCCATTAAGTAAAAGTACAGATATAGGAGCAAAAATTTACCCAAGTAAAAGTAAAAGTATGACATGGAAATTTCTACTTTAGTAAAAGTATAAAAGTACTTACTTTCAAATGTATTTGTGAGTAAAAGGTAAAAATGTTTCACACAAAACTGAGAACTAATGAATGTGTTAAATGCAAGGGATTTTGCTGAAAACTTGTGCTGCTAACTAATGTAGGGCTGCAACAACTAATCGGATTAATCGATTATTGAAATAATCATCAACTAATTTAGTTATTGATTAATCATTAACTAAGGTATTCAGAGATTCTGAAACATGCCATGTGCTGAGAGAGGTTTATTACCAACACAGAGCAGTGAAGCAACAAAAACTGTTAAAAACAATGTAAATTTTGTGTTTTTGATTAAAAATATCTTTGTGTGCATATATGCTCTAGCCAAATGTCTTTCAGTGACATAGTTGTAGCTTCGTCTGGTTCAAATTTTGTAAATATTAAGTGATTTTTGTTAAGATTTTCACATTTTTTTTAACAGTAACTATAAGACACAAGCTTCACTATCTGATTATTAATCGATTATCAAAATAACCGTTAGTTGCAGCTCTAAACCAACGGTTAAGCGGTGCATTACAAGAGACTGAATCTGTCGCTGAGGTCTTCTGTCTTTATTATTCTCATGTTTCTAATGAGTACTACTTTACTGCATCTGTTATATTTAAGTACTGTGTGTATACAATGACGACACGGCAAAAAAAAATGACTTTAAACTAGGACCAGAAATCAATTTTTAAAAATCAACTAATTAATCGCAAATCTGAAAAAAATTATTCACGATTAATCGCATTATGAATTCACGTACAAACACAAAATTGTAAATTTAGAACACTTATTTTGAATTAACCTTCACATACTTTACTGTAAACTTGTGCAATGCAAACAAAACTTGCAAAGAAAATAAATGAATCTCTCTCTGAGAGCTGTAACTCAGACAAAGTTTGCCTAAATAAGGTTCAATCAACAAATACACAAAACTTACCTAAAAAAGAATGTGTGATCTCTTTTAGAACTTTAACAAAAATAAGTTTAATTCTTCAATTAATAACAATTGTTGTGGTTCACAACAGTGTAAATACTATGAACTGTGTTACTGCAGTGGTCATTGAACTCATCCTTGCATAGACTGCACATAACTTTTGTTTTGTCTATATAACTTTAGTGTTGTGTATATAACTTTAGTTTTGTGTATATTGCTGTCTGGTGACGATTTGAAGCAGAACTGTCCATTTAGCTATGTGTTTTTTTGGTCTCTCATGTTGCTTTAGCTCATTCACTTGTTGCATTAGGCTCGTTCCAGATGAACTGAGCCTGGATTGTGAACGAGAGCACGGCCGCAATGAGAGGAGGGGAAATGCGCCTGAACTGAAGTCGGACACAAATCTAACCTGAGCACTGCGCACAGACTGACACTGATCCAAACTGCGCAGGTCTGGCTCATCTCGAACGCCTGATGGATGGAAACAGAAATGTGTCATCTTCTACACTCGAAGACCCGTGGCGTGTTGCTGCCTCTGTCAGTGTCGTCGTTATATTTTTGCTGTGATCAAATTAATCGATGCGTCAATTGAAATTAACGCGATTAAATCAATAAATTAACGTACTGCGTTAACGCGATAATTTTCCCAGCCCTACTTTAAACCTAACTTAAAATACTTTATACTTGGAAAAAAATGTAGTGAAGTAAAAGTAAAAATAGATGAAAATTGTACTTAAGGAAAGTAACTAAGTACTTTGTTACATTCCACCACTGGACAGCTCATGTGGGAGGCTTTGGAGATAAAGTTTTCAGACTGAAAAGGTTTGGACATGAACAGAGGAGGGACAGTGAATATATGGCAGAAGGATGAGGCTGAGGTCAGAGCTGGCAGCCTAGAGGAAGACCAGAGAGGAGGTTTAAGGATGTAGTGACAGAGGACATGAAGTTAAGTGTTGGTGTGAGAGAAGAGGATGCAGAGGGCCTCACGTTTTCCGGTGGATCTGCCGTCTGACAGTGGTACAGAGCATAGAGCAGGTACAGTCCTCCCACTCGGATCTGGAAACTGAACGGAGGCAGGAGGAAGGTGTAGGCCGTGTCCAAAACCAAACGACTGAACGATCGCCTCTCGTGTTTCGCTGTGCCACTAAAAAACAAAAAGATAAGTAAGGGTTAATATTTCTTAGGAAAATGGAGAAAGTGCCCAGGGTGTTTAGTCCTGCTTTAGAGATGGCCTGGCATTGTTTTTTGTTTTTTTCTAATAAATGACATGAAACATGGTTTAGTTTTGTCCTTGTTTAGTTTTTACAAAGAGCAGTGGGGGAATGTAACAAAGTAAAAGTATTAAGTACAATTTTCATGTATGTGTACTTTACTTGAGTAAATTTTACAAGCAGTACTTTCACTTTTCTTTACTACATTTTAGAGCAAGTATCTGCACTTTTTACTCCACTACTTTTTTGAGTTGGTTTGAAGTACAAAGTATTTAGAGTTTTGGTTTAAAATCCTGTGTTTCTGTCATGCCCTCATTGTAGACACACAGTACTTAAATATAACAGATGCAGTAAAATAGTACTGCTTTAGAAACATCAGAATAATAACGACAGAAGAGCTCAGAGACAGATTCAGTCTCTTCTACTGCAACTTTGTTCATTTCTTTAGAAATCAGCAAAATCTTTCAGACAAATTCCTCACATTTAACACATTCATGAGCTGTCGAGTCTGTGTGAAATACTTTAACATTTTTACTCACAAGTACAAAAGTGAGAAAGAAAGAGAGTACTTTTATACTTTTCCTAGTGGACATTTTAAGCTGATACCTTAACTTTAACTTGAAAACATGTTTGCTCCTTTATTTGTACTTTTACCTAAGTAAAGAAATTGAGCACTACTTCCACCACTGACAAAGAATAAAGAAGCACTACAAACATGCGTAAATCCAACTGTAGATTTAGACCTAGTTTAGTCCTAGGTCTATTATTTTGGTCTTGAATTAATGCTTATGTTTAAAATTAAATGTAGTAACACATACTAGAAAATCTGCTCAAACTTCAGGTCTCTCCAGATTTTGTTGAAAGCCTCGAAGCGGACAGAGTCAGTTTTCTGGAAGCTGCTCAGGAGCAGCTCGCAGTCCTCTTTCACCAGTCTCCGAAAAATGTTCATCTTTTTACGGCTTTAAAACATTTAAATCACCGTAGAGTCAGAGCAGCACATCAGGAGTGGAATTTGGCCAAAGATCGTCCGCTTTCTTACACATTTCAAGCAAGATATGCGGAGTTTTTCATGTATAACGCGAAGGCTCCTGTCCGCGGTAAAAGCACGACGTAAACAAACGGACAGACGCCGATTTAGTGCGTCATCAGAAGCCGACGGAGGAGAGCGACGGGCGCACGGATAAAATTTTTGATAAATAGTTTTGCTCATTACTTTCAATAATATTTTCGCTAATATTGTCACATAAATATCTGATCTGCCACGTTTTTATAAAAATAATATTGTATTCAGCATTCCCTAGATTTTGTATTTTTTCTTTGTATTTTTTTTGCTAAAGGTAAACATTTATATTAAAATATGTACGTATTTTTACACAAAAATAAATTAATATATTTTAAACAATTTATTAGAAATACGATTTGTAATTTTATCGCTGATGTAAAGTTAAAAAATAGTAATAAATTAATTTAGAATACGTTAATTCATAGCCTAACGTTACATTAATAGGCAACATAGATAGATATAAATATATATATATATATATATGTGTTGTTTTTTTTTTTTTTTTTTTTTTTATTTAAGATTTTAAATTTGGCGTGTGTCTTTAAACGCGTAGCCGGATGTGCGAGCTGGTCCCGGGGCAGTAAACAAACCCAGCACCGCTGACGTGGAGCTGGGAATCTCAGCACCAGACCTACGGGTTCCTCAAGCTTTTATCCAACATTCCTGGCTTTTGTCGCCATTTTGTTCAAAGATAACTGCAGTAAACGCGCGTGAGTTGTTAAAACCGCGCGGACAGACGCTGAAGAAGAAGTTACAGATATTAAAACTAAGATGGCGGCGGCGGACGATGCTAGCAGACCGTTCGCGGGGCTGGCGGACGTCTCCATCTCCGAGGACATCGCGGTGGAGGGGGACATCTCCGTCCCCGTGGGCTCCTCCTCCCGGCGGGCCGACGACGAGCTGTCCACGCTGGACGAGCCCGTGAAGGAGACCGTGCTGCGGGATCTGAAGGCCGTGGGGAACAAGTTCGTCCACGTCCTGTACCCGAAGAGGAGCTCCGCGCTGCTCCGGGACTGGGACCTGTGGGGTCCGCTGCTGCTGTGCGTCACCCTGGCCCTGCTGCTCCAGGGCGGCGCGGGGGACAGCCAGGACCAGGGAGGACCGCAGTTCGCAGAGGTAATGGGACAAGGGACCAGGGACGAACACACCGAGGTCCATGGTGTTGATGCCAGGTTTAGTCCTAGGTTAATCCTGTTTAGTGTCAATGTAGTCCTAGTTTAGACCTGGTTTAGACCTGGTTTAGACCTGGTTTAGACCTGGTTTAGACCTGGTTTAGTTCCGGTTTATCCTTGTTGTTTAGTGTCAATGTAGTCCCGGTTTAGACCTGGTTTAGACCTGGTTTAGACCTGGTTTAGATCTGATTTAGATCCGGTTTAGTTCCGGTTTATCCTTGTTGTTTAGTGTCAATGTAGTCCCAGTTTAGACCTGGTTTAGATCTGATTTAGTTCCGGTTTAGTTCCGGTTTATCCTTGTTTACACAGTACACATATTAGAAAAAGTAGTGAGGTGCGGACCTCTGTGACCTCTGCGGTGCGTGGCCACGGCCGGGACAAGTCCAGGATTAGTCCTGGTTTAGTCTTGATCAGTGAAAAAGGTGTCTCAGTTTGGGGAAGCAGACAGGAGCAGTGTAACAGGTCCTGTTAGGTCTGTTCATGTCCTCACTAAAAACACGCTTTGACAGCAACTAACTTCACTAAGTTACATAGATAAGCGTAAAAGCAGTGGTTACTAATTAGTTATTAGAATTCACAACAGTTACGTTTCTGTTCAGCACTGACTGAGCCCCGTCTGTCACTGGGTGAAGTTAGTTAACTGTAGACATATTTAGAAGTATTTGGTTAGTATTTTGGTGACGTGAACAACACAGATTCTGTTTTGATCATGGGTGGGACATATCAGGCAGCAGGTGAACATTTTGTCCTCAGAGTTGATTTGTTAGAAGCAGAGATGGAGCTCTCTTGTCCTGGACTTGGACCAGTCATTGACCTTATTTTCGGGGTCCATCTCGGGCGTACGACTGGTGAGTTGACTTGACCTGGACTTGTGATGTCAGACGGCGGTCACTCGACTAAAAGTTCACGTTGATGATTCAGACTTACGATGCATTCATGTGTTCCTCAGAAACTCTGGAAAATGATGCACTTGAACGCTGACTTTTCACAAGTCAGGAAAAGAACTCAGGAACTTGGGTCAAAACATGCAGCCTGACAGCCACAGACGACATCTGCCTCATGGACGGAGCAGAAAAGAAGCCGATTTATTAATTAGCATTTTATACATGAGCTCTTAGACTTAATGTTGCTAATCTGAGTTTACTGTAAGCTATCGCTAGCATAGAAGGAACAGAATTGTGTTAGAAATGCTGTTAATTTATTTAGCTTTAGCTGAAGCTATATTTGCAAAATATCTTAATGTTCAGCCTTTCAGAAGTGAGAAGACTAACATTAAATCTGACTGTTAGCTGGGTTAACGCTAATTAACAACATCACTGACCAATAACTCTGTTGGTCTACATGCAGTGACACCAATGTCCGATAAAAGCACATGAACATAAACAACTTCTCATCTCAGAAAGATGAGGATCACATGACTGCAGTAAGACTCAGACCTAAACTTGGACTCGACTGTGACTTGACTACAACTCTGGTTAGAAGCAGGAGAAATAGTCAGGCGTAATAATTTGAGAGAGTTTGACAAGGGCCAGAAACTGTGATGGCTACAGACGACCAGGTCAGAGGTTCTCCAGAACTGCAGCTCCTGTGGGGTGTTCCCGGTCTGCAGGGGTCAGGATCTGTCAGGACAGAGGCAGGTGATGCAGGCGGGGGGTGAAGACTGAGATCGTGTGGTCCCATCCCAGCTTTGACACGATTTTGATAATTGATTAATGTGTTGATCATTGTTTTGATGATTCGATTAATAATCCAAAGAAGTGTGAGTAAAGTGGTTAAAAACTTGAGGTGTTTTATAGTTCCCGTTAAAATTGTGATAATTCTACCAAAAATCACTTAATTTTTTCTAAATTTGAACCAGATGACGCCATGAGTCTGCCACTGTTTGTTTAGAGCATATATGCACACAGATATTTTTAATCAAAAACACAAAATGTACATTGTTTTTAACTATTTTTGGTGCTTTACTGCTCTGTCCTGGTAATAAACCTCCTCTCTCAGCACACGGCATGTTTCACAGTCTGTGAATACTCCAGCTAACGATTAATCGATTCACCAATATTTCAATAATTGATTAGAAATGATTAATCCGATTAGTTGTTGCAGCCATAATTAAAAAGGTCTTAAATTTCTTTCTGAATCTGAAGCTATTCTGTGAGAGAAAGGAGTCAGAATAAACCGGACAGAGCAGAAATGCCTATAAAAGTGATTATTTGGTAAATTTTCTGCAGCCGTCCTGTACTAACGCCCCACGTCTCTGTGCTCAGGTGTTCGTGATCGTCTGGGTCGGCTCCATCGTCATCACGCTGAACTCCAAGCTCCTGGGCGGCACCATCTCGTTCTTCCAGAGCCTGTGCGTGTTGGGATACTGCATCATGCCGCTCACCGTGGCTCTGGTCGTCTGCCGCCTCGTCCTCTTCCTGTCCAACAACGCCGTCAGCTTCGCCGTGCGCCTCCTCGTGGTCGCCGCCTCGTTCGGGTGGTCCACATTCGCCTCCACGGCTTTCCTCGCCGACAGCCAGCCGCCCAACCGCAAGGCGCTGGTGGTCTACCCCTGTGTTCCTCTTCTACTTCGTCATCGGCTGGATTATTCTGACGTTCTCACCTTAGAAGAGAAAGTCTGAACCAAAGACTAAATTTTCAAACGTTGGACAGAACTTGTTACCAGATCTGCCTTTTTGAATGACTACTGACATGAAGGGGACACTAGGGGGCGCACAAATTTGCCCCGTTTTGCTGGAGGTGGCTGGAAATGTTTACCAATAAATAAATAAAAAAGCTTGTAAATAGGAAAATGAATGTCTTCCAGAGCTATAATTTTAAAGATTTCTTCAAGGTTGAGGCCCCTTTCAGATGTGATGCTAAAATCAGGAGCAGTGGTTTACGCAGTTTGGAGAAGCAGACGGGAGCAGTGACTTTAGCTTTAGCTTCCGACTAACTTTTAACTTCCAAAACTCCTCTCTAAACCAGGTCTAAACCAAGTCTAAACTGGGACTAAACCAGGACTACCCTCCTCTCAGTGCAAGTGTGTGGTCCATAGATGAAACCAAATCTAAACCAGGACTAAACCAGGACTAAACCGGATCGAACCAGGACTGAACCAGGACTGAACCAGGACTGAACCAGGACTGAACCAGGACTGAACCAGGACTGAACCAGGACTGAACCAGGACTGAACCAGGACTAAACTCCCCTCAGTGAAAGTGTGTGTTCCATAGAAGAGACCAGGTCTAAACCAGATTGAAACCAGTTCTAAACCAAGTCTAAACCAGGACTAAACTCCCCTCAGTGCAAATGTGTGTCCAATAGAACAAACCAGGACTAAACCGGATCTAAACCAGGACTGAACCAAGACTAAACCTGTCCAAGTTCCTCTGTGAGACTCTGAACTAAGCTACATTTTCTAAGAACACTTCTCAGCAGCAGATCCTGTTAAAGTTTCCTCTTTATCTATGAAGCACTCGCTGTATTAAACAGACATTGTTCGTTGCGTATTATATTTAAAGCAGAACTCGGTAACTTTATTTACCTTAAACAGTTTCGGAGTCCGTGTGTGGATGGTTTACTCTGAACTGTAGGGGGCGCTCCCGAGAGAAACATGAGACAAAAACAGGGAAGAAATGAGAAAAGTTCCCGAGTTCCACTTGAACTGTGAGACAGAAGTCAGCTGAACGTCTGGCCTCAGCGCACAAACGCATCACAATAATAATATTTTTCTAAACCTGTATTTTATGGGAGAAATATAAAAGGACCAGAATCTCAGATGTGCACCGACCAATCAGAGTGCAGTTTTCTTTGGGGGGCGGAGCCTGTTGTTGATTAATTTACTTTAATTTATGATGATTTAAATATAATAAAATATAAAGTAACAAAACAAGCAGCTGTTTATTTTGTTGACGTTAAGTTATTCGCGCGCTGGCCTCTGTGACTTGTGTTTTTCAAAACTTACGCTTTTCACTGACCACAGTTTAGTTTTTTGAAATGTTTTTATTTAATAGTAGGCTTTATGATATCAGCAAAAAGTAATGTAAAATTTTGTTTTACAATCAACTTGTTAACTTAAATACATAGAAATACATAGAATAAATGTTATATTTTTGCATCTTAACCCTTATGTTTTCCTGGAGACGTTTTCAGCCACTAGGGGTCATTTTCACTTTTTTTTTTTGGTCATAACTTCCACTGTATGTGAGAAAATTGAATGGTGACAAACCTAATTTGACACAATTTGGAAATATGATTTTAAAAATGTCTATAGGTCAATAATACAGTGTAGACAAATTCACTACGTTCGTGTTTTCCTGGGGATGAAAACTTCCACTCATTTCAAATGCTGTAAAAATATATCAGAGATCTTTTTTTTCAACTTTTTTTTGCTTGAATCAAATCTGCTAAATTTGAAACAAAATTCCAAGATTTTCTGTTTTTTGTCACTGATAATCACACAAAATGGATTATTTTCCATATAAAAGGTGACTGTGAGCTGGATTTGTTTTTACCTTTTATCACAAACTTTAGTAACAACCCTGACTTTGATGAATTTTTAGTTTTTGTGTAGCATTAGATTTTTTTTTTTTCTCCCTTGTGTTCTCTCAGTGGCTGTTTTTGAACCAGTGACTTCCATTATAACAAAGTTTTTTGTTTATGACACTAGAAAACCATGATTTTTGATCGTTGATGGTTTCTCCTGGTGAGACGAGGCAAAGTTTGTGATTTTTATTGTTCACACCAGGGCACATGCATACATAAACTGCTTTAAGTCTGATGCTACACAAAAAAAATAAAAATTCATCAAAGCCAGTGTTGTTACAGAGCCCAGACGGTGACAAAAGGTAAAAAAGTTTAGCTCACCATCACTTTTTAAATGGAAACTAGGCCATTTTGTGTCTTTCTTCTACCCATATCAGTGACTTTCCTTACAAAAACTGGCTATTAAACACACAAAATTTATTCTTTTTTCTTTTTTTGAGCAGAACTGAAATAGATGAATAGATTTGAGCAAAAGAAGTTGAAGAAAATATTCATCTGTTTTTCATCCACTGAGGTCATGAGGGTCGTGTTTTCTAGGGGTACACAAGAGTTAATTCATTGTCACTTAAGACGGCTTTTTTCCTAATTATGATAAATGACTATATATTTAATTATAGAAACACAGAAATTCAGGCCTAAATTTGTAAAAACTATAAATAAAATCCATCCAGCTAAACCAGGAGTCTCCAGGCTGCAGCTCTCAGCCAAGCTCCCGAAGGCTTTATGATTCCTGCATAAACTTGTTTTGTCAAATTTGATTTATCACTTGGCAAACCAACTTCTGAATGTATTTAATAATGTAATGTAAGTTAATGTAAGTTGTCAGTAAACAGTTGCTTGATGAGGCAGTGGTGATATTAACTCAACTAATGTTAGGCAACTAGAGTTTGCTTTCACAAAAGTAATGATGAGTGTTGCTGCACGCAGACACAAAATGCACATGCAGTGAAATAAATATTTCTTGTTTAATTTTTGTACATAAACATTTTGTTCAGGTAAATGTTAAGGGAAAACTAAATAGACTTTTCTTTGGGGTGAAAGTGTCAGCTCTGTCCAGTGTGCACCCCGCCTTAGGCCCATAGTCAGTGGGACAGGTGCCAGTAACTAAGTAAATATTGGAAAGCATGAGTAGCTCTCTGCCATTTTCGATTTGTAGACGTAGCTCTCAGGGGAAAAAAGGTTGGGGACACCTGAGCTAGAGTTTTTTGTGTTAGAAGCCAAAATGGAAATCTACCAAGTTTGGCATTTGGTGTATTGTATTTGTTGATGTTCCTCTAACCCTGACTGTTGCAGCAGCAGCTTCATCTCTGAGGAGGAGACCGGGACGCTCCTCTTCTGTTGGAGCTGATTGATTTGGGGATATGAACATTAATTGGTTGAAAAAAAGATGCACAGTGAGAAAGAAAATAGCCTCCATGTGCTCTGATGGTAAGACTACGCCATACTAACCTGTTTTCATGTTTTCTTTTGCAGAGAGTGGTACCGACGTAACTTCACCATCACTTTGCTCATGGCTCGAGTGGCTCTCCAAAACATGTGGAAGACTGTCACACAGCACAGCAGCAAGAAAAACAGCTCCCCTACAACCTGATACTGAATATGTCTGACTGTTTATTCATTAAACTCATTTATACAACCCCAGAATATGTGTGTCCACAACTGCTGCAGCTCCCAGAACTCCGCTCAGTGCAAGAGTGTGTTCCATACAAGGGTTTTATTTTTACACCGGGAACACAGAACATAGAAACATCACAAGACAAGACAACTGGTACAGCAGGGACACAGGAATAAGAAGCTAAACTACAATAAAGCAATAAAAAGTACAGACAGAGGCGTCACATTGTCACCTTCAGGACGTCACATCAGTTCAAAGTTTATTTAGGAGCTGAATACTTCTTGGTATCAGTGATGGAGAAAGCGCTACTTTTATTTACTTAGGAGCGAAAGTTAACTCTATTAAAGTAAAAGTATTAAAGTATTTTCAGATGTACTGAGAGTAAAAAAGTAAAAGTATTTTGACAGCTAATGAATGTGTTAATGAAGACTTGTGCTGCTGATGCTGAGGACATTAACGAACCAGTGCAGTAGAAGAGACTGAACCTGTCGCCTCCTGTCCTTATTTTGGATGTTTCTAATGAGAACTACTTTACAGCATCTGTTATAGTTAGATGTTTGTGTCTACAATAAGGCCTCAGCAAATAGGAATTATATAAAAATCTATAAATGTGTCCTACAAACTATAAATCATAAACGTTCACATGTTTCACATTTGTTTGTGAGGTTAAACCAATACTCTCAACTTATTACTGAAATTTTTAAAAATTACACACAATATCAATAATAAATATCAAAAAATTTCATAATAAATAAATGATCATTTGTTGATTATTGATTATTTATTTATTTTGTTGTTACAAAATTATTTCATTTAGGTTTTTTTTTGTTTTTTTTTAGTTGTTTTTTGCTTTACCTAAAATATAAGCAAATAGTAGCCTATATTATCTGTTAAACATATGGGCTGTGTCCGAACGTCCTCCCTAATCCCAATATAGTGCACTATAAAGTGGTCACGCCATTTTGCAGTGGTGTCCCAATGTCTAATGAATAAAAAATAGTGCACTCAAAATTTCCCACAATGCATTTTCAAAAGTAGTGGACAGCGACGGTCACTAGAGGTCAGTATAGACCAGAATGCTTTGCGAGTTTCAGAGAACAGCGGGACCACTGCCTTTAAACTGAACACAACACGTCTGAATGAAACCAGTTTTTTTTTACTTCTGTCACGTCGTAATCAGAAATAAAAAGCTCTTAAATAAACCCTTGCAGTGTAAAATTGCTAACGTTAGCTTAGCCAGCGTTCAGCCTCCCCACGTAAGGCACAGAGCTGCAATAATCCAGTCCGTTTTAGTCATTATAGTGATAATTCATGTTAAATATCACACGTATGACTAATATTTATTTATAAATACTAAAACATCAAGTGAGTCTGGTCGGGCTTTACCACAGAAGAACATTATCAGCGGAGTTTCGCCGAACTTTTTTTTTACACAGACGCGTGATCACCGGTGAGTTAAAAATAGTGTGCGAGTCCGAATCATTCACAAAATGAGTGCACTACAGTCCGCTGTATAGTGCTGGACTGTGTAGTGATTGAGGGGTTAGGGACTAGGGATGGCGTTCGGACACAGCCATAGCGTGTATTTCTTTATAGCTTAGCATTGATTGTTAGCCTTTAGCCGTCTGCCCGTTGCCATGGAAACCTCCGCGCGCTGTCAAAGCAACGGATCAAAGCAGACCGCGGTGACGTCACAAAGCCAGAGACTTGTCTCCTTTGTGAGTCCTGAGCGACTCTGAGACTCAGTCATTTCTCAGATTCACAGCAGACGATTTTAGCACAGCAGCTAAACAGGATCACACGTAAGTACTTTTACACTGAACTTGAACACAGAAGTTTATAGGAATTTCAGACAAAACACTGCGTAAAACATCAACCAGAGATGTCCACTCAGGTAAGTTCAGGAGTGGCGCTGAAGCCGGTATTGGACGAGATGCAGACCATTGTAAAGGAGGCTACAAGGTGTGTCCAGCAGTCCTGCCTCAGTGAGACAGAGGACGACCAGGACACAGCCCGCTCTCCACTC
>CM036258.1:3124294-3131794 GCA_020698575.1 Bostrychus sinensis
TTTAGAACTGGGTTTAGACCTTTGAATTGTCTTTAGTCTGGAGATTGTTGGTTGGTTCGTTGACCATATGTTTTGGCCTGTACATGATTTCAAACTGGGTTAAGTCCTAGTTTTTTCATTTATTCATTGTCTTCTGCTTAGTCCCATTAGGGGCTGTGAGGTGGTACAGCTCATGCCAGCGACGTAGGGCCTGTGGCAGTGTACTCCCTGGCACACGTCCAGAGGCCGATCGCTAGAAGCTGGTTTAGTTTTAGTTTAGGGTAAGTTCAGGTTAACTTTGAGGAAACTCAGAGGTTTCTGTCTCCAGAAAGACGTTTGGTTTAGAGCAGTGTTAGTCGTCATGGTAACAGACTCCACACTGCTGCCCTGGTCTGGAGCAGGGTCAGGTCTGGTTTAGAAACTGAGAAACCAACATGGACCAATCAGCTGTGAGCAAACTGACACGTGACACGTTATCCTAACCTTTTCTACTGAGCCTCAGTTTTTGTCACATTAAAATAATGAGTCAAAGCATATGTTTCTGTATTTAAGTAAAATATATATATTTTTAAAATGATTGACTTTTATAGGCTAA
Source organism: Bostrychus sinensis (assembly GCA_020698575.1). Lineage (NCBI taxonomy): Eukaryota > Metazoa > Chordata > Actinopteri > Gobiiformes > Eleotridae > Bostrychus > Bostrychus sinensis. The sequence continues at coordinate 3,124,869 of CM036258.1, forward strand.
AGGCTTTACTTAGGCTCATGAAACAGGTGGAGTTTTTATATTAAAGTTTTATCTTTATTGTGAACCTGTCAGTTTTTTCTAGTCTTATTTTTCGTGGCTGCTGCAGTCACCTCCACCTAAGCCCCGCCCCCTTCCCTCCAGACTGAACCCTATTGGCTGAACTGTGCCAGTGTCTGATCAGTGCTGCAGCAGCTGCAGTAATCAGAGGTTGAGGGTTTAACTCTGAGTTAACAAAGGAAGTTCAGAACCAGCTTCAAGCAACACATGAACCCACAGTTACTTGGTTTGGACTTGTTTGGTTTTATCAACCCCGAAGTTACTCCACAACTCTGAGTTTGTTCAACCGGCTTCCAGCAATAGGCCACTGGTAGCTGCAGGGCTAACGCTTTCAGCACCTACTGTTGGACAAACCATTGACTCTCACTTCCATTCACTATGGGATATTCACATCCAAACACAAAATGGTCCAGTAGTCGGGTGAATATGGGTAAAGTGGGATGCTTTTTTTGAAAATGCAGTTTCTGTGTTAGTTGAATTTTGATTCAAATGCCAAAACCCTTAATGCTAAGGGTGCTCCGATCGATCGGCCGCCGATCATGATCGGCCGATCATGGCTAAAAATAGAGTGATCGGTGATCGGTAAAATGGGCCGATCAGAAGGGCCGATCAAATTACAACAAACACGCGAGGCTCTCACATTTACTGTCCTGCAACTCCGGTTTGATTAAACAGCAGTAGCGTTATTTTAGCAGTGTTTTTAAGTTAAGCCCTGGTTATAACGAACACAAACCTGCCCTGGAGGCGCTGCTTTGTGTCCCCGCTGTGTCCCCGCCTGCTCCTGGAGCGCACGGGACAGAACCGAGGCGCAGCAGTGCGTGTATTTGCAAACACCAACGTAAATAGAGCTACAGCTAACCCGCTAACAGTTACGTTAAAAGGATTAAGAAAGTTCAGAGTCTGCCTGTGTCTTGTTGCGCGGAGAAAACTGCGTTTTGTGGCTTAAACTGCACCAAATGGCTGCTAATGGAAAGAGAAAGTAAAAAGGCAGCCCATGTGTCCGTGAGTCTGAGAGGAGCACCTTTCATCGTTGTCTTCTCTGCTCTCTTTGCACGTTTTCTTCATTCAGACGTTGTCAGACCTGGCAGCAGGAGCTGTCTGCTCTTTAGTCCACTGTGTTTCAACCTGGTTTGGCTGCGCGTTACGCGGACACAGGCGCAGCACCCGCGGACTCGCATTAAAGGAACCAATTAAGAAGAACAGCTGATTTTTACATCAGCGGAGCATTCAAACACAGCCACAGACACTGGGCACACATTAAAGACCAATAATGCAACAAAACCTCTTCTAAAACAAAAATAAGTAGAATTTTGTTGTACTTTTACATTTACAAAGGCTACAGTGTTTTTCAAATGGAACTAATAATAGCCTGCATACAATACATTACTACATTGAAGACCACATGATCGGTATCGGCCATGATCGGTATCGGCCGATCACAGCAGAGGCTGATCGGTGATCGGCCTCAAAAACCCTGATCGGAGCACCCTTACTTAATGCAGTATATTTTTAAAAAGCTTAAGAACTTAACTACACATTACAGAAGGGAAAAAAAGTGAAATTTTAAACACAGAATTGAAGATTCTTCCTTAAACACATACTGACCATCAACATCATTTTTAGAGGCAGTGTTGGCAAAGTGAGACACCAAAGCAACAGCAACTGTAGATTTTTAATAGGCTGCAATTAACAACCATCACTAAGGAATGCAAAATCTTATTTAATGAATATGAACAATATGGCTAAACAGCAAGATATGACAACTCATGGTGAACTAAAAAATTAAAACCTCACTGAAAAACTCTGAACTGAAAAAGTTGATATTTAAGTAAGTTCCAATTTGAAAATATAGTTGAATCGCTCATATTTGAGGGAACTATCAAAAGAAACATCACATTAAAAGTTAAACGGCTGAAAAGGTTTAAGAAAAGTAGTCTGACTTTACCAATACACGACTGGTGACGTAGGACAGTGTCAAAATCACTCATATTAAGGAAAAGAAAAAGAAAAAAACATGTACATTTGAGTGTTTTTATTCAAAAAGATATTCTAATAATCATTTTACAAAAAACTAATTGTGTTAGTTTTTAAAAGTTATAATCTTAAGATCTTTCATCCCACGTTGCTATGTCGTTGTACACACCTTCACTTTTTCTACTGCTGCCCTGTAGACTATGATTTGTCACGCCCCAGAAACTGATGCCATACCCACAGAGCCTATCATTTTTAATCCTGCACATTCTTATTATCAGGTGTCAGGGTTTTTTTTTTTTTTTTTTTTTTTTGTAAATGAAAAAGACATATTGAAAGATAATCCTTAAAAAACCTAACTGTCCCACTTTAGTCACGCTACATCTTTATTCCTGCTGCAAGAGGCAAGGCACCAGCTTGTAACTGGCCACAAAAGACGACCTCTGCCCTCATTTTTTAAACTCCACTTTTAGAGATTTGTAATAAACTCCGTCTGTTGTTGTGGCTAATTTAGCTTGGCAGATTATTCCAAAATCCAAATACTGATTTTGGACAGAAGAGAGTGTTTTGGCCAAGGCCCTGTGTGCACTTTGTACAGTAAAACCTAATATTTGTTCAATGCAACTCCACAATCAGGGCTCATTTTACAATATAAATTCTGATAAATATTTTAGGAAACCCTTATTAACTTAGCTAAAACCTTTTCCCAGGGGACTTCTGAGGGACTGAGAATATTTTTTGCATCCTGCCCCAGTCTTTTTAAACTCTTTCTGTTGGTTTAGTGGAATGTTTACCTGTATTATTAGTCATTGTTTCGTTTTAGTCGAGTGTTTATTTTGAAGGCGCAAGCTGCAACTCCTTACATAACTACAGTAGAACACAGTTGACAAACTGAAACTAAAATTTTATCTCTGACATGTTTGAATTAAGGTTGAATGATTGAACAAAAAATATGTTTTACCAAGGACACATGCACTTTGTCCCAGTCAGAACAAAAGCTTATTTTGTAATATTTGTACAAGGTGATTCCCTTTTGAGATAGCAGGAACATGGCAGCGTAATGTATAATAAATGTGCACCAAAGTTGTTAGGTTTATTAGATTTCTGCAGTAAGAGAACCTTTAGTGATTAATTTAATATTAAACAGTTATAACCTATAGCTTTGTCTCTCTCTTGAAGGTATTTTCGGTAATAGTAGGTATTTTTTAATGCAGCTGCAAGAGGTGAGAGCGATATGATTGGAGATATTTGAAACACCTTAATAATGATAAAGCTTTATTTAGCATCTACAGTAAAAGTAAAAGTTCAATTCAGTTTTATTTTGTGAAGAGATACAAGGCTCTGCAGTGGCCAAAAGTGAGGCTGGATTAAGACTCAACCAGGACTAAACCAGGACTAAACCAGGACTAAACCAGGACTAAACCAGGACTAAACCAGGACTAAACCAGGACTCACCCAGGACTCACCCAGGACTCACCCAGGACTCAACCAGGACTCAGCCAGGACTCACCCAGGACTCACCCAGGACTAAACCAGGACTAAACCAGGACTCACCCAGGACTCACCCAGGACTCACCCAGGACTCACCCAGGACTCACCCAGGACTCAACCAGGACTCAACCAGGACTCAACCAGGACTCAACCAGGACTCAACCAGGACTCAACCAGGACTAGTAAATTAGGACATTGTAAAATTCTGTCAGGTGGAAGACCTTAAAAATGTAGTTTCTTTGTCATACAGATACTGTGATAGCGATGAGAAATTACTCGGTGTGTGATGAGATCTCATGAATTTACTTTATTTTATTTTTTATTCTTCATTCATTCATTTTCTACCGCTTTTTCCCGTTAGGGGTCGCGGATCACTGGAGCCTATCCCAGTAACTTTGGGCCGAAGGCGGGGTGCACCCTGGACAAGGGCCAGCGTGTCGCAGACACAAAATGCACATGCAGTGAAATAAATATTTCTTGTTTAATTTTTGTACATAAACATTTTGTTCAGGTAAATGTTAAGGGAAAACTAAATAGACTTTTCTTTGGGGTGAAAGTGTCAGCTCTGTCCAGTGTGCACCCCGCCTTAGGCCCATAGTCAGTGGGACAGGTGCCAGTAACTAAGTAAATATTGGAAAGCATGAGTAGCTCTCTGCCATTTTCGATTTGTAGATGTAGCTCTCAGGGGAAAAAAGGTTGGGGACACCTGAGCTAGAGTTTTTTGTGTTAGAAGCCAAAATGGAAATCTACCAAGTTTGGCATTTGGTGTATTGTATTTGTTGATGTTCCTCTAACCCTGACTGTTGCAGCAGCAGCTTCATCTCTGAGGAGGAGACCGGGACGCTCCTCTTCTGTTGGAGCTGATTGATTTGGGGATATGAACATTAATTGGTTGAAAAAAAGATGCACAGTGAGAAAGAAAATAGCCTCCATGTGCTCTGATGGTAAGACTACGCCATACTAACCTGTTTTCATGTTTTCTTTTGCAGAGAGTGGTACCGACGTAACTTCACCATCACTTTGCTCATGGCTCGAGTGGCTCTCCAAAACATGTGGAAGACTGTCACACAGCACAGCAGCAAGAAAAACAGCTCCCCTACAACCTGATACTGAATATGTCTGACTGTTTATTCATTAAACTCATTTATACAACCCCAGAATATGTGTGTCCACAACTGCTGCAGCTCCCAGAACTCCGCTCAGTGCAAGAGTGTGTTCCATACAAGGGTTTTATTTTTACACCATGAACACAGAACATAGAAACATCACAAGACAAGACAACTGGTACAGCAGGGACACAGGAATAAGAAGCTAAACTACAATAAAGCAATAAAAAGTACAGACAGAGGCGTCACATTGTCACCTTCAGGACGTCACATCAGTTCAAAGTTTATTTAGGAGCTGAATACTTCTTGGTATCAGTGATGGAGAAAGCGCTACTTTTATTTACTTAGGTGTGAAAGTTAACTCTATTAAAGTAAAAGTATTAAAGTATTTTCAGATGTACTGAGAGTAAAAAAGTAAAAGTATTTTGACAGCTAATGAATGTGTTAATGAAGACTTGTGCTGCTGATGCTGAGGACATTAACGAACCAGTGCAGTAGAAGAGACTGAACCTGTCGCCTCCTGTCCTTATTTTGGATGTTTCTAATGAGAACTACTTTACAGCATCTGTTATAGTTAGATGTTTGTGTCTACAATAAGGCCTCAGCAAATAGGAATTATATAAAAATCTATAAATGTGTACTACAAACTATAAATCATAAACGTTCACATGTTTCACATTTGTTTGTGAGGTTAAACCAATACTCTCAACTTATTACTGAAATTTTTAAAAATTACACACAATATCAATAATAAATATCAAAAAATTCATAATAAATAAATGATCATTTGTTGATTATTGATTATTTATTTATTTTGTTGTTACAAAATTATTTCATTTAGGTTTTTTTTTTGTTTTTTTTTAGTTGTTTTTTGCTTTACCTAAAATATAAGCAAATAGTAGCCTATATTATCTGTTAAACATATGGGCTGTGTCCGAACGTCCTCCCTAATCCCAATATAGTGCACTATAAAGTGGTCACGCCATTTTGCAGTGGTGTCCCAATGTCTAATGAATAAAAAATAGTGCACTCAAAATTTCCCACAATGCATTTTCAAAAGTAGTGGACAGCGACGGTCACTAGAGGTCAGTATAGACCAGAATGCTTTGCGAGTTTCAGAGAACAGCGGGACCACTGCCTTTAAACTGAACACAACACGTCTGAATGAAACCAGTTTTTTTTTACTTCTGTCACGTCGTAATCAGAAATAAAAAGCTCTTAAATAAACCCTTGCAGTGTAAAATTGCTAACGTTAGCTTAGCCAGCGTTCAGCCTCCCCACGTAAGGCACAGAGCTGCAATAATCCAGTCCGTTTTAGTCATTATAGTGATAATTCATGTTAAATATCACACGTATGACTAATATTTATCTATAAATACTAAAACATCAAGTGAGTCTGGTCGGGCTTTACCACAGAAGAACATTATCAGCGGAGTTTCGCCGAACTTTTTTTTTACACAGACGCCAGAGTCACGTGATCACCGGTGAGTTAAAAATAGTGTGCGAGTCCGAATCATTCACAAAATGAGTGCACTACAGTCCGCTGTATAGTGCTGGACTGTGTAGTGATTGAGGGGTTAGGGACTAGGGATGGCGTTCGGACACAGCCATAGCGTGTATTTCTTTATAGCTTAGCATTGATTGTTAGCCTTTAGCCGTCTGCCCGTTGCCATGGAAACCTCCGCGCGCTGTCAAAGCAACGGATCAAAGCAGACCGCGGTGACGTCACAAAGCCAGAGACTTGTCTCCTTTGTGAGTCCTGAGCGACTCTGAGCCTCAGTCATTTCTCAGATTCACAGCAGACGATTTTAGCACAGCAGCTAAACAGGATCACACGTAAGTACTTTTACACTGAACTTGAACACAGAAGTTTATAGGAATTTCAGACAAAACACTGCGTAAAACATCAACCAGAGATGTCCACTCAGGTAAGTTCAGGAGTGGCGCTTGAAGCCGGTATTGGACGAGATGCAGACCATTGTAAAGGAGGCTACAAGGTGTGTCCAGCAGTCCTGCCTCAGTGAGACAGAGGACGACCAGGACACAGCCCGCTCTCCACTCGATGGTGCTGTTCCGACCATCTCCACAGAAAAACTGCGGCCTCTTGTCACCAAATTTTGTGACAAATTAGTAAATCTGGACCTGTCCGAGCGCGAGTCCAGAAAAGCCTCGCGACAATGTTTTTGGAAATCATTGTTGTGACCTCCAATGAGATCCTTAAGGCGTTTAGGGACTTTAGCTTTACTGAAAAATCAAATGCTAAGCCGCGTGTGTCCCAGAATGCAGTGAAGCATGCACTGC
>CM036258.1:3136794-3149294 GCA_020698575.1 Bostrychus sinensis
TCCGCCCAATCCCTGCTGCATCCACAGAGCGCACAGAGCCACAGTAGGCTGTGTGTTTTTACAAACAGAGTGGAGCTACAGCTGACTGCTGCTCTTTAAGTCACAGTGATGTGTTTGCTAACAGCCAGAAGACAGTAAATCTGTTGACGTTTGTCCTGACTTTGGTTACGGGGAGGGTACCTACATGATTTGGATGTGCCGCGTTATTTCCCCAATGCGCCAGAGAGCGCAGTGCCACGTCAGTTTGTTCTTTTACTCAAATGCATATGGAAGCTAGAGCTAACGCACTGACCGTGGGTCACAGGATGAGAGCCAGGGCCAGTTAAACGCCAGTGTCACTGTTACATGGCCAGGGTAACATTACGCCACGCGCCCTCGATGTGCTATATCCCATGTGCGCACGGGGCATGGATCCACAGCAGTTTGTTCTTTTTTGTTTGTTCAAATGCATCTGTAAACTCGAGCTAACGCGCTGAGGCTCACAGAGCCTGGAGCCCTGAAATTACGCGGAGAAGACTGCGCGCTCCACGGCAGTCACTAAAAAGAAGCGAAAGCAAAAGGAGAGACATGATTAGGCTACTGAGAGCTTACTGCTGCCGTGTACGCCCTTTCCTAGTCTAGACTTTGTTTTTACAGACCACAGCCTGCATGAGTCTGTGTTCTTGCTTCAGACTGGGGGCCACAGTTGGTCTATGACAGAGTGAGCCTACAAAAGCGCAGTAATTATGCGTAGCAGCTGATTTCTCGATCAGCTGAGCAATCACACAAACGTACACTGACACATTACACTGAAGGGAAATGATATAATGTATAATAATGTTAACAAATATGTTAAAATATAATTTAAAACTGAGTATAAATAAGCAGTTGCTTGGTATTTTGGCATGTGTGTGCGCCTAAGCATTGTGTTGTGTGTACGTTCCGGGAACAGTGTTGGACTTGTGGACCCCGGTGTCAAAGCGCAAGTTTTGTTCCGGCATCGTTTGATTTACAAATTAAGCCCTGGTGAACAGTGAGTGTTGAGCGCACGTAGTGTGAGTGTTGCAAGCACATACTTTACCATTTGAAAAGAGAATAATAATTTGAGCACACAAACCTTTGTTCCTTGCGCGCTCAACTCTGCCTACATGCTCGCTCAAAGTCTACCTAGGTGCTCGAGTACGTGGATGCCCGCTCGCGCAACATCTTTGCTCGCGCGACACCTCATTTCTGCTCGTGGCTCTGCGCTCGCTCCAGGTGGCACAAAGCAAACTACGATTGTTGCGAGCAGCACAGCCAGTCACAGACTGGGATTAATAAATGTTTCTGATTGGCTGTCTTATAGATCCTTCTCACACAGTGTCATCTGATCACGTGATTTCCACGGAGCCGCCATGTTGGATGGCAAAAGCCGGTTGTTTTACAGCCCCTGCTGTCTCTTAGCCTAACAAATTAAATTCGTTTTACTCATCAAAAATAGTTTAATGTGTCCTATATCTGTGATAGCATTTACCAGCTGTCTTTTGAAGTAAAAAAGTTAATGTTGCACTGTTTGGCAAAGTTTATTCTTTAAAAAAGTCACATAAAAGATCGCTCCTGCTGTAATCGTCAAAGTAAAAACTGATCTGAGGTCAGTTCTTACTGTCTGCTCAGGTTTATTAGCAGGGTAAACACGTTTTCACAGACATTTAGCAAATGGGAGAGAAAAAGAAAATACAATGTTCAGGACAGCTTGGTATTTGTTCATTTTTGCGTGAGGATATGGCGATTACCGGATTATTTTCACAACATGGAATACTTTTATGGAAATATATCTTGATATTTACTTGTGGATTTATACGAACTGATTGAGGGTTACTAATCCTGGATTGGACAGGTTTTGGACAGAACCAGTGTTCAAAGGTAAAAAGTCTGTTTTTTCGGTTTGGGCACTGAGGAATCGTCATTAAATACACATATGTCCTATTTTAAGCATAAAGTTAACTTAATTCCCATTTTGTACAGAACATAAACTTTCTAACGATGTATATCATGCCTGTATTGACAAAATAATAACCGTGCAAATTATGTATAAATCCTAATTCTCCATATCTCAGCAAATTTGCCACTTTTTAAGGCCTTAAATTTTGATTTATAATTTTAGACTTGTAAACCTCCGCGGAAAGCCTACGTTGTTGAAGTATTTATATTGCCTTTTCACTAATCTGCGTCTCTCATCTGCCTACTTACATGGACAACAGTTGTTTAGGGCACTTTCCATACTAAAGCTCTGTCACCCATCCTGCCACTAAATACTGTTATGCCTCTAAGGAGCTCTCTGCCTCTTGTGAGCTTTTATATGTGTCCCTATAAAGTGAGCTTGTCGATTGATTGACTAAATAATTGTTGTGGTATTCCAAAGCGGATTGTGTGTTGAAGGCTGGTAACCCGTAATTTTGACATCATATGGGTCTTAAGCATCGACAAGTGAACATTTCTCTAAATATCGCTGTCTGACCTGAACACTTAACGTTAAGTATTGAAACGGTGTAGAAAGTGGTGAATATGAACTCAATTTCTATACATGATCACTAATCGCTAGCAGGCTACACCGGCTTTTTGCCATCCAAAATGGCAGCGCCAACAAACCAAGTCACGTGACTGAGAACGGTCTATATCCAATCGTTTATATCAAATACAGCAACAGTGGGAACGCCCACAAAACGTCACTCCGAGCCCCCGTGGGAGAAAACAGACCACTCACAACAATGCACAAGAGTTACTCTGTCGTCATCTTTTCTACAAAAATACAAACAAGAGCTGGATATACATTTTATATTTTACATTAAAAAGTCCACATTTGTCCATAAAATACCATCACTATCTGACGTTAGCTGCCTACAACATGCTAATCTAATCAACGTCAAGTTGCATCATAACAGATCTCTCTCTAATATAAAGACACGAGTTTAGTTAATCATATTTAATGTAAACTAAAATGTGCTTCTATAAATGTGTTAAGGCTTAGTTGACTCATAGCTCATCATAACAGGCTGCAGACTGACGCACGGCGTTAGCGCGGCTCATTCAATGGCGCTAGCATTAGCGTTAGCATTAGCATTAGCTCGGCAGGTTTTTGAGCTCTGACCAGACTCGTCTATGAAGCAGCTAAGCCCCATCTCCACTGCGGTCAAGCCAGCCGGCGTTTGTTTTTCCATGGTCAAGTGAACTGCTCTTAAATTTTGAGTGCGCTAATATAGCATTCTTTTCGGCAGTTGTCGTGCCGCTGCCAGGGGGGAGCGACACACACGAGAGTAACCACAGAGAGTTTAGAAGCACATTTACACACCTTTTTCCCTAATTTAACAAAATATCCATTTATTATGTAATGGATATTTTGTATGAATTATTACCTAACTAAATCTGGTGAGTGTATAAGGTGGAATTATATCGCATCTATTTCTCTATAAGCCTAAGAAATGACTGACTGTGCTATGTACTTCTACCACCATTACCTCTGGTACTACTTTCACACCATGAAATACTTTTTTCATGAAGTTAATAATGACTAAAATTAAACTCATCATGTACTGTATCATACTGTATTTGAGATTGAATATTAAAAAAAAAAATCTAAAAAGTACACAATGAAACCTGCTTATACCTATTGAGTACATCCAGGACTACTACCGCACAAACGATCTGTGCCGTGGCCCGGTTACGTCATCAGCTCTGAGGGCGACAGATTGCTACGTCATCGTGATGCGCGGTTTGTTTACAAGTCGAGCGAGCTGCTAACACTTTTAAAACCGGTGTAGTGGAAAACGTGAGACCAGCGGCCTGAAGTATCTGAGCTAATGTGATTCTGCTTTGAGTCTCGTTCGTGAGACGCGGTCTTCTGTCACGTGTTTGGAATAAACCACATACAGGAGCCGCAAAGGCACCGCAGACGGAGAGAGAGGCTTCAGAACAACTGCTGCTGTCTGTTCTCTTCTTCAGAAAGGTGAGCGCAAGTCGCTGGCATTGGTACGAGTGTTGATAATGAAGTTTATTCACTTTTTACCGAGAGAAGAACAGTTGCATAAATGACACGCCTCATAGTCGTGCGTGCGCGCATGCATGAGCAGCCGTGCCGTGGCCCACCTCCTCCAACCGCGCCAAAGTCCTGAAGCGTACCGTGCCAAAGTCCTGAAGCGTACCGTGCCAAAGTCCTGAAGCGTACCGTGCCAAAGTCCTGAAGCGTACCTCGCCTGTGCGCGCTGCGGAGCACTCACATGAGGCAACTGTGCCGTGCTTTAGGGGCGTTCCGGACTTGGGCACGGTTCATTGGCCTGATGTGAGTACACCTTTAGATCTACAGTGAGGCTAGAAGGTAGATGTATAGTGATAGAAGTCATAGTTTGAAAAACAAGTTCAACCTTTCATTTACATATCTCATCTAAAAATAAAATGAACTGAACTTTGAACTAGTTCATGAAAAGTGTGAACTTGCACAACACTGTCCCTGGCACACGTCCAGAGGCCGATCGCTAGAAGCTGGTTTAGTTTTAGTTTAGGGTAAGTTCAGGTTAACTTTGAGGAAACTCAGAGGGTTCTGTCTCCAGAAAGAAGTTTGGTTTAGAGCAGTGTTAGTCGTCATGGTAACAGACTCCACACTGCTGCCCTGGTCTGGAGCAGGGTCAGGTCTGGTTTAGAAACTGAGAAACCAACATGGACCAATCAGCTGTGAGCAAACTGACACGTGACACGTTATCCTAACCTTTTCTACTGAGCCTCAGTTTTTGTCACATTAAAATAATGAGTCAAAGCATATGTTTCTGTATTTAAGTAAAATATATATATTTTTTAAAATTATTGACTTTTATAGGCTAAAGGCTTTACTTAGGCTCATGAAACAGGTGGAGTTTTTATATTAAAGTTTTATCTTTATTGTGAACCTGTCAGTTTTTTCTAGTCTTATTTTTCGTGGCTGCTGCAGTCACCTCCACCTAAGCCCCGCCCCCTTCCCTCCAGACTGAACCCTATTGGCTGAACTGTGCCAGTGTCTGATCAGTGCTGCAGCAGCTGCAGTAATCAGAGGTTGAGGGTTTAACTCTGAGTTAACAAAGGAAGTTCAGAACCAGCTTCAAGCAACACATGAACCCACAGTTACTTGGTTTGGACTTGTTTGGTTTTATCAACCCCGAAGTTACTCCACAACTCTGAGTTTGTTCAACCGGCTTCCAGCAATAGGCCACTGGTAGCTGCAGGGCTAACGCTTTCAGCACCTACTGTTGGACAAACCATTGACTCTCACTTCCATTCACTATGGGATATTCACATCCAAACACAAAATGGTCCAGTAGTCGGGTGAATATGGGTAAAGTGGGATGCTTTTTTTGAAAATGCAGTTTCTGTGTTAGTTGAATTTTGATTCAAATGCCAAAACCCTTAATGCAGTATATTTTTAAAAAGCTTAAGAACTTAACTACACATTACAGAAGGGAAAAAAAGTGAAATTTTAAACACAGAATTGAAGATTCTTCCTTAAACACATACTGACCATCAACATCATTTTTAGAGGCAGTGTTGGCAAAGTGAGACACCAAAGCAACAGCAACTGTAGATTTTTAATAGGCTGCAATTAACAACCATCACTAAGGAATGCAAAATCTTATTTAATGAATATGAACAATATGGCTAAGTACACTGTCTGACTTTACCAATACACGACTGGTGACGTAGGACAGTGTCAAAATCACTCATATTAAGGAAAAGAAAAAGAAAAAAACATGTACATTTGAGTGTTTTTATTCAAAAAGATATTCTAATAATCATTTTACAAAAAACTAATTGTGTTCTAGTTTTTAAAAGTTATAATCTTAAGATCTTTCATCCCAAGTTGCTATGTCGTTGTACACACCTTCACTTTTTCTACTGCTGCCCTGTAGACTATGATTTGTCACGCCCCAGAAACTGATGCCATACCCACAGAGCCTATCATTTTTAATCCTGCACATTCTTATTATCAGGTGTCAGGGTTTTTTGTTTGTTTGTTTTTTGTAAATGAAAAAGACATATTGAAAGATAATCCTTAAAAAACCTAACTGTCCCACTTTAGTCACGCTACATCTTTATTCCTGCTGCAAGAGGCAAGGCACCAGCTTGTAACTGGCCACAAAAGACGACCTCTGCCCTCATTTTTTAAACTCCACTTTTAGAGATTTGTAATAAACTCCGTCTGTTGTTGTGGCTAATTTAGCTTGGCAGATTATTCCAAAATCCAAATACTGATTTTGGACAGAAGAGAGTGTTTTGGCCAAGGCCCTGTGTGCACTTTGTACAGTAAAACCTAATATTTGTTCAATGCAACTCCACAATCAGGGCTCATTTTACAATATAAATTCTGATAAATATTTTAGGAAACCCTTATTAACTTAGCTAAAACCTTTTCCCAGGGGACTTCTGAGGGACTGAGAATATTTTTTGCATCCTGCCCCAGTCTTTTTAAACTCTTTCTGTTGGTTTAGTGGAATGTTTACCTGTATTATTAGTCATTGTTTCGTTTTAGTCGAGTGTTTATTTTGAAGGCGCAAGCTGCAACTCCTTACATAACTACAGTAGAACACAGTTGACAAACTGAAACTAAAATTTTATCTCTGACATGTTTGAATTAAGGTTGAATGATTGAACAAAAAATATGTTTTACCAAGGACACATGCACTTTGTCCCAGTCAGAACAAAAGCTTATTTTGTAATATTTGTACAAGGTGATTCCCTTTTGAGATAGCAGGAACATGGCAGCGTAATGTATAATAAATGTGCACCAAAGTTGTTAGGTTTATTAGATTTCTGCAGTAAGAGAACCTTTAGTGATTAATTTAATATTAAACAGTTATAACCTATAGCTTTGTCTCTCTCTTGAAGGTATTTTCGGTAATAGTAGGTATTTTTTAATGCAGCTGCAAGAGGTGAGAGCGATATGATTGGAGATATTTGAAACACCTTAATAATGATAAAGCTTTATTTAGCATCTACAGTAAAAGTAAAAGTTCAATTCAGTTTTATTTTGTGAAGAGATACAAGGCTCTGCAGTGGCCAAAAGTGAGGCTGGATTAAGACTAAACCAGGACTAAACCAGGACTAAACCAGGACTAAACCAGGACTCACCCAGGACTAAACCAGGACTCACCCAGGACTCACCCAGGACTCACCCAGGACTCACCCAGGACTCACCCAGGACTAAACCAGGACTAAACCAGGACTAAACCAGGACTCACCCAGGACTCACCCAGGACTCACCCAGGACTCACCCAGGACTCAACCAGGACTCAACCAGGACTCAACCAGGACTCAACCAGGACTCACCCAGGACTCACCCAGGACTCACCCAGGACTAAACCAGGACTCACCCAGGACTCACCCAGGACTCACCCAGGACTCACCCAGGACTCACCCAGGACTCACCCAGGACTCAACCAGGACTCAACCAGGACTCAACCAGGACTAGTAAATTAGGACATTGTAAAATTCTGTCAGGTGGAAGACCTTAAAAATGTAGTTTCTTTGTCATACAGATACTGTGATAGCGATGAGAAATTACTCGGTGTGTGATGAGATCTCATGAATTTACTTTATTTTATTTTTTATTCTTCATTCATTCATTTTCTACCGCTTTTTCCCGTTAGGGGTCGCGGATCACTGGAGCCTATCCCAGTAACTTTGGGCCGAAGGCGGGGTGCACCCTGGACAAGGGCCAGCGTGTCGCAGACACAAAATGCACATGCAGTGAAATAAATATTTCTTGTTTAATTTGAAACATAATTTTTGTACATAAACATTTTGTTCAGGTAAATGTTAAGGGAAAACTAAATAGACTTTTCTTTGGGGTGAAAGTGTCAGCTCTGTCCAGTGTGCACCCCGCCTTAGGCCCATAGTCAGTGGGACAGGTGCCAGTAACTAAGTAAATATTGGAAAGCATGAGTAGCTCTCTGCCATTTTCGATTTGTAGATGTAGCTCTCAGGGGAAAAAAGGTTGGGGACACCTGAGCTAGAGTTTTTTGTGTTAGAAGCCAAAATGGAAATCTACCAAGTTTGGCATTTGGTGTATTGTATTTGTTGATGTTCCTCTAACCCTGACTGTTGCAGCAGCAGCTTCATCTCTGAGGAGGAGACCGGGACGCTCCTCTTCTGTTGGAGCTGATTGATTTGGGGATATGAACATTAATTGGTTGAAAAAAAGATGCACAGTGAGAAAGAAAATAGCCTCCATGTGCTCTGATGGTAAGACTACGCCATACTAACCTGTTTTCATGTTTTCTTTTGCAGAGAGTGGTACCGACGTAACTTCACCATCACTTTGCTCATGGCTCGAGTGGCTCTCCAAAACATGTGGAAGACTGTCACACAGCACAGCAGCAAGAAAAACAGCTCCCCTACAACCTGATACTGAATATGTCTGACTGTTTATTCATTAAACTCATTTATACAACCCCAGAATATGTGTGTCCACAACTGCTGCAGCTCCCAGAACTCCGCTCAGTGCAAGAGTGTGTTCCACACAAGGGTTTTATTTTTACACCGGGAACACAGAACATAGAAACATCACAAGACAAGACAACTGGTACAGCAGGGACACAGGAATAAGAAGCTAAACTACAATAAAGCAATAAAAAGTACAGACAGAGGCGTCACATTGTCACCTTCAGGACGTCACATCAGTTCAAAGTTTATTTAGGAGCTGAATACTTCTTGGTATCAGTGATGGAGAAAGCGCTACTTTTATTTACTTAGGAGTGAAAGTTAACTCTATTAAAGTAAAAGTATTAAAGTATTTTCAGATGTACTGAGAGTAAAAAAGTAAAAGTATTTTGACAGCTAATGAATGTGTTAATGAA
The DNA here is from genome assembly GCA_020698575.1 of Bostrychus sinensis. Taxonomy (NCBI): domain Eukaryota; kingdom Metazoa; phylum Chordata; class Actinopteri; order Gobiiformes; family Eleotridae; genus Bostrychus; species Bostrychus sinensis. Next base: position 3,145,629 of record CM036258.1, read on the forward strand.
GACTTGTGCTGCTGATGCTGAGGACATTAACGAACCAGTGCAGTAGAAGAGACTGAACCTGTCGCCTCCTGTCCTTATTTTGGATGTTTCTAATGAGAACTACTTTACAGCATCTGTTATAGTTAGATGTTTGTGTCTACAATAAGGCCTCAGCAAATAGGAATTATATAAAAATCTATAAATGTGTCCTACAAACTACAAATCATAAACGTTCACGTTTCACATTTGTTTGTGAGGTTAAACCAATACTCTCAACTTATTACTGAAATTTTTAAAAATTACACACAATATCAATAATAAATATCAAAAAATTTCATAATAAATAAATGATTATTTGTTGATTATTGATTATTTATTTATTTTGTTGTTACAAAATTATTTCATTTAGGTTTTTTTTTTTGTTTTTTTTAGTTGTTTTTTGCTTTACCTAAAATATAAGCAAATAGTAGCCTATATTATCTGTTAAACATATGGGCTGTGTCCGAACGTCCTCCCTAATCCCAATATAGTGCACTATAAAGTGGTCACGCCATTTTGCAGTGGTGTCCCAATGTCTAATGAATAAAAAATAGTGCACTCAAAATTTCCCACAATGCATTTTGAAAAGTAGTGCACAGCGACGGTCACTAGAGGTCAGTATAGACCAGAATGCTTTGCGAGTTTCAGAGAACAGCGGGACCACTGCCTTTAAACTGAACACAACACGTCTGAATGAAACCAGTTTTTTTTTACTTCTGTCACGTCGTAATCAGAAATAAAAAGCTCTTAAATAAACCCTTGCAGTGTAAAATTGCTAACGTTAGCTTAGCCAGCGTTCAGCCTCCCCACGTAAGGCACAGAGCTGCAATAATCCAGTCCGTTTTAGTCATTATAGTGATAATTCATGTTAAATATCACACGTATGACTAATATTTATCTATAAATACTAAAACATCAAGTGAGTCTGGTCGGGCTTTACCACAGAAGAACATTATCAGCGGAGTTTCGCCGAACTTTTTTTTTTACACAGACGCCAGAGTCACGTGATCACCGGTGAGTTAAAAATAGTGTGCGAGTCCGAATCATTCACAAAATGAGTGCACTACAGTCCGCTGTATAGTGCTGGACTGTGTAGTGATTGAGGGGTTAGGGACTAGGGATGGCGTTCGGACACAGCCATAGCGTGTATTTCTTTATAGCTTAGCATTGATTGTTAGCCTTTAGCCGTCTGCCCGTTGCCATGGAAACCTCCGCGCGCTGTCAAAGCAACGGATCAAAGCAGACCGCGGTGACGTCACAAAGCCAGAGACTTGTCTCCTTTGTGAGTCCTGAGCGACTCTGAGCCTCAGTCATTTCTCAGATTCACAGCAGACGATTTTAGCACAGCAGCTAAACAGGATCACACGTAAGTACTTTTACACTGAACTTGAACACAGAAGTTTATAGGAATTTCAGACAAAACACTGCGTAAAACATCAACCAGAGATGTCCACTCAGGTAAGTTCAGGAGTGGCGTTGAAGCCGGTATTGGACGAGATGCAGACCATTGTAAAGGAGGCTACAAGGTGTGTCCAGCAGTCCTGCCTCAGTGAGACAGAGGACGACCAGGACACAGCCCGCTCTCCACTCGATGGTGCTGTTCCGACCATCTCCACAGAAAAACTGCGGCCTCTTGTCACCAAATTTTGTGACAAATTAGTAAATCTGGACCTGTCCGAGCGCGAGTCCAGAAAAGCCTTCGCGACAATGTTTTTGGAAATCATTGTTGTGACCTCCAATGAGATCCTTAAGGCGTTTAGGGACTTTAGCTTTACTGAAAAATCAAATGCTAAGCCGCGTGTGTCCCAGAATGCAGTGAAGCATGCACTGCAGTCATGCCTCCACAATATTTTTAGATGTTGCAAAGGTGAGGATTCTGTAGACGATATCGTTAACCTTGTGACCAGTGAGGTGACCAACAGGGTCAACAGTACCTTGTCTCTGAGCGAGACTGTAGACAACCGCCTGGTGGTAGCTGAGGACACCAGCTACACGACGCCTAAGGACAAGCTGAAAGCCATGGTCCGCCGCGCAAAGTCCATGTTGAAGAACATCAAGGACAAAATGAGCTGTGGTCCCGTCAAGGACCAAATAGACGACAACTGTTGTCCGTGTGCAGTATGTGAGTACCAAAGGATGCAGAGACAGGGGACAGCCGGAACTCCTCCTGAAGTCTCTGAAACATGTCCAAGAGCGGTCACTAAAACTCCAGTAGCTGAGGTGTCCACTGTGCCAGACCAGGACCACTCTGAACCTGAGGAGGAACAAGAGGGAGCCCCAAAAACCGGAGGGAAACGGATGAAGACAGTAGTCAGCAGCTGCTGTAGACCCCGTGGAGGCCGACACTCAGAGGAAGCTCCTGAAGAGTTTGAGGAAGATGCAACTTCTCAGTCTCTGGCAGAACAGGAGCCAGAGACAATCCACAAGTCACGGCGCAAAGCCATTAAAGAAAAACTCAGGAAGAGTTGTGGTCCCTGTGGGGGCCGAGTTCTATCTGAAGAGGGCCCTGAAAACCTGGAGGGTGAAACTGAGGGCACGTTAGAACCTGTGGAGGAGAAGCAGGAGAAATCTCCAAAAAAGTGGAGTTAATCAAGGAGCAACGAGGATACAGCTGTTGTCCGTGTAAAGCACGTGAGCGCAGGAGAGAGCAGAGACAGGGGAGAGACGGAACTTCTCCTGAAGTCTCTCAAACATCTCCAAGAGTGGTCACTAAAACTCCAGTAGCTGAGGTGTCCACTGTGCCAGACCAGGACCACTCTGAACCTGAGGAGGAACAAGAGGGAGCCCCAAAAACCGGAGGGAAACGGATGAAGGCTGTAGTCAGCAGCTGCTGTAGACCCGTGGAGGCCGACACTCAGAGGAAGCTCCTGAAGAGTTTGAGGAAGATGCAACTTCTCAGTCTCTGGCAGAACAGGAGCCAGAGACAATCCACAAGTCACGGCGCAAAGCCATTAAAGAAAAACTCAGGAAGAGTTGTGGTCCCTGCGGGGGCCGAGTTCTATCTGAAGAGGGCCCTGAAAACCTGGAGGGTGAAACTGAGGGCACGTTAGAACCTGTGGAGGAGAAGCAGGAGAAATCTCCAAAAAAAGTGGAGTTAATCAAGGAGCAACGAGGATACAGCTGTTGTCCGTGTAAAGCACGTGAGCGCAGGAGAGAGCAGAGACAGGGGAGAGACGGAACTCCTCCTGAAGTCTCTCAAACATCTCCAAGAGTGGTCACTAAAACTCCAGTAGCTGAGGTGTCCACTGATCAGGAGGACGCTGAGCAACAGGGAGCCCCAAAGACCAGAGTGCAGCGGATGAAGGCTGTACTCAGCAGCTGCTGTAGACCGCGTAGAGGCCGACACTCAGAGGAAGATTCTGAAGAGTCTGAGGAAGATACAGCTTCTCAGACCCTGGCAGATGATGAGCCAGAGACAGCCCCAACAAGGCTTCAAGCCATCAAAAATCAGCTGGGGAAGAGCTGTCGACGCCGACGTGTCTGCTTTGAGGAGAGACCGGAGAGAGCAGACACTATGTCCCCTAAAACACCGACTCCACAGGTCCAGCTCCTGTCTCCTGACCAAGGCTTCACCACAGCTGCCTCCCCCAGCACCAGCCTGAAAGCAGCTAAGAAGCTACCGACTTCACCTGCACAGGCTTCCAAGTA
>CM036258.1:3151794-3164294 GCA_020698575.1 Bostrychus sinensis
CACTCTATTGGCGATTATTACATCATCGCCTAAATGAAAATATATTCGCATGTGGCCAGTGAGCTACTGTTAATATTTATCAATTTTGGAGCATAGAGAAATAAGAAAGGTATGGAGCGATATTTGTGCCACCTTCGTGCGCAGTGAACAGCAGGGCTTAATTTGAGCCGGATCTTGCTGGAACAGGATCCGTAAACTCCCTTATTTGGACGCGGTCCGATCCGGCAACTGTTTGCTTGGATCCGTTAAACTCATACACAGCTAGGTCGGAGGTATAATTACACAGAAATGCATATGTTTTTAAACATAAAAGCCACGCTTCATTTCCGCGTGAGCGCTTCAACACAGACTGTCACCGCGCCGTAATTCGTGTCTATAGAGTGTACAGGGAATCCGGTGGAAAAGACCTTCACGTCAAACTGAAAGATCTGTTCACCACTGTTAACACCAGTGGTGTCTGCAGGTGTACAGCAGTACGCACTGTGCGTACCTTGAGATGTCCCCCGACTCCGCCCAATCCCTGCTGCATCCACAGAGCGCACAGAGCCACAGTAGGCTGTGTGTTTTTACAAACAGAGTGGAGCTACAGCTGACTGCTGCTCTTTAAGTCACAGTGATGTGTTTGCTAACAGCCAGAAGACAGTAAATCTGTTGACGTTTGTCCTGACTTTGGTTACGGGGAGGGTACCTACATGATTTGGATGTGCCGCGTTATTTCCCCAATGCGCCAGAGAGCGCAGTGCCACGTCAGTTTGTTCTTTTACTCAAATGCATATGGAAGCTAGAGCTAACGCACTGACCGTGGGTCACAGGATGAGAGCCAGGGGCCAGTTAAACGCCAGTGTCACTGTTACATGGCCAGGGTAACATTACGCCACGCGCCCTCGATGTGCTATATCCCATGTGCGCACGGGGCATGGATCCACAGCAGTTTGTTCTTTTTTGTTTGTTCAAATGCATCTGTAAACTCGAGCTAACGCGCTGAGGCTCACAGAGCCTGGAGCCCTGAAATTACGCGGAGAAGACTGCGCGCTCCACGGCAGTCACTAAAAAGAAGCGAAAGCAAAAGGAGAGACATGATTAGCTACTGAGAGCTTACTGCTGCCGTGTACGCCCTTTCCTAGTCTAGACTTTGTTTTTACAGACCACACCTGCATGAGTCTGTGTTCTTGCTTCAGACTGGGGGCCACAGTTGGTCTATGACAGAGTGAGCCTACAAAAGCGCAGTAATTATGCGTAGCAGCTGATTTCTCGATCAGCTGAGCAATCACACAAACGTACACTGACACATTACACTGAAGTGAAATGATATAATGTATAATAATGTTAACAAATATGTTAAAATATAATTTAAAACTGAGTATAAATAAGCAGTTGCTTGGTATTTTGGCATGTGTGTGCGCCTAAGCATTGTGTTGTGTGTACGTTCCGGGAACAGTGTTGGACTTGTGGACCCCGGTGTCAAAGCGCAAGTTTTGTTCCGGCATCGTTTGATTTACAAATTAAGCCCTGGTGAACAGTGAGTGTTGAAGCGCACGTAGTGTGAGTGTTGCAAGCACATACTTTACCATTTGAAAAGAGAATAATAATTTGAGCACACAAACCTTTGTTCCGTGCGCGCTCAACTCTGCCTACATGCTCGCTCAAAGTCTACCTAGGTGCTCGAGTACGTGGATGCCCGCTCGCGCAACATCTTTGCTCGCGCGACACCTCATTTCTGCTCGTGGCTCTGCGCTCGCTCCAGGTGGCACAAAGCAACTACGATTGTTGTGCGAGCAGCACAGCCAGTCACAGACTGGGATTAATAAATGTTTCTGATTGGCTGTCTTATAGATCCTTCTCACACAGTGTCATCTGATCACGTGATTTCCACGGAGCCGCCATGTTGGATGGCAAAAGCCGGTTGTTTACAGCCCCTGCTGTCTCTTAGCCTAACAAATTAAATTCGTTTTACTCATCAAAAATAGTTTAATGTGTCCTATATCTGTGATAGCATTTACCAGCTGTCTTTTGAAGTAAAAAGTTAATGTTGCACTGTTTGGCAAAGTTTATTCTTTAAAAAAGTCACATAAAAGATCGCTCCTGCTGTAATCGTCAAAGTAAAAACTGATCTGAGGTCAGTTCTTACTGTCTGCTCAGGTTTATTAGCAGGGTAAACACGTTTTCACAGACATTTAGCAAATGGGAGAGAAAAAGAAAATACAATGTTCAGGACAGCTTGGTATTTGTTCATTTTTGCGTGAGGATATGGCGATATACCGGATTATTTTCACAACATGGAATACTTTTATGGAAATATATCTTGATATTTACTTGTGGATTTATACGAACTGATTGAGGGTTACTAATCCTGGATTGGACAGGTTTTGGACAGAACCAGTGTTCAAAGGTAAAAAGTCTGTTTTTCGGTTTGGGCACTGAGGAATCGTCATTAAATACACATATGTCCTAATTTAAGCATAAAGTTAACTTAATTCCCATTTTGTACAGAACATAACTTTACTAACGATGTATATCATGCCTGTATTGACAAAATAATAACCGTGCAAATTATGTATAAATCCTAATTCTCCATATCTCAGCAAATTTGCCACTTTTTAAGGCCTTAAATTTTGATTTATAATTTTAGACTTGTAAAACCTCCGCGGAAAGCCTACGTTGTTGAAGTATTTATATTGCCTTTTCACTAATCTGCGTCTCTCATCTGCCTACTTACATGGACAACAGTTGTTTAGGGCACTTTCCATACTAAAGCTCTGTCACCCATCCTGCCACTAAATACTGTTATGCCTCTAAGGAGCTCTCTGCCTCTTGTGAGCTTTTATATGTGTCCCTATAAAGTGAGCTTGTCGATTGATTGACTAAATAATTGTTGTGGTATTCCAAAGCGGATTGTGTGTTGAAGGCTGGTAACCCGTAATTTTGACATCATATGGGTCTTAAGCATCGACAAGTGAACATTTCTCTAAATATCGCTGTCTGACCTGAACACTTAACGTTAAGTATTGAAACGGTGTAGAAAGTGGTGAATATGAACTCAATTTCTATACATGATCACTAATCGCTAGCAGGCTACACCGGCTTTTTGCCATCCAAATGGCAGCGCCAACAAACCAAGTCACGTGACTGAGAACGGTCTATATCCAATCGTTTATATCAAATACAGCAACAGTGGGAACGCCCACAAAACGTCACTCCGAGCCCCCGTGGGAGAAAACAGACCACTCACAACAATGCACAAGAGTTACTCTGTCGTCATCTTTTCTTACAAAAATACAAACAAGAGCTGGATATACATTTTATATTTTACATTAAAAAGTCCACATTTGTCCATAAAATACCATCACTATCTGACGTTAGCTGCCTACAACATGCTAATCTAATCAACGTCAAGTTGCATCATAACAGATCTCTCTCTAATATAAAGACAACGAGTTTAGTTAATCATATTTAATGTAAACTAAAATGTGCTTCTATAAATGTGTTAAGGCTTAGTTGACTCATAGCTCATCATAACAGGCTGCAGACTGACGCACGGCGTTAGCGCGGCTCATTCAATGGCGCTAGCATTAGCGTTAGCATTAGCATTAGCTCGGCAGGTTTTTGAGCTCTGACCAGACTCGTCTATGAAGCAGCTAAGCCCCATCTCCACTGCGGTCAAGCCAGCCGGCGTTTGTTTTTCCATGGTCAAGTGAACTGCTCTTAAATTTTGAGTGCGCTAATATAGCATTCTTTTCGGCAGTTGTCGTGCCGCTGCCAGGGGGGAGCGACACAACACGAGAGTAACCACAGAGAGTTTAGAAGCACATTTACACACCTTTTTCCCTAATTTAACAAAATATATTATTTAATAATATTTATTATGTAATGGATATTTTGTATGAATTATTACCTAACTAAATCTGGTGAGTGTATAAGGTGGAATTATATCGCATCTATTTCTCTATAAGCCTAAGAAATGACTGACTGTGCTATGTACTTCTACCACCATTACCTCTGGTACTACTTTCACACCATGAAATACTTTTTTCATGAAGTTAATAATGACTAAAATTAAAACTCATCATGTACTGTATCATACTGTATTTGAGATTGAATATTAAAAAAAAAATCTAAAAAGTACACAATGAAACCTGCTTATACCTATTGAGTACATCCAGGACTACTACCGCACAAACGATCTGTGCCGTGGCCCGGTTACGTCATCAGCTCTGAGGGCGACAGATTGCTACGTCATCGTGATGCGCGGTTTGTTTACAAGTCGAGCGAGCTGCTAACACTTTTAAAACCGGTGTAGTGGAAAACGTGAGACCAGCGGCCTGAAGTATCTGAGCTAATGTGATTCTGCTTTGAGTCTCGTTCCTGAGACGCGGTCTTCTGTCACGTGTTTGGAATAAACCACATCCGAGGAGCAGTGAAGGCACCGCAGACGGAGAGAGAGGCTTCAGAACAACTGCTGCTGTCTGTTCTCTTCTTCAGAAAGGTGAGCGCAGTCGCTGGCATTGGTACGAGTGTTGATAATGGAGTTTATTCACTTTTACCGAGAGAAGAACAGTTGCATAAATGACACGCCTCATAGTCGTGCGTGCGCGCATGCATGAGCAGCCGTGCCGTGGCCCACCTCCTCCAACCGCGCCAAAGTCCTGAAGCGTACCGCGCCAAAGTCCTGAAGCGTACCGCGCCAAAGTCCTGAAGCGTACCGTGCCAAAGTCCTGAAGCGTACCGTGCCAAAGTCCTGAAGCGTACCTCGCCTGTGCGCGCTGCGGAGCACTCACATGAGGCAACTGTGCCGTGCTTTAGGGGCGTTCCGGACTTGGGCACGGTTCATTGGCCTGCGGTGAGGACACCTTTAGATCTACAGTGAGGCTAGAAGGTAGATGTATAGTGATAGAAGTCATAGTTTGAAAAACAAGTTCAACCTTTCATTTACATATCTCATCTAAAAATAAAATGAACTGAACTTTGAACTACTTCATGAAAAGTGTGAACTTGCACAACACTGTCCCTGGCACACGTCCAGAGGCCGATCGCTAGAAGCTGGTTTAGTTTTAGTTTAGGGTAAGTTCAGGTTAACTTTGAGGAAACTCAGAGGTTTCTGTCTCCAGAAAGACGTTTGGTTTAGAGCAGCGTTAGTCGTCATGGTAACAGACTCCACACTGCTGCCCTGGTCTGGAGCAGGGTCAGGTCTGGTTTAGAAACTGAGAAACCAACATGGACCAATCAGCTGTGAGCAAACTGACACGTGACACGTTATCCTAACCTTTTCTACTGAGCCTCAGTTTTTGTCACATTAAAATAATGAGTCAAAGCATATGTTTCTGTATTTAAGTAAAATATATATATTTTTTAAAATGATTGACTTTTATCTAAAGGCTTTACTTAGTCATGAAACAGGTGGAGTTTTTATATTAAAGTTTTATCTTTATTGTGAACCTGTCAGTTTTTTCTAGTCTTATTTTTCGTGGCTGCTGCAGTCACCTCCACCTAAGCCCCGCCCCTTCCCTCCAGACTGAACCCTATTGGCTGAACTGTGCCAGTGTCTGATCAGTGCTGCAGCAGCTGCAGTAATCAGAGGTTGAGGTTTAACTCTGAGTTAACAAAGGAAGTTCAGAACCAGCTTCAAGCAACACATGAACCCACAGTTACTTGGTTTGGACTTGTTTGGTTTTATCAACCCCGAAGTTACTCCACAGCTCTGAGTTTGTTCAACCGGCTTCCAGCAATAGGCCACTGGTAGCTGCAGGGCTAACGCTTTCAGCACCTACTGTTGGACAAACCATTGACTCTCACTTCCATTCACTATGGGATATTCACATACAAACACAAAATGGTCCAGTAGTCGGGTGAATATGGGTAAAGTGGGATGCTTTTTTTGAAAATGCAGTTTCTGTGTTAGTTGAATTTTGATTCAAATGCCAAAACCCTTAATGCAGTATATTTTTAAAAAGCTTAAGAACTTAACTACACATTACAGAAGGGAAAAAAGTGAAATTTTAAACACAGAATTGAAGATTCTTCCTTAAACACATACTGACCATCAACATCATTTTTAGAGGCAGTGTTGGCAAAGTGAGACACCAAAGCAACAGCAACTGTAGATTTTTAATAGGCTGCAATTAACAACCATCACTAAGGAATGCAAAATCTTATTTAATGAATATGAACAATATGGCTAAGTACACTGTCTGACTTTACCAATACACGACTGGTGACGTAGGACAGTGTCAAAATCACTCATATTAAGGAAAAGAAAAAGAAAAAAACATGTACATTTGAGTGTTTTTATTCAAAAAGATATTCTAATAATCATTTTAAAAAAACTAATTGTGTTCTAGTTTTTAAAAGTTATAATCTTAAGATCTTTCATCCCAAGTTGCTATGTCGTTGTACACACCTTCACTTTTTCTACTGCTGCCCTGTAGACTATGATTTGTCACGCCCCAGAAACTGATGCCATACCCACAGAGCCTATCATTTTTAATCCTGCACATTCTTATTATCAGGTGTCAGGGTTTTTTGTTTGTTTGTTTTTTGTAAATGAAAAAGACATATTGAAAGATAATCCTTAAAAAACCTAACTGTCCCACTTTAGTCACGCTACATCTTTATTCCTGCTGCAAGAGGCAAGGCACCAGCTTGTAACTGGCCACAAAAGACGACCTCTGCCCTCATTTTTTAAACTCCACTTTTAGAGATTTGTAATAAACTCCGTCTGTTGTTGTGGCTAATTTAGCTTGGCAGATTATTCCAAAATCCAAATACTGATTTTGGACAGAAGAGAGTGTTTTGGCAAGGCCCTGTGTGCACTTTGTACAGTAAAACCTAATATTTGTTCAATGCAACTCCACAATCAGGGCTCATTTTACAATATAAATTCTGATAAATATTTTAGGAAACCCTTATTAACTTAGCTAAAACCTTTTCCCAGGGGACTTCTGAGGGACTGAGAATATTTTTTGCATCCTGCCCAGTCTTTTTAAACTCTTTCTGTTGGTTTAGTGGAATGTTTACCTGTATTATTAGTCATTGTTTCGTTTTAGTCGAGTGTTTATTTTGAAGGCGCAAGCTGCAACTCCTTACATAACTACAGTAGAACACAGTTGACAAACTGAAACTAAAATTTTATCTCTGACATGTTTGAATTAAGGTTGAATGATTGAACAAAAAATATGTTTTACCAAGGACACATGCACTTTGTCCCAGTCAGAACAAAAGCTTATTTTGTAATATTTGTACAAGGTGATTCCCTTTTGAGATAGCAGGAACATGGCAGCGTAATGTATAATAAATGTGCACCAAAGTTGTTAGGTTTATTAGATTTCTGCAGTAAGAGAACCTTTAGTGATTAATTTAATATTAAACAGTTATAACCTATAGCTTTGTCTCTCTCTTGAAGGTATTTTCGGTAATAGTAGGTATTTTTTAATGCAGCTGCAAGAGGTGAGAGCGATATGATTGGAGATATTTGAAACACCTTAATAATGATAAAGCTTTATTTAGCATCTACAGTAAAAGTAAAAGTTCAATTCAGTTTTATTTTGTGAAGAGATACAAGGCTCTGCAGTGGCCAAAAGTGAGGCTGGATTAAGACTAAACCAGGACTAAACCAGGACTAAACCAGGACTAAACCAGGACTCACCCAGGACTAAACCAGGACTCACCCAGGACTCACCCAGGACTCACCCAGGACTCACCCAGGACTCACCCAGGACTAAACCAGGACTAAACCAGGACTAAACCAGGACTCACCAGGACTCACCCAGGACTCACCCAGGACTCACCCAGGACTCAACCAGGACTCACCAGGACTCACCAGGACTCACCAGGACTCACCCAGGACTCACCCAGGACTCACCCAGGACTAACCAGGACTCACCCAGGACTCACCCAGGACTCACCCAGGACTCACCCAGGACTCACCAGGACTCACCAGGACTCAACCAGGACTCAACCAGGACTCAACCAGTAGTAAATTAGGACATTGTAAAATTCTGTCAGGTGGAAGACCTTAAAAATGTAGTTTCTTTGTCATACAGATACTGTGATAGCGATGAGAAATTACTCGGTGTGTGATGAGATCTCATGAATTTACTTTATTTTATTTTTTATTCTTCATTCATTCATTTTCTACCGCTTTTTCCCGTTAGGGGTCGCGGATCACTGGAGCCTATCCCAGTAACTTTGGGCCGAAGGCGGGGTGCACCCTGGACAAGGGCCAGCGTGTCGCAGACACAAAATGCACATGCAGTGAAATAAATATTTCTTGTTTAATTTGAAACATAATTTTTGTACATAAACATTTTGTTCAGGTAAATGTTAAGGGAAAACTAAATAGACTTTTCTTTGGGGTGAAAGTGTCAGCTCTGTCCAGTGTGCACCCCGCCTTAGGCCCATAGTCAGTGGGACAGGTGCCAGTAACTAAGTAAATATTGGAAAGCATGAGTAGCTCTCTGCCATTTTCGATTTGTAGACGTAGCTCTCAGGGGAAAAAAGGTTGGGGACACCTGAGCTAGAGTTTTTTGTGTTAGAAGCCAAAATGGAAATCTACCAAGTTTGGCATTTGGTGTATTGTATTTGTTGATGTTCCTCTAACCCTGACTGTTGCAGCAGCAGCTTCATCTCTGAGGAGGAGACCGGGACGCTCCTCTTCTGTTGGAGCTGATTGATTTGGGGATATGAACATTAATTGGTTGAAAAAAAGATGCACAGTGAGAAAGAAAATAGCCTCCATGTGCCTGATGGTAAGACTACGCCATACTAACCTGTTTTCATGTTTTCTTTTGCAGAGAGTGGTACCGACGTAACTTCACCATCACTTTGCTCATGGCTCGAGTGGCTCTCCAAAACATGTGGAAGACTGTCACACAGCACAGCAGCAAGAAAACAGCTCCCCTACAACCTGATACTGAATATGTCTGACTGTTTATTCATTAAACTCATTTATACAACCCCAGAATATGTGTGTCCACAACTGCTGCAGCTCCCAGAACTCCGCTCAGTGCAAGAGTGTGTTCCACACAAGGGTTTTATTTTTACACCGGGAACACAGAACATAGAACATCACAAGACAAGACAACTGGTACAGCAGGGACACAGGAATAAGAAGCTAAACTACAATAAAGCAATAAAAAGTACAGACAGAGGCGTCACATTGTCACCTTCAGGACGTCACATCAGTTCAAAGTTTATTTAGGAGCTGAATACTTCTTGGTATCAGTGATGGAGAAAGCGCTACTTTTATTTACTTAGGAGTGAAAGTTAACTCTAGTAAAGTAAAAGTATTAAAGTATTTTCAGATGTACTGAGAGTAAATAAAGTAAAAGTATTTTGACAGCTAATGAATGTGTTAATGAAGACTTGTGCTGCTGATGCTGAGGACATTAACGAACCAGTGCAGTAGAAGAGACTGAACCTGTCGCCTCCTGTCCTTATTTTGGATGTTTCTAATGAGAACTACTTTACAGCATCTGTTATAGTTAGATGTTTGTGTCTACAATAAGGCCTCAGCAATAGGAATTATATAAAAATCTATAAATGTGTCCTACAAACTACAAATCATAAACGTTCACGTTTCACATTTGTTTGTGAGGTTAAACCAATACTCTCAACTTATTACTGAAATTTTTAAAAATTACACACAATATCAATAATAAATATCAAAAAATTTCATAATAAATAAATGATTATTTGTTGATTATTGATTATTTATTTATTTTGTTGTTACAAAATTATTTCATTTAGGTTTTTTTTTTTGTTTTTTTTTAGTTGTTTTTTGCTTTACCTAAAATATAAGCAAATAGTAGCCTATATTATCTGTTAAACATATGGGCTGTGTCCGAACGTCCTCTCCTAATCCCAATATAGTGCACTATAAAGTGGTCACGCCATTTTGCAGTGGTGTCCCAATGTCTAATGAATAAAAAATAGTGCACTCAAAATTTCCCACAATGCATTTGAAAAGTAGTGCACAGCGACGGTCACTAGAGGTCAGTATAGACCAGAATGCTTTGCGAGTTTCAGAGAACAGCGGGACCACTGCCTTTAAACTGAACACAACACGTCTGAATGAAACCAGTTTTTTTTTACTTCTGTCACGTCGTAATCAGAAATAAAAAGCTCTTAAATAAACCCTTGCAGTGTAAAATTGCTAACGTTAGCTTAGCCAGCGTTCAGCCTCCCCACGTAAGGCACAGAGCTGCAATAATCCAGTCCGTTTTAGTCATTATAGTGATAATTCATGTTAAATATCACACGTATGACTAATATTTATCTATAAATACTAAAACATCAAGTGAGTCTGGTCGGGCTTTACCACAGAAGAACATTATCAGCGGAGTTTCGCCGAACTTTTTTTTTACACAGACGCCAGAGTCACGTGATCACCGGTGAGTTAAAAATAGTGTGGCGAGTCCGAATCATTCACAAAATGAGTGCACTACAGTCCGCTGTATAGTGCTGGACTGTGTAGTGATTGAGGGGTTAGGGACTAGGGATGGCGTTCGGACACAGCCATAGCGTGTATTTCTTTATAGCTTAGCATTGATTGTTAGCCTTTAGCCGTCTGCCCGTTGCCATGGAAACCTCCGCGCGCTGTCAAAGCAACGGATCAAAGCAGACCGCGGTGACGTCACAAAGCCAGAGACTTGTCTCCTTTGTGAGTCCTGAGCGACTCTGAGCCTCAGTCATTTCTCAGATTCACAGCAGACGATTTTAGCACAGCAGCTAAACAGGATCACACGTAAGTACTTTTACACTGAACTTGAACACAGAAGTTTATAGGAATTTCAGACAAAACACTGCGTAAACATCAACCAGAGATGTCCACTCAGGTAAGTTCAGGAGTGGCGTTGAAGCCGGTATTGGACGAGATGCAGACCATTGTAAAGGAGGCTACAAGGTGTGTCCAGCAGTCCTGCCTCAGTGAGACAGAGGACGACCAGGACACAGCCCGCTCTCCACTCGATGGTGCTGTTCCGACCATCTCCACAGAAAACTGCGGCCTCTTGTCACCAAATTTTGTGACAAATTAGTAAATCTGGACCTGTCCGAGCGCGAGTCCAGAAAAGCCTTCGCGACAATGTTTTTGGAAATCATTGTTGTGACCTCCAATGAGATCCTTAAGGCGTTTAGGGACTTTAGCTTTACTGAAAAATCAAATGCTAAGCCGCGTGTGTCCCAGAATGCAGTGAAGCATGCACTGCAGTCATGCCTCCACAATATTTTTAGATGTTGCAAAGGTGAGGATTCTGTAGACGATATCGTTAACCTTGTGACCAGTGAGGTGACCAACAGGGTCAACAGTACCTTGTCTCTGAGCGAGACTGTAGACAACCGCCTGGTGGTAGCTGAGGACACCAGCTACACGACGCCTAAGGACAAGCTGAAAGCCATGGTCCGCCGCGCAAAGTCCATGTTGAAGAACATCAAGGACAAAATGAGCTGTGGTCCCGTCAAGGACCAAATAGACGACAACTGTTGTCCGTGTGCAGTATGTGAGTACCAAAGGATGCAGAGACAGGGGACAGCCGGAACTCCTCCTGAAGTCTCTGAAACATGTCCAAGAGCGGTCACTAAACTCCAGTAGCTGAGGTGTCCACTGTGCCAGACCAGGACCACTCTGAACCTGAGGAGGAACAAGAGGGAGCCCCAAAAACCGGAGGGAAACGGATGAAGACAGTAGTCAGCAGCTGCTGTAGACCCCGTGGAGGCCGACACTCAGAGGAAGCTCCTGAAGAGTTTGAGGAAGATGCAACTTCTCAGTCTCTGGCAGAACAGGAGCCAGAGACAATCCACAAGTCACGGCGCAAAGCCATTAAAGAAAAACTCAGGAAGAGTTGTGGTCCCTGTGGGGCCGAGTTCTATCTGAAGAGGGCCCTGAAAACCTGGAGGGTGAAACTGAGGGCACGTTAGAACCTGTGGAGGAGAAGCAGGAGAAATCTCCAAAAAAAGTGGAGTTAATCAAGGAGCAACGAGGATACAGCTGTTGTCCGTGTAAAGCACGTGAGCGCAGGAGAGAGCAGAGACAGGGGAGAGACGGAACTTCTCCTGAAGTCTCTCAAACATCTCCAAGAGTGGTCACTAAAACTCCAGTAGCTGAGGTGTCCACTGTGCCAGACCAGGACCACTCTGAACCTGAGGAGGAACAAGAGGGAGCCCCAAAAACCGGAGGGAAACGGATGAAGGCTGTAGTCAGCAGCTGCTGTAGACCCCGTGGAGGCCGACACTCAGAGGAAGCTCCTGAAGAGTTTGAGGAAGATGCAACTTCTCAGTCTCTGGCAGAACAGGAGCCAGAGACAATCCACAAGTCACGGCGCAAAGCCATTAAAGAAAAACTCAGGAAGAGTTGTGGTCCCTGCGGGGGCCGAGTTCTATCTGAAGAGGGCCCTGAAAACCTGGAGGGTGAAACTGAGGGCACGTTAGAACCTGTGGAGGAGAAGCAGGAGAAATCTCCAAAAAAAGTGGAGTTAATCAAGGAGCAACGAGGATACAGCTGTTGTCCG
>CM036258.1:3169294-3196794 GCA_020698575.1 Bostrychus sinensis
TGTGTCCTATATCTGTGATAGCATTTACCAGCTGTCTTTTGAAGTAAAAAAGTTAATGTTGCACTGTTTGGCAAAGTTTATTCTTTAAAAAAGTCACATAAAAGATCGCTCCTGCTGTAATCGTCAAAGTAAAAACTGATCTGAGGTCAGTTCTTACTGTCTGCTCAGGTTTATTAGCAGGGTAAACACGTTTTCACAGACATTTAGCAAATGGGAGAGAAAAAGAAAATACAATGTTCAGGACAGCTTGGTATTTGTTCATTTTTGCGTGAGGATATGGCGATTACCGGATTATTTTCACAACATGGAATACTTTTATGGAAATATATCTTGATATTTACTTGTGGATTTATACGAACTGATTGAGGGTTACTAATCCTGGATTGGACAGGTTTTGGACAGAACCAGTGTTCAAAGGTAAAAAGTCTGTTTTTTCGGTTTGGGCACTGAGGAATCGTCATTAAATACACATATGTCCTATTTTAAGCATAAAGTTAACTTAATTCCCATTTTGTACAGAACATAAACTTTCTAACGATGTATATCATGCCTGTATTGACAAAATAATAACCGTGCAAATTATGTATAAATCCTAATTCTCCATATCTCAGCAAATTTGCCACTTTTTAAGGCCTTAAATTTTGATTTATAATTTTAGACTTGTAAACCTCCGCGGAAAGCCTACGTTGTTGAAGTATTTATATTGCCTTTTCACTAATCTGCGTCTCTCATCTGCCTACTTACATGGACAACAGTTGTTTAGGGCACTTTCCATACTAAAGCTCTGTCACCCATCCTGCCACTAAATACTGTTATGCCTCTAAGGAGCTCTCTGCCTCTTGTGAGCTTTTATATGTGTCCCTATAAAGTGAGCTTGTCGATTGATTGACTAAATAATTGTTGTGGTATTCCAAAGCGGATTGTGTGTTGAAGGCTGGTAACCCGTAATTTTGACATCATATGGGTCTTAAGCATCGACAAGTGAACATTTCTCTAAATATCGCTGTCTGACCTGAACACTTAACGTTAAGTATTGAAACGGTGTAGAAAGTGGTGAATATGAACTCAATTTCTATACATGATCACTAATCGCTAGCAGGCTACACCGGCTTTTTGCCATCCAAAATGGCAGCGCCAACAAACCAAGTCACGTGACTGAGAACGGTCTATATCCAATCGTTTATATCAAATACAGCAACAGTGGGAACGCCCACAAAACGTCACTCCGAGCCCCCGTGGGAGAAAACAGACCACTCACAACAATGCACAAGAGTTACTCTGTCGTCATCTTTTCTACAAAAATACAAACAAGAGCTGGATATACATTTTATATTTTACATTAAAAAGTCCACATTTGTCCATAAAATACCATCACTATCTGACGTTAGCTGCCTACAACATGCTAATCTAATCAACGTCAAGTTGCATCATAACAGATCTCTCTCTAATATAAAGACACGAGTTTAGTTAATCATATTTAATGTAAACTAAAATGTGCTTCTATAAATGTGTTAAGGCTTAGTTGACTCATAGCTCATCATAACAGGCTGCAGACTGACGCACGGCGTTAGCGCGGCTCATTCAATGGCGCTAGCATTAGCGTTAGCATTAGCATTAGCTCGGCAGGTTTTTGAGCTCTGACCAGACTCGTCTATGAAGCAGCTAAGCCCCATCTCCACTGCGGTCAAGCCAGCCGGCGTTTGTTTTTCCATGGTCAAGTGAACTGCTCTTAAATTTTGAGTGCGCTAATATAGCATTCTTTTCGGCAGTTGTCGTGCCGCTGCCAGGGGGGAGCGACACACACGAGAGTAACCACAGAGAGTTTAGAAGCACATTTACACACCTTTTTCCCTAATTTAACAAAATATATTATTTAATAATATTTATTATGTAATGGATATTTTGTATGAATTATTACCTAACTAAATCTGGTGAGTGTATAAGGTGGAATTATATCGCATCTATTTCTCTATAAGCCTAAGAAATGACTGACTGTGCTATGTACTTCTACCACCATTACCTCTGGTACTACTTTCACACCATGAAATACTTTTTTCATGAAGTTAATAATGACTAAAATTAAACTCATCATGTACTGTATCATACTGTATTTGAGATTGAATATTAAAAAAAAAAATCTAAAAAGTACACAATGAAACCTGCTTATACCTATTGAGTACATCCAGGACTACTACCGCACAAACGATCTGTGCCGTGGCCCGGTTACGTCATCAGCTCTGAGGGCGACAGATTGCTACGTCATCGTGATGCGCGGTTTGTTTACAAGTCGAGCGAGCTGCTAACACTTTTAAAACCGGTGTAGTGGAAAACGTGAGACCAGCGGCCTGAAGTATCTGAGCTAATGTGATTCTGCTTTGAGTCTCGTTCCTGAGACGCGGTCTTCTGTCACGTGTTTGGAATAAACCACATCCGAGGAGCAGTGAAGGCACCGCAGACGGAGAGAGAGGCTTCAGAACAACTGCTGCTGTCTGTTCTCTTCTTCAGAAAGGTGAGCGCAAGTCGCTGGCATTGGTACGAGTGTTGATAATGGAGTTTATTCACCTTTTACCGAGAGAAGAACAGTTGCATAAATGACACGCCTCATAGTCGTGCGTGCGCGCATGCATGAGCAGCCGTGCCGTGGCCCACCTCCTCCAACCGCGCCAAAGTCCTGAAGCGTACCGCGCCAAAGTCCTGAAGCGTACCGCGCCAAAGTCCTGAAGCGTACCGTGCCAAAGTCCTGAAGCGTACCGTGCCAAAGTCCTGAAGCGTACCTCGCCTGTGCGCGCTGCGGAGCACTCACATGAGGCAACTGTGCCGTGCTTTAGGGGCGTTCCGGACTTGGGCACGGTTCATTGGCCTGCTGTGAGGACACCTTTAGATCTACAGTGAGGCTAGAAGGTAGATGTATAGTGATAGAAGTCATAGTTTGAAAAACAAGTTCAACCTTTCATTTACATATCTCATCTAAAAATAAAATGAACTGAACTTTGAACTACTTCATGAAAAGTGTGAACTTGCACAACACTGTCCCTGGCACACGTCCAGAGGCCGATCGCTAGAAGCTGGTTTAGTTTTAGTTTAGGGTAAGTTCAGGTTAACTTTGAGGAAACTCAGAGGTTTCTGTCTCCAGAAAGAAGTTTGGTTTAGAGCAGCGTTAGTCGTCATGGTAACAGACTCCACACTGCTGCCCTGGTCTGGAGCAGGGTCAGGTCTGGTTTAGAAACTGAGAAACCAACATGGACCAATCAGCTGTGAGCAAACTGACACGTGACACGTTATCCTAACCTTTTCTACTGAGCCTCAGTTTTTGTCACATTAAAATAATGAGTCAAAGCATATGTTTCTGTATTTAAGTAAAATATATATATTTTTTAAAATGATTGACTTTTGTAGGCTAAAGGCTTTACTTAGTCTCATGAAACAGGTGGAGTTTTTATATTAAAGTTTTATCTTTATTGTGAACCTGTCAGTTTTTTCTAGTCTTATTTTTCGTGGCTGCTGCAGTCACCTCCACCTAAGCCCCGCCCCTTCCCTCCAGACTGAACCCTATTGGCTGAACTGTGCCAGTGTCTGATCAGTGCTGCAGCAGCTGCAGTAATCAGAGGTTGAGGGTTTAACTCTGAGTTAACAAAGGAAGTTCAGAACCAGCTTCAAGCAACACATGAACCCACAGTTACTTGGTTTGGACTTGTTTGGTTTTATCAACCCCGAAGTTACTCCACAGCTCTGAGTTTGTTCAACCGGCTTCCAGCAATAGGCCACTGGTAGCTGCAGGGCTAACGCTTTCAGCACCTACTGTTGGACAAACCATTGACTCTCACTTCCATTCACTATGGGATATTCACATACAAACACAAAATGGTCCAGTAGTCGGGTGAATATGGGTAAAGTGGGATGCTTTTTTTGAAAATGCAGTTTCTGTGTTAGTTGAATTTTGATTCAAATGCCAAAACCCTTAATGCAGTATATTTTTAAAAAGCTTAAGAACTTAACTACACATTACAGAAGGGAAAAAAAGTGAAATTTTAAACACAGAATTGAAGATTCTTCCTTAAACACATACTGACCATCAACATCATTTTTAGAGGCAGTGTTGGCAAAGTGAGACACCAAAGCAACAGCAACTGTAGATTTTTAATAGGCTGCAATTAACAACCATCACTAAGGAATGCAAAATCTTATTTAATGAATATGAACAATATGGCTAAGTACACTGTCTGACTTTACCAATACACGACTGGTGACGTAGGACAGTGTCAAAATCACTCATATTAAGGAAAAGAAAAAGAAAAAAACATGTACATTTGAGTGTTTTTATTCAAAAAGATATTCTAATAATCATTTTACAAAAAACTAATTGTGTTCTAGTTTTTAAAAGTTATAATCTTAAGATCTTTCATCCCACGTTGCTATGTCGTTGTACACACCTTCACTTTTTCTACTGCTGCCCTGTAGACTATGATTTGTCACGCCCCAGAAACTGATGCCATACCCACAGAGCCTATCATTTTTAATCCTGCACATTCTTATTATCAGGTGTCAGGGTTTTTTGTTTGTTTGTTTTTTGTAAATGAAAAAGACATATTGAAAGATAATCCTTAAAAAACCTAACTGTCCCACTTTAGTCACGCTACATCTTTATTCCTGCTGCAAGAGGCAAGGCACCAGCTTGTAACTGGCCACAAAAGACGACCTCTGCCCTCATTTTTTAAACTCCACTTTTAGAGATTTGTAATAAACTCCGTCTGTTGTTGTGGCTAATTTAGCTTGGCAGATTATTCCAAAATCCAAATACTGATTTTGGACAGAAGAGAGTGTTTTGGCCAAGGCCCTGTGTGCACTTTGTACAGTAAAACCTAATATTTGTTCAATGCAACTCCACAATCAGGGCTCATTTTACAATATAAATTCTGATAAATATTTTAGGAAACCCTTATTAACTTAGCTAAAACCTTTTCCCAGGGGACTTCTGAGGGACTGAGAATATTTTTTGCATCCTGCCCCAGTCTTTTTAAACTCTTTCTGTTGGTTTAGTGGAATGTTTACCTGTATTATTAGTCATTGTTTCGTTTTAGTCGAGTGTTTATTTTGAAGGCGCAAGCTGCAACTCCTTACATAACTACAGTAGAACACAGTTGACAAACTGAAACTAAAATTTTATCTCTGACATGTTTGAATTAAGGTTGAATGATTGAACAAAAAATATGTTTTACCAAGGACACATGCACTTTGTCCCAGTCAGAACAAAAGCTTATTTTGTAATATTTGTACAAGGTGATTCCCTTTTGAGATAGCAGGAACATGGCAGCGTAATGTATAATAAATGTGCACCAAAGTTGTTAGGTTTATTAGATTTCTGCAGTAAGAGAACCTTTAGTGATTAATTTAATATTAAACAGTTATAACCTATAGCTTTGTCTCTCTCTTGAAGGTATTTTCGGTAATAGTAGGTATTTTTTAATGCAGCTGCAAGAGGTGAGAGCGATATGATTGGAGATATTTGAAACACCTTAATAATGATAAAGCTTTATTTAGCATCTACAGTAAAAGTAAAAGTTCAATTCAGTTTTATTTTGTGAAGAGATACAAGGCTCTGCAGGGGCCAAAAGTGAGGCTGGATTAAGACTAAACCAGGACTAAACCAGGACTAAACCAGGACTAAACCAGGACTCACCCAGGACTAAACCAGGACTCACCCAGGACTCACCCAGGACTCACCCAGGACTCACCCAGGACTCACCCAGGACTCACCCAGGACTCACCCAGGACTCACCCAGGACTCACCCAGGACTCAACCAGGACTCACCCAGGACTCACCCAGGACTCAACCAGGACTCACCCAGGACTCAACCAGGACTAAACCAGGACTCAACCAGGACTCAACCAGGACTCACCCAGGACTCAACCAGGACTCACCCAGGACTCAACCAGGACTCACCCAGGACTCACCCAGGACTCAACCAGGACTCAACCAGGACTCACCCAGGACTCACCCAGGACTCAACCAGGACTCAACCAGGACTAAACCAGGACTCAACCAGGACTCAACCAGGACTCACCCAGGACTCACCCAGGACTCAACCAGGACTCAACCAGGACTAAACCAGGACTCAACCAGGACTCAACCAGGACTCAACCAGGACTCAACCAGGACTCACCCAGGACTCACCCAGGACTCACCCAGGACTCAACCAGGACTCAACCAGGACTCAACCAGGACTCAACCAGGACTCAACCAGGACTCAACCAGGACTCAACCAGGACTCAACCAGGACTCAACCAGGACTAAACCAGGACTCACCCAGGACTCAACCAGGACTCAACCAGGACTCAACCAGGACTCAACCAGGACTCACCCAGGACTCACCCAGGACTCACCCAGGACTCAACCAGGACTCAACCAGGACTCAACCAGGACTCAACCAGGACTCAACCAGGACTCACCCAGGACTCAACCAGGACTCACCCAGGACTAAACCAGGACTCAACCAGGACTCACCCAGGACTCAACCAGGACTCAACCAGGACTCAACCAGGACTCACCCAGGACTCACCCAGGACTCACCCAGGACTAAACCAGGACTCAACCAGGACTCAACCAGGACTCACCCAGGACTCACCCAGGACTAGTAAATTAGGACATTGTAAAATTCTGTCAGGTGGAAGACCTTAAAAATGTAGTTTCTTTGTCATACAGATACTGTGATAGCGATGAGAAATTACTCGGTGTGTGATGAGATCTCATGAATTTACTTTATTTTATTTTTTATTCTTCATTCATTCATTTTCTACCGCTTTTTCCCGTTAGGGGTCGCGGATCACTGGAGCCTATCCCAGTAACTTTGGGCCGAAGGCGGGGTGCACCCTGGACAAGGGCCAGCGTGTCGCAGACACAAAATGCACATGCAGTGAAATAAATATTTCTTGTTTAATTTGAAACATAATTTTTGTACATAAACATTTTGTTCAGGTAAATGTTAAGGGAAAACTAAATAGACTTTTCTTTGGGGTGAAAGTGTCAGCTCTGTCCAGTGTGCACCCCGCCTTAGGCCCATAGTCAGTGGGACAGGTGCCAGTAACTAAGTAAATATTGGAAAGCATGAGTAGCTCTCTGCCATTTTCGATTTGTAGACGTAGCTCTCAGGGGAAAAAAGGTTGGGGACACCTGAGCTAGAGTTTTTTGTGTTAGAAGCCAAAATGGAAATCTACCAAGTTTGGCATTTGGTGTATTGTATTTGTTGATGTTCCTCTAACCCTGACTGTTGCAGCAGCAGCTTCATCTCTGAGGAGGAGACCGGGACGCTCCTCTTCTGTTGGAGCTGATTGATTTGGGGATATGAACATTAATTGGTTGAAAAAAAGATGCACAGTGAGAAAGAAAATAGCCTCCATGTGCTCTGATGGTAAGACTACGCCATACTAACCTGTTTTCATGTTTTCTTTTGCAGAGAGTGGTACCGACGTAACTTCACCATCACTTTGCTCATGGCTCGAGTGGCTCTCCAAAACATGTGGAAGACTGTCACACAGCACAGCAGCAAGAAAAACAGCTCCCCTACAACCTGATACTGAATATGTCTGACTGTTTATTCATTAAACTCATTTATACAACCCCAGAATATGTGTGTCCACAACTGCTGCAGCTCCCAGAACGCCGCTCAGTGCAAGAGTGTGTTCCATACAAGGGTTTTATTTTTACACCATGAACACAGAACATAGAAACATCACAAGACAAGACAACTGGTACAGCAGGGACACAGGAATAAGAAGCTAAACTACAATAAAGCAATAAAAAGTACAGACAGAGGCGTCACATTGTCACCTTCAGGACGTCACATCAGTTCAAAGTTTATTTAGGAGCTGAATACTTCTTGGTATCAGTGATGGAGAAAGCGCTACTTTTATTTACTTAGGAGCGAAAGTTAACTCTATTAAAGTAAAAGTATTAAAGTATTTTCAGATGTACTGAGAGTAAAAAAGTAAAAGTATTTTGACAGCTAATGAATGTGTTAATGAAGACTTGTGCTGCTGATGCTGAGGACATTAACGAACCAGTGCAGTAGAAGAGACTGAACCTGTCGCCTCCTGTCCTTATTTTGGATGTTTCTAATGAGAACTACTTTACAGCATCTGTTATAGTTAGATGTTTGTGTCTACAATAAGGCCTCAGCAAATAGGAATTATATAAAAATCTATAAATGTGTCCTACAAACTATAAATCATAAACGCTCACATGTTTCACATTTGTTTGTGAGGTTAAACCAATACTCTCAACTTATTACTGAAATTTTTAAAAATTACACACAATATCAATAATAAATATCAAAAAATTTCATAATAAATAAATGATTATTTGTTGATTATTGATTATTTATTTATTTTGTTGTTACAAAATTATTTCATTTAGGTTGTTTTTTTTTAGTTGTTTTTTGCTTTACCTAAAATATAAGCAAATAGTAGCCTATATTATCTGTTAAACATATGGGCTGTGTCCGAACGTCCTCCCTAATCCCAATATAGTGCACTATAAAGTGGTCACGCCATTTTGCAGTGGTGTCCCAATGTCTAATGAATAAAAAATAGTGCACTCAAAATTTCCCACAATGCATTTTGAAAAGTAGTGCACAGCGACGGTCACTAGAGGTCAGTATAGACCAGAATGCTTTGCGAGTTTCAGAGAACAGCGGGACCACTGCCTTTAAACTGAACACAACACGTCTGAATGAAACCAGTTTTTTTTTACTTCTGTCACGTCGTAATCAGAAATAAAAAGCTCTTAAATAAACCCTTGCAGTGTAAAATTGCTAACGTTAGCTTAGCCAGCGTTCAGCCTCCCCACGTAAGGCACAGAGCTGCAATAATCCAGTCCGTTTTAGTCATTATAGTGATAATTCATGTTAAATATCACACGTATGACTAATATTTATTTATAAATACTAAAACATCAAGTGAGTCTGGTCGGGCTTTACCACAGAAGAACATTATCAGCGGAGTTTCGCCGAACTTTTTTTTTTACACAGACGCCAGAGTCACGTGATCACCGGTGAGTTAAAAATAGTGTGCGAGTCCGAATCATTCACAAAATGAGTGCACTACAGTCCGCTGTATAGTGCTGGACTGTGTAGTGATTGAGGGGTTAGGGACTAGGGATGGCGTTCGGACACAGCCATAGCGTGTATTTCTTTATAGCTTAGCATTGATTGTTAGCCTTTAGCCGTCTGCCCGTTGCCATGGAAACCTCCGCGCGCTGTCAAAGCAACGGATCAAAGCAGACCGCGGTGACGTCACAAAGCCAGAGACTTGTCTCCTTTGTGAGTCCTGAGCGACTCTGAGCCTCAGTCATTTCTCAGATTCACAGCAGACGATTTTAGCACAGCAGCTAAACAGGATCACACGTAAGTACTTTTACACTGAACTTGAACACAGAAGTTTATAGGAATTTCAGACAAAACACTGCGTAAAACATCAACCAGAGATGTCCACTCAGGTAAGTTCAGGAGTGGCGTTGAAGCCGGTATTGGACGAGATGCAGACCATTGTAAAGGAGGCTACAAGGTGTGTCCAGCAGTCCTGCCTCAGTGAGACAGAGGACGACCAGGACACAGCCCGCTCTCCACTCGATGGTGCTGTTCCGACCATCTCCACAGAAAAACTGCGGCCTCTTGTCACCAAATTTTGTGACAAATTAGTAAATCTGGACCTGTCCGAGCGCGAGTCCAGAAAAGCCTTCGCGACAATGTTTTTGGAAATCATTGTTGTGACCTCCAATGAGATCCTTAAGGCGTTTAGGGACTTTAGCTTTACTGAAAAATCAAATGCTAAGCCGCGTGTGTCCCAGAATGCAGTGAAGCATGCACTGCAGTCATGCCTCCACAATATTTTTAGATGTTGCAAAGGTGAGGATTCTGTAGACGATATCGTTAACCTTGTGACCAGTGAGGTGACCAACAGGGTCAACAGTACCTTGTCTCTGAGCGAGACTGTAGACAACCGCCTGGTGGTAGCTGAGGACACCAGCTACAAGACGCCTAAGGACAATCTGAAAGCCATGGTCCGCCGCGCAAAGTCCATGTTGAAGAACATCAAGGACAAAATGAGCTGTGGTCCCGTCAAGGACCAAATAGACGACAACTGTTGTCCGTGTGCAGTATGTGAGTACCAAAGGATGCAGAGACAGGGGACAGCCGGAACTCCTCCTGAAGTCTCTGAAACATGTCCAAGAACGGTCACTAAAACTCCAGTAGATGAGGTGTCCACTGTGCCAGACCAGGACCACTCTGAACCTGAGGAGGAACAAGAGGGAGCCCCAAAAACCGGAGGGAAACGGATGAAGACAGTAGTCAGCAGCTGCTGTAGACCGCGTGGAGGCCGATACTCAGAGGAAGATTCTGAAGAGTCTGAGGAAGATACAGCTTCTCAGTCTTGGGCAGAAGAGGAACCAGAGACAGTCTACAAGTCAAATCTGAAGTGGAAAACTCCAAGTTTAAGCTCGCTTCTGAATTTTCATGCTAGGCTCGAGGAGAAACTAGACACCCGCTGTTGTCTAGAGTTTTGCAGGGAGAAGAGACAGGGGAGAACTCCTCCTGAAGTCTCTCAAACATCTCTAAGCATAGTCTCTAAATCTGAGGAGGAACAGGAGGGAGCCCCAAAGACCAGATGGCAGCGGATGAAGGCAGTACTCAGCAGCTGCTGTAGACCGCGTGGAGGCCGACACTCAGAGGAAGATTCTGAAGAGTCTGAGGAAGATACAGCTTCTCAGTCTTGGGCAGAAGAGGAACCAGAGACAGTCTACAAGTCAAATCTGAAGTGGAAAACTCCAAGTTTAAGCTCGCTTCTGAATTTTCATGCTAGGCTCGAGGAGAAACTAGACACCCGCTGTTGTCTAGAGTTTTGCAGGGAGAAGAGACAGGGGAGAACTCCTCCTGAAGTCTCTCAAACATCTCTAAGCATAGTCTCTAAATCTGAGGAGGAACAGGAGGGAGCCCCAAAGACCAGATGGCAGCGGATGAAGGCTGTACTCAGCAGCTGCTGTAGACCGCGTGGAGGCCGACACTCAGAGGAAGATTCTGAAGAGTTTGAGGAAGATACAGCTTCTCAGACCCTGGCAGATGATGAGCCAGAGACAGCCCCAACAACAAGGTTTCAAGCCATCAAAAATCAGCTGGGGAAGAGCTGTCGACGTTGAAGTGTCTGCCCTGAGGAGAGACCGGAGAGAGCAGACACTATGTCCCCTAAAACACCAACTCCACAGGTCCAGCTCCTGTCTCCTGACCAAGGCTTCACCACAGCTGCCTCCCCCAGCACCAGCCTGAAAGCAGCTAAGAAGCTACCGACTTCACCTGCACAGGCTTCCAAGGGCCCGTCTCTGTACGAGTGGGAGCATGTTCACATCAGGGTTCTGGTTTTTGAGGTGGCCTCGGAAACACGGATGATTTCAGCTGCTGCAGCAGCTGGAGCCACAGATCTCACAGTGGAACGTGAAGGTCAAACCAGACGTTCCTCACATCGAGAACGTGGCTAAAGCCGTGCACAGAGACCTTTGCAGAGACCGCAAGAAGAGCTGGCTGACCATAGACGCCAAGACCAGGTCCGATATCATCTGCCCTGAGATCCTGGAGAGCATCTACAAGAATCTAGTGACTCCAGAGAGGAAGAAACGCACACTGGGATCATTCCTAAGGTCCATGTGCAGCGCCCTCTTCAGGAAGCAGTAAGTCCACACACCACACCCCCAAGTCCTTTAAAGACCTCTGGATTTAGGGAAGGCTGAATCCGCCTCAGGACCTCGGTTCTGATGGGACCGAGCTTCAGATCCACCTGGACGTGAGCCTGTGAGCTCCTCTGCATCGAAATGTCTGTGACCAGAGAGTCCTCCGCTCGCCTCAGAGTGACCTCTGACCTCCTCCAGGGGCCGTCCCGAGGGTCTCTGGAGGAGGAACAGTCTTCGGTCTGTCAGGTCTCTCTGAGACCTGTGTGGGACCTTCTGGTCAGAAAAGATGCAGGTTTGGTGTGGAGGAGCAAAAACAAGTGAGAGCAGTGAGTGGAGGAACAGAAGCTGAAGAACCGAGGCCTGAGTGGGACTGAAGCTGTCCCTGATCCTGGGTCTGAGAGGACTTCAACAGAGCCTGCAGCTGTGGGCTCCAACTCCACTCAGACACCGATTAGGATCCAATAAAGAAAAGAACAATAAAAATATTAAAATTAACACTTCCAGCGATGGACATTTTATTGCTTTGAAAGTTCCTGTTTTACAGACACTTCACATTAAAACATTAAAGTGGCTCCAGATGCTCCTCGTTAGTGTTCTCCTTGTGGTTAAAGTGCTGCTGTTTAAGGCCTCAGTCTTCTGCAGAAATCCACTCCTTCCTAATCCAGAGTCACTCTGTACATCTGTATTTTACTGAGAAAATAAACTCTTTATGACCTTTAATATCTCACCTTTCTCTGGATTTATCTCTGACTTAACGCTGATGACATTAAACAAAGAAAAATAAATAGAACAGAATAATAATTTATTGTCCACCGTGGTGGAAATTCTCCTTTGGCCCAGCAGCCCATGCAAGACAAGACAAAAATGACAAAGAGAAAAATAGTCAGCAACAAACTTTACAAAAGTCCATCACAGAAACACGGTTCATTGTGAGACATCTTCCTTTTGTGCAGCTCTCACATCAGACTCCAGCTGCATTCGTCCACAGCACAAGGGACAAATTACTTTTTAAAAACAGCTTTTGTTGCAGTGGAACTCTACTGCCATCCTGCCTTGTGGATGCCTGATCCCGTCAGAGCTCGGAAGCTAAGCAGGGTAGGGCCTGGTCAGTTCCTGGATGGGAGACCACTGGGGAACACCAGGAAGCCGGTGTGAATGTGAGTGAGTGGTTGGTGGTGATGGAGGGGTCCGTTGGCGCAGATGTGTGCAGATGTGTGCAGATGTGTGCAGAAGAAACAGAGGATGGAGCCCTGGCTTTACTCAGCGTCCTCTGTGCAGCTCAGTGCTTTCTGAGGATTCCCAACAATCTCAGTGGCCATTGACACAATTTTATTCAATTTATTCTTTCATGTCATGTGACTGTACCTGAAGGTCGTGTGACTGTACCTGCAGGTCATGTGACTGTACCTGCAGGTCATGTGACTGTACCTGGAGGTCGTGTGACTGTACCTGAAGGTCGTGTGACTGTACCTGCAGGTCGTGTGACTGTACCTGCAGGTCGTGTGACTGTACCTGCAGGTCGTGTGACTGTACCTGAAGGTCGTGTGACTGTACCTGCAGGTCGTGTGACTGTACCTGAAGGTCGTGTGACTGTACCTGCAGGTCGTGTGACTGTACCTGCAGGTCGTGTGACTGTACCTGCAGGTCGTGTGACTGTACCTGAAGGTCGTGTGACTGTACCTGCAGGTCGTGTGACTGTACCTGCAGGTCGTGTGACTGTACCTGCAGGTCGTGTGACTGTACCTGCAGGTCGTGTGACTGTACCTGCAGGTCGTGTGACTGTACCTGAAGGTCGTGTGACTGTACCTGCAGGTCGTGTGACTGTACCTGCAGGTCGTGTGACTGTACCTGAAGGTCGTGTGACTGTACCTGCAGGTCGTGTGACTGTACCTGCAGGTCGTGTGACTGTACCTGAAGGTCGTGTGACTGTACCTGCAGGTCGTGTGACTGTACCTGCAGGTCGTGTGACTGTACCTGCAGGTCGTGTGACTGTACCTGCAGGTCGTGTGACTGTACCTGCAGGTCGTGTGACTGTACCTGAAGGTCGTGTGACTGTACCTGCAGGTCGTGTGACTGTACCTGCAGGTCATGTGACTGTACCTGCAGGTCGTGTGACTGTACCTGAAGGTCGTGTGACTGTACCTGAAGGTCGTGTGACTGTACCTGCAGGTCGTGTGACTGTACCTGCAGGTCGTGTGACTGTACCTGAAGGTCATGTGACTGTACCTGCAGGTCATGTGACTGTACCATGCAGTGAGGTGAAAAGTAAAAAATAAAAAAAAGCCGCTGAGAATAGTTTTTAAATCTGTTCTCACTGTTGACCTGAAATTTAAGTTGTGCATCTAAAATCGTGCCAATGTATTTAAAACTACTAACAATCTCAACACTTTGTCCGATGAGTGTGCACAGATGTTTCCTTGGTGAATTAGCCACAGTTAGCCAAACGGAGGACACCTGCCTGGGAAGGACATGGACACTGGGGGTGTTTCTCAAAGCCCAGATGCCCTGCCTTGATTACATCACAGGAAGCATCCACCTCATCATCTGTCGCCCAAGGCCTGTTCCAGTGTTCATGTCCTTCCCAGGCAGGTGTCCTCTGTTTTGCTAACATGTGGCTAATTCACCAAGGATACATCAGTGGATCCTTCGCTGCCTTGCATCGGCCAAAATCACCCACAATGCACTGCAGCTTTTTTGAAAAAATGGCAGGCCATGGGCATGTATTACTTTTTTTTTTGAACAATTGCGTTTATTAATATTGCAAGCTTTACATTCATTATACCACCACTTGACTTCACATTGTACAGAGCTTCTTACAATTATTCAGAATAACAAATAAAAGAAAAACAAAACAGTAAGAAACATACTGAACAGCTCGGCAAACAGGTACTTATTCAAGAGCAATAGAGGAAACTATCTGAATGTTCATACAAGTATACAATATTGCTCGCTTATAATGCCAGTCCTAAATGGTTGATCAAAGGCATCCATCTCTTCTTGAATACGTCAATAGTTAGGTTAAGTTTAGCAGTTATTTTTTCCATTGTATACACCGTGACAAGTTTCTCTTTCCAGTGGTGAATAGAAGGGGGCAATGGTTTACACCAAGACAGAGTTATCATTTTTTTAGCTACTAGCAGTAATATTTTCAATAAATACCTCTTTTCTTTACACAATGAGTCATATGGGAGCACTCCAAAGACAAAGATGAGTGGGTCCAGCACAATGGGATATTGTAAAATGTTACAGATTTCATCCCGTATCCCCAGCCAGTATGATTTCAATTTGGGACAATCCCAAAAGATGTGTGTGTGATCGCCGATTTGTCCGCAGTTCCTCCAGCATAAATTTGTTTTGCTTTTATCAAATTTAGAAATTATAAATGGAGTTTTAAAATACCTAATGTTTACTTTCCAGTTGAATTCTTTCCATGTGGGACTGCTGGTTAACTTGTGTCCAGTTTCACACACATCTCCCCAAATTTCATCTTCAATAACTATATTCATTTCCAGTTCCCATTTTTCTTTTACTCCAAGAGCACTCTCTATCATAGTTGACTGCAAACACTTATATAGGCGTGACACAGCTTTGTCACATTTTGCTTTTTTGACAACATTAATAAAGAGTGCCTCTAGTTCAGTTGGCTGCACCTTCACAAGTGGCCATTCTTTGTGTGACATCAAGTAACTCCTAAGTTGTAAAAACCTGTAAAAGTCTTTGGAGGTTAAATCATACTCCTTTTGCAATTGTTTGAATGACTTCAGAATTTCACCTTCAAACATGTCATCTATATAGGTAAGATTTCTAACTGCCCATTCCTTAAAGCCTACATCTACTTTTCCTGGTGAAAAGTCTGTTATATCTGTAATTTTCATTGCCCTAGATATGGATTGGGGAGCATTAACTCTCTTTCTCACCAGATGAAAAACTCTTTGACTACACCTCATCCAGGTATTCTTTATCTTTTGTTTATTCCAGAATTTTTTGGAGCAAAATGAGAGCGTCTGCAAAGATACTACTGGGCACATGCTTTGTTCCAATGTTAACCACGTTGTTTCCTTGTTTTGCATTAGCCATTCAATTACTCCACGTAACTGTGCTGCCCAGTAGTATGATCTCAGATTAGGGAGGTTGAGCCCTCCACGAGCTTTACTATATGTCAACTGAGTGAATTTAATTCTGGGCTTCTTGTGTTGCCAAATAAATGTGGAAATCATTTTTTGAATCTTTTTAAAAATTTTTGCTGGAATCCAAATTGGAAGAGATAAAAATAGGTATAACAGCCTAGGAAGAATATTCATTCTGACCGTTTCAATTCTGCCAAAAAAAGAAAGTGGCAGTATTTCCCATCTTTCCAAATCTATCCGTATTTGATCAATTAGTTTTCCATAATTTGCCTTGTATAATTGTGAACTATCCGGAGTAAGTATGATCCCCAGGTAGCGAAATCCTTGAGGTGACCAGTTAAAATTAACCACTTTATCCAACTCCGATGGCCGTCTCCCCACCACCATCATTGCTTCAGATTTTGATTCGTTAATTTTATAACCTGAAACTTCAGAGAAGTCCTTCAGACATTTTAGAAGTTCAACTACAGAAATATGTGGGTCCCTAATATACAATATAATGTCGTCTGCGTATAATGATAATTTGTGTGTTTTTTCATTATCTGAAATACCAAAAATAGACTGATTATTTCTAATTAATTCAGCTAAAGGTTCGATGCTAATTGCAAATAGAAGGGGTGACAGGGGACACCCCTGACGAGTTCCTCTGCCGAGTTGAAATCTTTCTGAAATATGGCCATTAACACGTACTCTAGAAGTAGGATTATTATATAATACATCAAACCACTCAACAAATCTTTTATCAAAACCCATCTTGTGCAAGACATGCTTTAAATACAGCCAGTCCACCCGATCAAATGCCTTCTCAGTATCGAGGCTGAGAAGCATTGTTGGGTAGGACTTCTCCTGGGCAGTTGAAATAATGTTCAGAGTGCGTCTGATATTGTTTATTCCCAGCCTTCCGGGTATAAAACCCGTCTGATCTGGGTTGATGAGTTTGTTAATAACTGTCTGGAGCCTTCTCGCCAATATTGCACTCAAAATCTTAACATCATTACACAATAAGCTTATTGGTCTATAAGAGGCACACTGGGTGGGATCTTTCCCTTCCTTGTATATCACTGAGATAACTGCTTCAGCCCAAGTTTTTGGTGGGTCTTTTGCACTGAGGGCATGATTGAATGCTCTTTGTAAAGGAAGAATGATTTCAGTTTGGAAACATTTATAAAATTCCCCGGGAAACCCGTCCACCCCAGGTGACTTATTATTTTTAAGCTTCTTTATAATAAATTTAATTTCTTCCTGAGTAATAGTTCCCACCAAAGCTTTGGACTCATTTTCGTCAAGTTTGGTAAGGTTGACTTGTTCAAGTAATTTTTTAATTTTTTCTAGTTTATTGGGTAAAGTTGGTGAGTTATACAACTTTTCGTAGTACCTAGAAAAGGCGTCTGCAATTGCTCTAGGATGAGACACCAAGTTTCCAGAGGAGGGGCAGGCAACTTTCTGGACTATTCGACTCGCTTGTGATTTTCTCAACTGAAATGCAAGTAATCTACTTGCTTTATTGCCTTGTTCATAGTATTTTTGGTTCGAAAAACGTAATGCCCCCTCTGCCTTGTAAGTTAGTAAGTCATTTAACTCCTGTCTGCACTTATTCAATGCTGTTAACACTACATCATCATTTGTCTTTTTGTGATCTTTTTCTAACTTGTTAATCTGCTCTTCCAAATCTTTTTGTTTTTTCTCACGTTCTTTTTTTAATTTGGAGGAGAGTGCTATTATTTTGCCTCTCAGCACCACCTTTGCTGCATCCCAGAGAGTGGAAGCAGAAACTTCTCCATTATCATTCAAGTCTAAATAGTTCTTTATTTCATCTTTTATATATTGAACCACCTCTGGATTATTTAGAAGCGATACATTGAATCTCCAAAGTTTATAAGGCTTATCCCGATCTACTCGCATAGACATCACGACAGGTCCATGATCTGAAAGGGTTTGAGGCTCAATATGGCAGTCTTCTATTCTGTGAGCTTCTTGTTTAGGTAAACAGAAAAAATCTATTCTAGAATGACTCTTATGGACTTTTGAGTAATGAGTGTAATCTCTGACCTTAGGATTTTTTAAGCGCCATATGTCTACAAGCCCAAGTTCCTCTAACATATTACCCAGTGCCTTTGATTTTGATGATTGGTATTTCTGTTCAAATGGGAACTTGTCTATGTAACCATTAACCACACAGTTAAAATCCCCTCCCAATATAATAATGCCTTTTGAATGTCCTGCTAAAAGCAGGGCCACCTCCTTAAAGAAATCTGGCTTGTCCTCATTCGGTGCATAAATGTTCATAATTGTTACCGCAACCTCTCCTATGGTACCTATGACCATTACCCAGCAACCATTCTTGTCCTGCAATACTTTCTCTGGAACCAAACATAGTGATTTATGACATAGTATAGCGACCCCTCTCTTTTTATAGTTTTCATATGAAGCACTAAACACCTGTCCCACCCACTCTCTTTTTAACTTATTGTGTTCTTTATCATTTAGGTGTGTCTCTTGCAGCAACCCTAAGGAACAATTCAACCTTTTTAATTGTGCAAGTATTTTTTTCCTCTTTATAGGGTGATTTAGT
Source organism: Bostrychus sinensis (assembly GCA_020698575.1). Lineage (NCBI taxonomy): Eukaryota > Metazoa > Chordata > Actinopteri > Gobiiformes > Eleotridae > Bostrychus > Bostrychus sinensis. Next base: position 3,187,707 of record CM036258.1, read on the forward strand.
CCATTTATATTGTAACTAACAACTTTTAAGGTTGTCATAGTATGTTCAAGATAATTTAACCCTTTAACCTTTCCTTGTAACTCTCAGTACCTTTGCAAATAGGAACATTGTGAAAAGGTTTGCCGAGAAATAAAGAGCCGAACAAGCTCAAAACCTTAACAATAACAACAATGAACTTCCAATAATGCAGTGAGTTGCCCCAAAAAATCAAACATATGATTAGCACCCTGTAGGCAACCCACTCCCGATGTAAACGGGCAGGGAGACATGACCCCCTGGATAAAGTGCACAAACTGTGTGAGCAGCAGTCCACGTAGGTGATTTGTGTCCACATCTCTGCTGCTGGTGATGCCCGACTGTTCTCGTGAGGAATATCATCGGTCTACTTGCCCAGACCCTCGGACGTAAATTACAGTTATGATTTGGCCTTCATTAACTATATCTTAACCTGTCTATACTCCACTGACATGACAGAATCTCATCCCAAAGACAAGCCGGTACCCGGTTACTCACGTCCCTTTTCTAGTGCTGGTCGACACTGCTCATAATGGATCTAATTTCCGCCGGATTTAGTGACAGTCCGATCTTCTTCTGGTTGCCCTGGATCATCCATTTGTCGTGAAGCAGCTCTCTCTCCAAGATGTCACGTTCCTCCATGTCCACGTCTACGCCCAGCTCCTTCAGTACTGGTTGAGCTTCCCACAGAGAGGGGAAGGTTCTGACTCCTGTGTCCAGAAATATTTTAAGTTGCGCCGGGTATGGTGCTTGGGCCTTCACATTGCGTTCTCTTAGTTTCTTAATCACGTCACGAACTTGTTTCCTTTTTCTCAAAACATCAGGGGAGTAATCCTGATCGAAGTACACCTTCTTTCCCTGAAACTCAATGTCTCTTTGCTTCCACGCTTGCTGAAGCACCATTTGTTTCACACTAAAGTCCAAGAACCGCACTATTATAGATCTCGGCGGCGCTGTCGGCTTCGGCTTCGGTGTTGTAGCTCTGTGAGCTCTCTCGAGACACATATTTATATCTTCTTGTAACATTATTGCTGATTTTAAAAAGGCAATCATAAACGGCACCATTTCCTTGCCCTCAGAGTCTTCGGGAATCCCATACACTCGAATGTTGTTTCTGCGAAGCCTATTCTCCAAATCCTCTTGTCTTGCGGTTATCTTAGCATCTCTGCTCAGCAAATAAGCTAGCGCTCTTTCCTGGCGCATGCCTCTGTCCTCGGAGTCACTCACTCTACTTTCAATCGTTGTCATTCTCTCTTCCAGCTTGTCTATTTGCTGTTTAATTTCCCCCATTGAAGCCTCGAGGCAATTTTGGGAATCCTTAATGTCTCGAAATGCATCTCCAGATTCTTGTCGGAGTTTCCTTAGCTCCGTTAGCAACACCGCTTCACTGCCACTGTCAATGTTAGCTAAGCTAGCATCTAGCGTTAGCTGTTTCTGGTTGATCTTCATTTCGTCATTCTTCCCCGCTTTAGAGTCTTTCTTGTGTTGTTTTTGGCTCGAGCTCATGGTCGTAGATATTTGTAATTAAACCTCAAGTCTGTCCGTGGAGTTGGAATACTTAAACAGGCTGTTTAAACTTTAAGTCGGGCGGAGCACTCTGCTTAAACGTCCATCTCGGGCATGTCCACGCCGGAAGTCGGGCATGTATTACTTTTAAAAGCTTATTTAGCAAATTTGAGATTATTTATAAGCTAAAATGTAGCACACACACAAACACACACAAAAAAAAAAAAATGTTTACTTCCTCCCAAGGTGACCCCCTCCCTCAAAAAAGATTTCTCCCCTTAGTGCCCCCCCCCACTAAAAAAATGTATTAGTATTAAGATAAGTATTGTATTAATATAATCCACATGCAAAGAACAGAGGGAGGACACTTGCCTTGGATTAGAAGGAAGTGGCTTTGGAGGAATTCACTTTCAAGGCAAGGCAAGGCAAGGTACCTGGGCTTTGAGAAACCCCCTGGGACACTGGGACAGGCCTTGGGCGACAGGAGATGACATGGATGCTTGCTGTGATGTAATCAAGGCAGGGCATCTGGGCCATAGAGATATAATAAAACAATAGAGTGGACATTCTAATGGTGCACTGCAGTAACTGATATCCGTCCGCCATGTTGTGACTGTATGTTCTGCCCGAGCACAATGTAAATAAATAGGGAGATGCACTCATCTTCGCGATATGTTTTAATATAATTTTGTTCATTTGGTGACTTTTTTCTTATTTGTGCTTGATCTCATACCTGCTCTTGCAAAAAATGATTTTAAGCTATTGGCTTTTTTTTTTTTTTTTTTTTTTTTACAATTATAGCTAATACATTAAAAAGCTAAGCTAAGTGATAATACTGTGTGAAATGAGATCAGTCACTTGATTTATAACTTTAACATCTGTACCTCAGTTTTTAAATGATTACATGTTATTCACAAATATGCATTTTATTAGCATAAAGCATTTACTTACATTTAGCCTATATTTTCATTGAACTTGAATTTTTGTCCATACAGTGTTTCTTAAAATCATTTAACAAGAAAATGTGAACAGTCGGGTGAGTAGCTGTTAGCAGTGTAGCTATTCTTTTTTTCCAGCTGATCGACAGCAAACACTTGTTCATTACATAGTGCTGTTATGTTTATCAGCTTAACTGTACACAACCTATTGATTAAATTCCTTAATATAATCATTATTACTATGTACAGTAGGCTGATTATTATTGTACAACATGCTGACAGACACCAGGCTCACAGGATTTGCCCTTATTCATCGCCAATCCAGTTAACGTTAGCACAAACATGGCTAAATAACAGTCCTTTATTCATCAGAAACTCCATATTTTGGTGCGAATACGTACTAACCAAGACTTCGAGAGTTCACTGTATTATTTCGAGTTGAAAACTATCACTTTATTTAAATTTCTGACTTTTATTCTATGAGACTCTATGATCTGGGCTTTGAGAAACATCCCAGGACCGGGGCGGTATTTCTGGTGTAAGCTAAATAAGCTAAAGGCTAACAGAAGTTAGTAACAAACTATTACTGAGTCACGAGCTTAAAGTGGCTTGGACACGAAGCGTTTATAAACGACACTACATTTCTCACAGAGTAACTAAACTGTTAGAGATATGCTTTAAATAATTTGATTTAGTCAAATCACGAAGAGCAGCTGTGTACGCTGCCAACAACACTGGACTGCACTCACAGGGACAGCCACTGTTACAGCCATGAGATTCTGTGATGTATTCATTATTTCTCTCGCTGCCATAAACATTTTTATATTATATTTGTATTTGTATGTAAATATAAATATGTAAATAAAACACTGTTTGCATTACAAATGTAATTTTGTTCTGTATTATTGTAAAAAATGCAAATGTATGAATATTTTAACTCAAAAATAATGTCAGAATCATGAATAATACTTGCACTTATAATTCACTGATGATGTAAATGAAATGACAGAACACGGTGGGAGTGGTGCTGTTGGGGAGGCGCTCAGGTGGAGCTGGACGGATGGGAGCAGGAGTAAAAGCAGGAAGATGCCACCTACTGGAAGTGTGCAAGGAAAAAACAACAACAAAAACTCTTAAGAGTGTATGTACATGTTTAAGGTGCATCAAGGGTTAAGATGGAAGCTACAGAAAGATACTTTAGCAACTTTAGTGTCAGACTGTTGCTACATTGACGTTACCCTGTAATAGCTCACAGAATACAGCATGGACTGTGTAAATGCTTTTATGAAAGTGTAAACAGCTGATGAATACATAGATTTAGACACATTAGTACCATGCCTACAGAGTGAGTGTGAATGGTTTATTTGCAGCAGGATCAGAGGAGACACTGACCTGAGTAACACAGCTGCAGTAACTTCAGCTCTGACAGTGAAGCCTGAGGATGCAGGGTACGGCCTTTCCAGGGCCTTGGCATTTGTTTACATTGAGTTTACTTCAACATGGCGGCGGCGGGGGTCTGGCGAAAACCATACACCTGGAGGCAAATGAGTAATAAATATTATTTTCAGAAATAATTTAACTACACAATATCACATCAGTCACAGTCAGAGATGGCTGCTACAGATGTTTAACAAAAATAAGTTAATTACAGTTTTCAGCAGTTACGCAGAATGTGTTAAAAAACAACTAATTACACAATTCTAAATTATCTAAAAATATACAAATGGCGAAAATACATTCGTTATGAACCATACAGCATGTGTTACTGTTTAATTCAACAGGCTCATAAAAAGATCTACAAATTTTAAAAAAAACAGAGAAAGGAAACCCGGGGAACTCCGCTGCTGCCATCAGGTGGTGAAACTCGGTACAGCACATTGTGCACTGTTTCTGATGAACACCACCACAGTTAATAAACTACATCAAAACAACAAAACATCAAAACAACAACACTTAAAAACAACAATGTATCAAAAGTATGTGACCACACATTCGTGTAAATGTTACGTTTATAAGTTTCCAATTGTCTGAAAAGTCTGAAAAAGACACTGATAAACCAGCGCCATTTTAACTCTGAGTCACCCGTTGAATACATAAACGCTTTAAGTCTGATGCTACACAAAAAAAATAAAAATTCATCAAAGCCAGTGTTGTTACAGAGCCCAGACGGTGACAAAAGGTAAAAAAGTTTAGCTCACCATCACTTTTTAAATGGAAACTAGGCCATTTTGTGTCTTTCTTCTACCCATATCAGTGACTTTCCTTACAAAAACTGGCTATTAAACACACAAAATTTATTCTTTTTTCTTTTTTCTTTTTTTGAGCAGAACTGAAATAGATGAATAGATTTGAGCAAAAGAAGTTGAAGAAAATATTCATCTGTTTTTCATCCACTGAGGTCATGAGGGTCGTGTTTTCTAGGGGTACACAAGAGTTAATTCATTGTCACTTAAGACGGCTTTTTTCCTAATTATGATAAATGACTATATATTTAATTATAGAAACACAGAAATTCAGGCCTAAATTTGTAAAAACTATAAATAAAATCCATCCAGCTAAACCAGGAGTCTCCAGGCTGCAGCTCTCAGCCAAGCTCCCGAAGGCTTTATGATTCCTGCATAAACTTGTTTTGTCAAATTTGATTTATCACTTGGCAAACCAACTTCTGAATGTATTTAATAATGTAATGTAAGTTAATGTAAGTTGTCAGTAAACAGTTGCTTGATGAGGCAGTGGTGATATTAACTCAACTAATGTTAGGCAACTAGAGTTTGCTTTCACAAAAGTAATGATGAGTGTTGCTGCACGCAGACACAAAATGCACATGCAGTGAAATAAATATTTCTTGTTTAATTTTTGTACATAAACATTTTGTTCAGGTAAATGTTAAGGGAAAACTAAATAGACTTTTCTTTGGGGTGAAAGTGTCAGCTCTGTCCAGTGTGCACCCCGCCTTAGGCCCATAGTCAGTGGGACAGGTGCCAGTAACTAAGTAAATATTGGAAAGCATGAGTAGCTCTCTGCCATTTTCGATTTGTAGACGTAGCTCTCAGGGGAAAAAAGGTTGGGGACACCTGAGCTAGAGTTTTTTGTGTTAGAAGCCAAAATGGAAATCTACCAAGTTTGGCATTTGGTGTATTGTATTTGTTGATGTTCCTCTAACCCTGACTGTTGCAGCAGCAGCTTCATCTCTGAGGAGGAGACCGGGACGCTCCTCTTCTGTTGGAGCTGATTGATTTGGGGATATGAACATTAATTGGTTGAAAAAAAGATGCACAGTGAGAAAGAAAATAGCCTCCATGTGCTCTGATGGTAAGACTACGCCATACTAACCTGTTTTCATGTTTTCTTTTGCAGAGAGTGGTACCGACGTAACTTCACCATCACTTTGCTCATGGCTCGAGTGGCTCTCCAAAACATGTGGAAGACTGTCACACAGCACAGCAGCAAGAAAAACAGCTCCCCTACAACCTGATACTGAATATGTCTGACTGTTTATTCATTAAACTCATTTATACAACCCCAGAATATGTGTGTCCACAACTGCTGCAGCTCCCAGAACTCCGCTCAGTGCAAGAGTGTGTTCCACACAAGGGTTTTATTTTTACACCAGGAACACAGAACATAGAAACATCACAAGACAAGACAACTGGTACAGCAGGGACACAGGAATAAGAAGCTAAACTACAATAAAGCAATAAAAAGTACAGACAGAGGCGTCACATTGTCACCTTCAGGACGTCACATCAGTTCAAAGTTTATTTAGGAGCTGAATACTTCTTGGTATCAGTGATGGAGAAAGCGCTACTTTTATTTACTTAGGAGTGAAAGTTAACTCTATTAAAGTAAAAGTATTAAAGTATTTTCAGATGTACTGAGAGTAAAAAAGTAAAAGTATTTTGACAGCTAATGAATGTGTTAATGAAGACTTGTGCTGCTGATGCTGAGGACATTAACGAACCAGTGCAGTAGAAGAGACTGAACCTGTCGCCTCCTGTCCTTATTTTGGATGTTTCTAATGAGAACTACTTTACAGCATCTGTTATAGTTAGATGTTTGTGTCTACAATAAGGCCTCAGCAAATAGGAATTATATAAAAATCTATAAATGTGTCCTACAAACTACAAATCATAAACGTTCACGTTTCACATTTGTTTGTGAGGTTAAACCAATACTCTCAACTTATTACTGAAATTTTTAAAAATTACACACAATATCAATAATAAATATCAAAAAATTTCATAATAAATAAATGATTATTTGTTGATTATTGATTATTTATTTATTTTGTTGTTACAAAATTATTTAATTTAGGTTTTTTTTTTGGTTTTTTTTTAGTTGTTTTTTGCTTTACCTAAAATATAAGCAAATAGTAGCCTATATTATCTGTTAAACATATGGGCTGTGTCCGAACGTCCTCCCTAATCCCAATATAGTGCACTATAAAGTGGTCACGCCATTTTGCAGTGGTGTCCCAATGTCTAATGAATAAAAAATAGTGCACTCAAAATTTCCCACAATGCATTTTCAAAAGTAGTGGACAGCGACGGTCACTAGAGGTCAGTATAGACCAGAATGCTTTGCGAGTTTCAGAGAACAGCGGGACCACTGCCTTTAAACTGAACACAACACGTCTGAATGAAACCAGTTTTTTTTTACTTCTGTCACGTCGTAATCAGAAATAAAAAGCTCTTAAATAAACCCTTGCAGTGTAAAATTGCTAACGTTAGCTTAGCCAGCGTTCAGCCTCCCCACGTAAGGCACAGAGCTGCAATAATCCACTCTGTTTTAGTCATTATAGTGATAATTCATGTTAAATATCACACGTATGACTAATATTTATCTATAAATACTAAAACATCAAGTGAGTCTGGTCGGGCTTTACCACAGAAGAACATTATCAGCGGAGTTTCGCCGAACTTTTTTTTTACACAGACGCCAGAGTCACGTGATCACCGGTGAGTTAAAAATAGTGTGCGAGTCCGAATCATTCACAAAATGAGTGCACTACAGTCCGCTGTATAGTGCTGGACTGTGTAGTGATTGAGGGGTTAGGGACTAGGGATGGCGTTCGGACACAGCCATAGCGTGTATTTCTTTATAGCTTAGCATTGATTGTTAGCCTTTAGCCGTCTGCCCGTTGCCATGGAAACCTCCGCGCGCTGTCAAAGCAACGGATCAAAGCAGACCGCGGTGACGTCACAAAGCCAGAGACTTGTCTCCTTTGTGAGTCCTGAGCGACTCTGAGACTCAGTCATTTCTCAGATTCACAGCAGACGATTTTAGCACAGCAGCTAAACAGGATCACACGTAAGTACTTTTACACTGAACTTGAACACAGAAGTTTATAGGAATTTCAGACAAAACACTGCGTAAAACATCAACCAGAGATGTCCACTCAGGTAAGTTCAGGAGTGGCGCTGAAGCCGGTATTGGACGAGATGCAGACCATTGTAAAGGAGGCTACAAGGTGTGTCCAGCAGTCCTGCCTCAGTGAGACAGAGGACGACCAGGACACAGCCCGCTCTCCACTCGATGGTGCTGTTCCGACCATCTCCACAGAAAAACTGCGGCCTCTTGTCACCAAATTTTGTGACAAATTAGTAAATCTGGACCTGTCCGAGCGCGAGTCCAGAAAAGCCCTCGCGACGATGTTTTTGGAAATCATTGTTGTGACCTCCAATGAGATCCTTAAGGCGTTTAGGGACTTTAGCTTTACTGAAAAATCAAATGCTAAGCCGCGTGTGTCCCAGAATGCAGTGAAGCATGCACTGCAGTCATGCCTCCACAATATTTTTAGATGTTGCAAAGGTGAGGATTCTGTAGACGATATCGTTAACCTTGTGACCAGTGAGGTGACCAACAGGGTCAACAGTACCTTGTCTCTGAGCGAGACTGTAGACAACCGCCTGGTGGTAGCTGAGGACACCAGCTACAAGACGCCTAAGGACAATCTGAAAGCCATGGTCCGCCGCGCAAAGTCCATGTTGAAGAACATCAAGGACAAAATGAGCTGTGGTCCCGTCAAGGAGCAAATAGACGACAACTGTTGTCCGTGTGCAGTATGTGAGTACCAAAGGATGCAGAGACAGGGGACAGCCGGAACTCCTCCTGAAGTCTCTGAAACATGTCCAAGAGTGGTCACTAAAACTCCAGTAGCTGAGGTGTCCACTGTGCCAGACCAGGACCACTCTGAACCTGAGGAGGAACAAGAGGGAGCCCCAAAAACCGGAGGGAAACGGATGAAGACAGTAGTCAGCAGCTGCTGTAGACCCCGTGGAGGCCGACACTCAGAGGAAGCTCCTGAAGAGTTTGAGGAAGATGCAACTTCTCAGTCTCTGGCAGAACAGGAGCCAGAGACAATCCACAAGTCACGGCGCAAAGCCATTAAAGAAAAACTCAGGAAGAGTTGTGGTCCCTGCGGGGGCCGAGTCCTATCTGAAGAGGGCCCTGAAAACCTGGAGGGTGAAACTGAGGGCACGTTAGAACCTGTGGAGGAGAAGCAGGAGAAATCTCCAAAAAAAGTGGAGTTAATCAAGGAGCAACGAGGATACAGCTGTTGTCCGTGTAAAGCACGTGAGTGCAGGAGAGAGCAGAGACAGGGGAGAGACGGAACTCCTCCTGAAGTC
>CM036258.1:3201794-3264294 GCA_020698575.1 Bostrychus sinensis
TCATTTACAGCCAGTTATTGCCAAAAATAACACATTTATTTACACTTCAGGGTCTTCTTGTTCATGTTTCCAGTGCAAATGTCTACAGTTCAACTTCATGAGCACAGCACACACTCGGACATTAAAACGGGAAAATAAAACCCTTCTCATCTCGTTAAATATTTAGATAAAACACGCTCCCCTCCAAAACAATGGGCCTCATTCACCACCTGCATAAAAAAGTAAGTAGATTTAGGAGACAAAATGTTATTTAAAATAGTTGGAACTGTTTTTTAATAAATCGTTAATTGTAAGAATTAAGATCTAGGCACAAACCAAGCCAAACTCTATGCATTACAGCAGCTATTCCCAAAGTAAAGAACACAAATGTAGAACCTCCCTCCATTATGTCATGTTTTTTTTCCATAAATTTCTATAAAAATCTGTTGACTGTTGGCTAAAAATAGTTTTAAAGTCATGTTTTTAAACAAGTATATAACTAATAAGGCAAGTAATTCATTTCAAACTCAATTTATTTTTATGCACCTAACTTAGACAGCCTCTTGTAACCACTGCATTACAGGATCTGGCAACACACCTTAAAGGATCTGGCAACACACCTAAAGTCTAAAATGAGGGCTTGGAGGTAAATATGAGCATTATTTATCAAATGAAAGAACTTAAACTTGAACTTAAATGATGACCTATAAGATGGAATTTAAGAAAAACTAAAAGGCGAGACGGTGAAAGTGAGGTTTGTTCAGTGGCAAAAAGGCGAAAGTTCACATTTTCCCTTTGACCCTGAACACATCACTGAGGCAGAACTCAGAGCATCGTCTAACTATAAAAAAATAAATATGTATTAATTTATTTAGTTATATTTAAGCTTTATTTAAGTAGAAAAGTCTTATGTAGGATAAGAATCTGTCCTGGCCAAGAGGCTCGCCCTGGTTTTATGTCAGTTATTGAAATCAGAAATAAAAATGTCTAACAATGTTTTTATAGCAAAAAGTTTCATATCACTGGGAATTTGTTAATTTGGTGCATACAGAAAACGTGTTTTAAGAAACGTGTATAACCATGTAAATGTAAAATAAAACAGGGTAAAATGAGATAAATGGGGAAGTCTGAATTTACTGAATACAGACCTACACATGAATAAAACTGCTACTGTTCCATACATTTACTGGGAAACGTATCTCACTTTTCTGTCATTTCAAAAAAGTTCAATAAATAATTTCTAACTTGAACTGTAGCAGTAAGAATTTAAAAGAGATTAACAATTTGGCTCTCGTCTAAAATCTGTAAAATCGCACTTACGTCCTTGGCTTCCAAACTCTCGAGATGTTAAAAACAGAAACGCTCCTAGAAGTTCCTCACAGTCATATTCATGTTTTTAATACCATACATATTTTTTTTTTTACAATATTCAGAGATGTCATTGAGCTTTACTGTAAAAAAAAACAGCTGCATCACTTTTCTATGCAAACTAATGTTGCAGTCAAGGCCAGACTGAACCGAGACCAAGACCGGACCGAGTCCAGACTGAACCGAGACCAAGACCGGACCGAGTCCAGACTGAACCGAGACCAAGACCGGACCGAGTCCAGACCGAACCGAGACCAAGACCGGACCGAGTCCAGACTGAACCGAGACCAAGACCGGACCGAGTCCAGACTGAACCGAGACCAAGACCGGACCGAGTCCAGACTGAACCGAGACCAAGACCGGACCGAGTCCAGACCGAACCGAGACCAAGACCGGACCGAATCCAGACCGAACCGAGACCAAGACCGGACTGAATCCAGACTGAACCAAGACCAGGTCGAGACCAAACCCTGGGAACGAACGCTAAAGACAAAAAAACGAATGACTTCAAATAAAATGATAAATCTCTGAGATGGCCACAAGACAAAAGACGAGTCAAGGACGAGACCAAGGAGGTAAAAAAAAAAAAAAAAAAGGTCTCAAGCGCTACAGCAGTGATGCAAACATTAATGACAGCGACTAACTTTTTACTGCGTTTAAACCTCTGATTGCTTCACATTAAGGCTGCACAATATATCGCAAAATTATCGTTATCGTAATATCAGCAAAAGCAATATCTGTATCGCAAGAATCTAAATATATCACAATAACGCTGTGGTCTTCCATCTGACAGAGATTTACAGTGAAGAATCATTTTCCACCAGAGCCTTAAAAGAACATGTGTTGTGACTAAATAAAAATGTTTAAAAAGTCCAGTTTTATTGGTAATTTAATTAATTTAGTCCCAGCTTAGCCTTGTTTTATTCCTGGTTTAGTCTGTGTTAAGTTTTGATTTGTAAATACAGGAACTTACATTTTTGTGAAATGTAGTGAATTTAACTTACTATGTTTGAAAAGTAGGCTCTGTTTTCAAATATCACAATATCGTTATTGCGATTTTCAACATAGTTATCGAATATCGCATGTTTTCTCCGTATCGTGCAGCCCTACTTTACATAAACAGGCCTTTGTATTCTTTTTTTTGGTACTGAAAAATATTTTGTGTTAGAAGCGAAAAAGTCAACTTTTGCAGCGGCAGTGCTCTTTGTTTTTGTTAAATAAAACGTACTTCATTAAACGCTGTGTCTGAGTCTCTACATCGAATCAGTCGCACAGAGATTTGTTAGTTTTTTACTCCAGATGCCCTACAGCTCTTAAGCAGCCACACAGCGACCGGAGAAGGTGAGTAGTTTTGTGAATGAGGCCCATTGAAAGCTCCTGTTGCATAGAATCAGTAACAGTTTAACTTCCATAACCATTTCTATAACAAGTATTCACTCAGACATCTCCGTCTCAGTTGAGAGAAAACAGCATTTCTAGGATTTCTTCAGCTAAACCGTCTTCAGTTTTGGTCTGATTTTATTAATATACTTCACTGAATATAATAAAGATATCTGTTTATGTGTAAAAATAAATAGCTTCCAGTTTAAAACACTTCAACAAAAGCCACACACCATGAAGATCCCCATCTATCTCTGTAAATATATATTTTTTACATTTATGCTCTAATTTCTTCATAAAAGCGTCTTCTCTCAATCTGATATAATTTGGTTTTGACTTCACTCTCAGCGTAACGCCTTGTCAAGAATAAAACTAGAATCTTACAGAAGTGCATTTAGTGAATAAAAGCGTAACTTAAACTGATTGTATAGAAAGTGTAAAGGTCTAAATCTCATTCATAAGACAACTGGCTTTATCCTGACCGAAACAAACGCTCTTCAAAAGTCCCAGTATGTAAACGATCATCATTGCATTGTTTTATTTAAGGAAAAACAACTTTCTTTGTTCATTTTGTCGGACGTATTTGTGTGGAATCTGAACTAAACCCGGCAGAGAAACAGAAGCAGCGTCAAACTCACAAACTTTTTTTACAGTAGCTCTCCGTCGTCGTCCTTTCCCATCGATATGTTCAGGTCCAAAGTGCAGAAAACCGTTTATTTACAGTAAAAATAAAAGTAAAACTAAACCGTCAATGCGCCAGGTTGGTGGAGCTGGCACTCAGGTCGCTCCTCCTCAGACGATTATTTCGCTCCTGAGGGGAAAATACAAGGAAAAAATGAGAAAATGAGAGAATCTGAACGTTACAGAAACCTTTAACACATGCAAGAAAATGGATTTAACAAATACACAACAGAATGTAATCTTTAAACTGACCAACTTCAGGATAAAGTAAAGTATTTCCAGAGCGATGTGTGTAAACCTTGAGTTAGTTTGTTACATGAGTGGCATTAGAATGAACAGAAAAGACGACCGAGCCTAAACGCGTCTGCAGCCAGCTCCACAGTTATCAAACGGAAATGGATTTTTTGCTCTTATTTTGGAATTTCTTATGCCAGGGTGATGATATTTGACAAAGACGTTCATTAATAAATTAATTTTAGAATTTCACAACTGAAAAAGACTAAATGTTCAACTCTTTAGATTCAGTTTCAGTTTTCCTGACGATGTGAGACAGGCCTCTACTCTGACAATGTTCAAGTTAGGGCTGCACAATATATTGCAAAATTATCGTTATCACAATATCTGTATCGCAAGAATCTAAATATATCACAATAACGCTGTGGTCTTCCATCTGACAGAGATTTACACTGAAGAATCATTTTCCACCAGAGCCTTAAAAGAACATGTGCTTGTGACTAAATAAAAATGTTTAAAAAGTCCAGTTTTAGTGGTAATTTAATTAATTTAGTCACAGCTTAGCCTTGTTTTATTCCTGGTTTAGTCTGTGTTAAGTTTAGATTTTGTCGCTGTTGTGACTTGTAAATACAGGAACTACAGTGAATTTAACTTACTATGTTCAAAAAGTAGGCTCTATTTTCTAATATTATCGCAATTTTCAACATAGTTATCAAATATCGCATGTTTTCTCCGTATTGTACAGCCCTGGTTCAAGTCCAGACTTAAAACTGTTCTTTTTAGCTGTGCATATGACAACTGAAAGTGTTTTTTCTGCACACTTCTTTTAATTTTAAATGGATTCTTAATTACAATTTTTAAATTTGATTTTACTGTTTTAATTGTAATTCTTATTTATGTACTTTTACCTTGTCTTTGTTTCTGTAAAGCAGTTTGAATGACTCTGTGTATGAACTGTGCTGAACTTGCCTCTCTCAGTGCTTTAAGTCCCATTGACTCACATTAAAATCACTTATTTTCCCTCTGCTGCCGTTCCAATACAGAAATGTTAAATCCTGTTAATTCCTCTGTAACTCTGTCAGTCAGAGGCTAAACAATACACAAACAAAAACACCACCAGACACACCATTTTCTCAGTGCATTGTGGGAAATTATTCCTTATAATTCCATTGGATAACAGTGAGTGTAGTCCAGGTCTTTCTTTGTAACGGCACAAAAAGTAAAAAATGTATAAAATCAGCGTGAGGGCAAATCAGAGACTTATCTGGGACAAACAAAAAACACTTTGTATCTTTAAAAATAGTAAATAATTAATCATTCATGTTTTATTTACAAATATGCTGGACAGACTGACTTTTAGAGGGTAAAAAATATAAAAATGTATTTCCTTTTGCTCTGTGATGAAGACAGAGGTTAATGACGGAAAAACTAAAGTTTTTTCTTCATGTTTTCTATTTTTAAATGTGCCCCAGTGACTTAATAGAGAGTAAAATATGTGACTTAATTTTGTTTTGTGAATCAGATCTGTGTTGTTTTATAAAAGTATACATTCATTCAGCTCTACATTGGTTTATTTTCATCTAATCTCTAAACCAGTTCTTAAACTATACTTTTTCTGATACTTGTGGTGAGAAAATTCATCTTCTACAATCACAAACTGATACTCAACAAAAGACCACTTTTTGGAAAAAATTCTTAGCTGTGAGTTAAAAAAAGTTTTGTATGATTTATTCTGTGTTATTTATTTGCTTCATCCAAAGGAACATTAAAGGTCCCACTTGGAATCAAATCTTTTTTTCTTTTTCAGTGCCAGTGGTATTGTAACTTTTTCTTCCGATACCACAAAGATATTGTTTAACGGTACCCAGCCCTAAATAAAGATAAATAACATCATAATTTAATAAATTATTACATAACACAGGTCTACAGCAAAATGCTTCCAAAACAAAAGTAGTGACATTTTTCTTGGATTAGGTCACTAATAAAGAAAAAGTAAGTGAGAAGTGCAGATTGCTATAGTTTCCAAGAAACAGTATTGGGTCAAAATAGGAAATTTATGCAAAATAAGTCAAAAACGGTAGTTTATCAGAAGGTACAGTGTCTACAAGCAACCAGTTCTATCTGAAAGCTGCACATTCAATACATTCATTTTAATATGGATAGAGTTTGGACATAAAATGTTTTGTTTTTATTTGCAGAAATCTCTCTCTTGGAAGTGGACAAAATGCATGCATGTAGAGAAATTAAATATTTTCAAAATATAAATATTATTTTTAAGCAAAAATGCCTAAATCTATTGTATAAACAGATGAGATTTTGATGTGAAACAATATCATTAAATATCTTGAATACATAGCTAACAGCACAGTTATCAATGATTTTCAGTTCATCTTTTATCAAAATAAATGAGATTTAGCCACTTTTATCTCAGAAGCAGATCCAGTCCAAACATTTGTAGAGCAGTGTTATTGGCCTAGCATTATAAAAATTAAAATCCTCTGAAAATGTAATAACTGCAGGCTGTAATGTAATAATACATCACTAGAACTGCGGAAATGAGATGTTTTCTTTTTAGACGGATGGATAACTCTGCAGACTTGTGGTTCATATGTAAAAGACCAAGACAACAGAGAAAAAAACAAACTGCTATCCTTTCAGAAGGCAGTCTTACCACTGTTTTTGTTTTGTTTTAAATTTTTTTGCAGTTTTATGCGTGCTATGCTTATGTTTGCTCATCAGAACTAGGTTTAGTGGATGGTAATGGTTAATTATGATTATAAAGTTTGAGATTTTTTTCTTGTATTTAGAATATTATAAATTTGCTTAGGTTCGTCTGTGAAGACTCTTAGTTATCAAAGCTCTCGACATCACAACAAAAACTTTAAAAATAAATGAGCTGGACTTGGTTTTTAGAGTTTAAGATGTTTTGTTTCTTATCCAAGAGACTTTTTATGTTATGTTTGTTTTCGTTATTGGTTCAAAAACCTTTTTACATTGGCTTTATTACATTTAAAATTGCCAAAATGATTCCGTTACTGGCAGGTGTTACATTATCGTTGTTCCTGACACACCCTTTTGCATTTCTCTGGGCTTGGGACCGGCTCGAGGATCCCGGGTGTTTGTCATGTGACCGCTGCAGACGCCTTTAGGCCCGGAGACCGTCGTCAGCGTGAGTTCAGTTCTTACTTGGTAGAGGTCAGGGGTGGCTCTGTCCAACAAGTTCAGAAAACCCAGGGAGCTCGCTCGCTTCATGCTGCACCCGGCGACATGCAACCGGGGTCAGAGGTCGGAGGTCAGAGGTCAGACGGGTGAGGGGAGGGGGGAGAGTGAGGGGTTTAGCTCAATGGACAACATGAGTTTGTTACTGGTGACATTGTTAGTCAAAAAATACATTTACTACAACCTCAATGTGAACACAGGACAATATAAACAACATTTTAACACAGAAAAATATCAGAAGTTAAAATAACAAAGGTTTGAGCGTTTTCACACCTGACCTCTCTGTTTTGACAAAATAATGACACTTAAGTGCTTCAGCGAGTGTCTAAATCCTACTGGGAAACGGTGTCTTCCAGCTGAGACTATGTAGATTATCAGGTGTGGAAAAGCTCTTAAAATAGGTTTTAAACAGAGATGGAACAGAGGACGGCAGCAGAGACAACATCCGTCCACTGCCCTCATCTCAAACAAAAGAAAAACCAAGCAGAGAAAGTGAAACTGAGACGCACAGACGAGGCATGCACCACAACACAGAGTAAAACATTTATTTATAAATAACTCAGTATCAGAATAAAACTCTGAACAAAGCCATGCAGTGTTCCAGTAAAATCCAGGCAGCCTCAGAGTGAATAAATAAATAAGAGTTAAAACAGACCACAGTTAAAACACGAGCATCGGTCTCTTCACTCAGAGACAAGTTTCATTTGTTCAGATCAGGTCTGCTTCTGTACAGGTTTACTCTCGGGTTCACCAGACTCGGGTTCACCAGACTCGGGTTCACCAGACTCGGGTTCACCAGACTCGGGGTCACCAGACTCGGGGTCACCAGACTCGGGTTCACCAGACTCGGGGTCACCAGACTCGGGGTCACCAGACTCGGGTTCACCAGACTCGGGTTCACCAGACTCGGGGTCACCAGACTCGGGGTCACCAGACTCGGGGTCACCAGACTCGGGGTCACCAGACTCGGGGTCACCAGACTCGGGGTCACCAGACTCGGGACACAGCAGGACTGGGTTTTTCTTCTGATTTTCTGTATATTCTGTATATTTCAATACAAACGGTGCAGGTCGCCCCAAAACCTGCAGGTGTTTCCATGACTCTAGGTCCAGGAGACCGGCGTCTGTGACTGAAACACTGACGTCACACAAGAGCAACAAAAACTGTTAATGAGATAAAAATGTGTTTGAAGCTGTTTTTTAAAATATCAACGCGGTGGCAACATTTAATAAAAAGATGAGCGTGAATCCTGGTGTGTGTCTCTGTGAGGATGGTGTGTGTCTGTGTGAGGCTGGTGTGTGTCTGTGTGAGGCTGGTGTGTGTCTGTGTGAGGATGGTGTGTGTCTCTGTGAGGATGGTGTGTGTCTGTGTGAGGATGGTGTGTGTCTGTGTGAGGATGGTGTGTGTCTCTGTGAGGATGGTGTATGTCTGTGTGAGGATGGTGTGTGTCTCTGTGAGGATGGTGTGTGTCTCTGTGAGGATGGTGTGTGTCTGTGTGAGGATGGTGTGTGTCTGTGTGAGGATGGTGTGTGTCTGTGTGAGGATGGTGTGTGTCTGTGTGAGGTTGGTGTGTGTCTGTGTGAGGATGGTGTGTGTCTGTGTGAGGATGGTGTGTGTCTGTGTGAGGATGGTGTATGTCTGTGTGAGGATGGTGTGAGGATGGTATATGTCTTTGTGAGGATGGTGTGTGTCTGTGTGAGGATGGTGTATGTCTGTGTGAGGATGGTGTGAGGATGGTATATGTCTTTGTGAGGATGGTGTGTGTCTGTGTGAGGATGGTGTGAGGATGGTGTATGTCTGTGTGAGGATGGTGTGAGGATGGTATATGTCTTTGTGAGGATGGTGTGTGTCTGTGTGAGGATGGTGTGAGGATGGTGTATGTCTGTGAGGATGGTGTATGTCTGTGTGAGGATGGTGTATGTCTGTGTGAGGATGGTGTGAGGATGGTGTGTCTGTGTGAGGATGGTGTCTGTGTGAGTGCATTAAATTCATTTCTCTGCTCCACTTTAACACATTTTAACCACTGAACATATAACCACATGAGTGTAACTCGTGTTCGTCTAAACTAAAAATTAATGTGAGTGCTGTACTTCGCTAAACCAGAAACAGCTGTTGCTAATATACACTTGCTTTTTTTTTGTTTGTTTTTTTTTTAGAAAAAGTCGCTGTTTATCACGAAGATAAGTGTGTAATTGATTAAAATAAACATTTTCTCTCTTATTTCTGTCTTTGGCTTGTTGTTTTTCACTGAGTGAGGATTCTCTCCCATCCAATCAGCAGTGCCCACCTCTAATCGTTGCAGACGCTGAACCGAGCTGGACTCCATCGGGAAGGATGCTAAAACTAGAACAGTTTGAACACATTTTGGGACCACCTTGGAACGCTTTGGGAAGTGAAACACACCCAGACCGCCCCGTCTCCTTCAGACCTGGTGAAGCGCCTTTAGAGCCAGAGCGAGGAACTCTGTCCCCAGGAAGAGCTCAGAGTAGAGCTGCTGTTCCTTCGCATCGGGAACAATGTCTCGGCCTTGGTATTATTCTGAGTGAGCTAGTGGAAGTGTCTGGGGAGGGGGAAGCCTGGGAATTTAGGCATTTAAATCTATTTCCATGACTGAAACTTTCTCTAAATATAAAAGTGTTTCTAGACCAAGCCTGATATAACTATCTTCATACATAAATACATGACTCTAGTTTAACTTTTTCTTTTTTATTGTTCTTTCGAGACCCTCGATCGTACCTCCTGTATTGTTGCAGGAAGGAATGGTCAAGCCCTAAATCTACACGCATTTCAAAGTGCATCAAATGTTAAAATAAGTTGTATATTTTGGTTGAAAGGCCCAGTGCTGGTGAAGTTAAAAAGCAAACCTGTGACAGAAGCAGAGACTGAACACAGCAGACATCCAAAGCTCCTCTTTGTGCAAACACAGTTAGGTCCCTTTATAACAGCAGCCCATTGCTCCAGTGTCTCCGGTTAGTCCCTCAGCGCACAGACCCACAGATCCGCTAGTTCAGGGGTAAATGCTCATGAATGTACAGTGTATTTACCCTGGGTTTTTGGGCTCTGAGTCCCGGGACGACCCTCCTTTGAGTTTTCGCACCAGTTTTTCGCTGCTGCGCCGTATAGAGGCTCGTAGTTTACTGAAAGAGCCGCTCCTCTTCAGCGCTCCAGAGCCGTCCTGAGGGAGAGCGACCGGTTAGACTCACAAAGACAGAGTTTAGGAGTTAGTTTAAGGGTTATGTGGACAGTCCTATCAGTGTTTGACCACCATTTATCTAACAAACACTGGTCTGAACAGGAATGATTTAGAAAAAATATCTAATTGTGAATTTTATGACAGATACTACAGTGAGATTTGTGATATATGTTGTAAAATTAATGTTCAATTGATGGTTTACATTTTAAGCATGTGTTGGAGCATTGACACTGAGAAATCTGAAATATTTACCAGTGAACTAAAACAAGGCAGCACATGCCTTTCAGACTTATGTCTGTACAGCTCTAAACAACAGTTTTACAAAGTTTATACACATTAGCATCTTGTGGAGATGGGATATTTTGTTCTCTGTTGAGGACATCATATCACCTAAATAACTGCAGCCTTTGCGATTTGCCAATTGCGACAGTTTAAATTGCAATTTCAATTAATTGTGCAGCTTTAACAGAAAGTATGCCACAGTTTTCTGGGGATAAATTAAGCTATGATTTAGGGCTGCACAATATGGAGAAAACGTGATATTCGATAACTATGTTGAAAATTGTGATAACGATATTATTGCCATATTTGAAAATAGAGCCTACTTTTCCAACATAGTAAGTTAAATTCACTACATTTCACAAAAATGTAAGTTCCTGTATTTACAAGTCAAAACAGCCACAAAATCAAACCAGGAATAAAACAAGGCCTAAGCTGTGACTAAATTAATTAAATTGCCACTAAAACTGGACTTTTTAAACATTTTTATTTAGTCACAACACATGTTCTTTTAAGGCTCTGGTGGAAAATGATTCTTCAGTGTAAATCTCTGTCAGATGGAAGACCACAGTGTTATTGTGATATATTTAGATTCTTGCGATACAGATATTGCGTTTCCTGATATTGCGATAATGATAATTTTGCGATATATTGTGCAGCCCTAATATGCTTCATTCAGTATTTTTAAAATACCTATAGTGTGTACCATAGGTTTAGTGGATGGTAATGGTTAATTATGATTGTAAGTTTGAGAGTTTTTTCTTGTATTTAGATTATAAATTTACTTAAGTTCATCTGTGAAGATTCTTAGTCATCCAAGCTCTCGACATCACAACAAAAACTTGAAAAATAAATGAGCTGGACTTGGTTTTTAGAGTTTAAGATGTTTTGTTTCTTAGCCAAGAGACTATATTTTGCCAGTGTCTCTGTTGGATGTTGCACTGTCAACGTTATTGGCTCAAAAACCTTTTTACATTGGCTTTATTACATTTAAAATTGCCAAAATGATTATGTGACGGGCAGGTGTTACATTATCGGTTGTCACACCCTTCCTGACACACCCCTTTGCATTTCTCTGGGCTTGGGACCGCTGCAGACGTCTATAGACCGGAGACCATCAGCGTGAGTTCAGTTCATTATCACCTAAATAACTGCAGCCTTTGCGATTTGCCAATTGCGACGATTTAAATTGCAATTTCAATTAATTGTGCAGCTCTAACAGAGAGTATGCCACAGTTTTCTTAAGTCCATCTCAGTCAGACTCTGTGCAGGAAGAGCTCGGGGAGAGTCCTGCAGCTTTGTTCTGTGCACGCTGGGGTTTAAACAAATGTTTTTATGCTGCACCAGTCCAGTCCAGTGTTTGTTTATTTCACTAAAATACAACAGTAGTACTTGTAATGGTCAAACACTGATTCACAAATGCAGTGCAATGCTGAAGAGTCATTCAAAAAAATCCATCAACGCACTCAAAAAATGCAAAATATGAATTCAACATTCAACATCATATCACCCATTTAACAGCAACAAATTTTCCTTCTCCAAGAATGTTTAAGGAGAAAATAGTGTAGTAATGTTGCAGGTTCATGTTTAAATATCTGTGTGAAACCAACACATTTGAGGAATTATGGACTACAACATGTATAAAGATACTTAGAATTTGATTTTTCTCAACCTAAACTCGAACTCTGAGTGGAATGATGCCACTGAATTCAAAGTTCTGCCAGAGGATTTTATCTATTACTCAATAAACCAAGTGAGAAAGTGTGAAAAAACATTTGCAAAATGTGTTTATCAGGAGTTAGAAGTCATGTGTTAGACATTAGGCATGGACATGAACCATGACCTTCAGACATTATATTTGGAGTGAGATGTTTTAATAATTTGTCAGAAAAGTTATTCACAAAGCAATTCCAATCTCCAACCTTTAAAGCATCACTGCATGCCTTCAACAAACCCTGATCTGATTTAATTTAATGTTTATTTAAAAGAGAAACTTGCAGGTTTGTCCAAAAACATGGGTGTCATTAAATCTTGTTATTTGAGTTTTTTTGTAAAAGTGTGAATCTCAGATCAGCCCAAGCCGACGCAGTGTCAGTAGTGGAAGAAAACACACACAGGAGACAGTTTTAAGTTTGAAGCCGAGCAAAGATTTGAGTTTTATTAGAGAAATCACTGAGAAGCAGAGACACAGGTCAAACAGGGATTAGGACAACAGAGCCAGAGCCACCTCAGAACTATGTACAGAGATTTAAATCGGGCCCACAGAGAGAGGCCAAGCAAGCAATGGTACAGGAAACCACAGCAGAGACAGTCATGCAAACGCTAATTTATTCAGTTCTGTATTTACAGCCAGTGAAGTCACTAAGAGGCGAGTCTAGAGCCACTAATGACAGGAAATGGACGAACAAAAAGAGCAACAGACAGAGAGGAAAGTGGCAAAGGTGATGATCAGATTAAGAGGCATTGCTGCTTAACAGGATTTGTTAAACTGCGCCCATGGAGAGGACACTGAGTTAATCAGGTGTAGTCTGAAGATAAACCCTAACCCTAACCCTAATACAATCTGATAAAGGCTGAAGCCCTAATCACAAAGTGCAAGAGTGTTTATGGTGGATATCACTGTCTCAGCAGCAAGTGTCTGGGTTTGAGTCACGCTTTAATATTCTGCCAGTCTGTAATAATAATTCTTGGTAAAATCAAGATCAACATTGTGATCTTGGCTCAGGTTATGGTAGACGTCATTGTCTCCATAGGAAAATCTGCTATCCACTTATTGTTCCGTCGTTCCAACAAACCTAGGATCTCTCCTTCTGTGTGGTCTCTGTACAGTTTCTTCTATTTTTTCAGCTAGTTTTTTTTAAGCGAGAAGGAGAGTCTAAGGACAGGGACGTCCCAGGTCTGTTTTGTTTAGTGTAGTTATTGTTTGTGTTGACTGTGTGTTATGTCTGATAGTTTGTTTATGTTTGATGAACTGTTTGCGGCAACTTTTATTGTGATACTGGGACATGGAAATAAAAATAAATTGAACTGAACTTGAAAACCTGTCGCTCAGGGGCCCCTCTCCAGATCTGAGCCAGGATCCTGGTCAGGAGGAGGGGGCCCACCCAGACACAGGGAGAACATGAAAACTCCACAGAAAGGTCCCTGCCCAATCCGGGAATCAAACCCAAGACTTTGTTGCTGTGAGGTCACAGTGCCAACTATCAGGATATTACATTTTTGCCCACTTTGACTACAGATATTCACATTTTTGTTTAAATCTGCAAACTAAAAACAACTAAAATATCAATGAAAATAGTGCAATTTAGATTAAATCTTGAATACGTAACTTTTTTTTAGATTTGATTTAACTTTACAAACCCAGTGGGGCATTAAATTGTTCCCTGGTGATATTGTAACAGCTACTTATAATGTAGTTATTGCATATTGTAATATTGTGAAGGTGTAATGCTAACAACAATCAGCGCTCGGATCCTGCTTGAACGATGTCGAATCACACTGACTGATATAAAGCTGAGTCAACTTTAAACAGTGACATGAAGAAATTTTGCCGAAGGTGGCAGAGGCTAATGGTGATGTTAAAATCTAGATAAAGTGAAGTTACAGAATGGCCTTGAGAAGAGAAAAACAAGAAGAAGAAGAATTACAGAGCAGCTATAAAGAAAAAAAAAAAAAAATATCACCCCAGTCTTTCTACAGCGTTAACACAGCTCTACAGTGTTAGAAAGTGGAGCCTAAAGCAGGGAAGACGCAGAAGAAGAAAAGCTCAGAAGCTGAAGGAGGAAGTTTGTAGCCAGGCGTCCGTCATGCAGAAGATTACGAACAAGGCATCTGGAGTTATGGCTGCTGTTAGAGAAGGCAGCCGGGAGAGAGAAGAGGACATAGATGTTAGCGTTAGAGGAGGAACATCGTTAATAAAGACATGAAAACACTGTAGTTCTCCAGTTCAAACTAAAATAATGCAGTTTTCTTTGTAGAGGCAATGAAAAAATCTGTTAATATGATGGCAGCTGCTGTTTAGAGTATCACAACACTTTCCTAGCTTTACCAACAGGTGACGCTTTTTGTCTTGATGGAGAAATACAGTGCAATATGAAAGCATTAGGACACACTAACTAGACTGTTAATAAAAAAAAACACACAGGTCTGAGTGAAGGGAGACACAGAGCAGCCAGAAGTTACAGACTCTAAAAATGAACTTTAGGCTTTAATCATCAACTCAAGTTCACATTTTTACAGAGGTGCAAGAAAAACTCTACTAAAAGCACTTGAATAAGTTATACTACACCAAAATAATATTAGTCAAATAGAAGTGTTAAGTGCAGTGAAGTACAGATTATTTTAAAAGTAGTTTTTGTAATTGCACATTTATTACTTACTAATTACTACTAACATCAGGCAGTGCGGGGGCCCAGGACATGAGGGAGCCCAACTGAGTCCTTAATTATAGTTCATTTTAGTGAATTATTTTCAGCCTGTGTTAGAAATTACACTGCAAGCGTGACTCATTTAAGCTTACGATTAAAAAATATTAAATTGTATGATATGCATTATTTTTAACATTATTTTAGCTTTTGTTTACATTCTTTGTTTTGGTTCTAAAGCTGCATCGCTGATCGTCCAAACAGCAAAGGCTGGCAACCCACAGATTATTGTTTTGATTTAGATTGCAGTACCATTTCAAACCAGTAGAGCGTATGGTGCTTACAGGACCTTTAATGCTTACAAATTTTTATGAGCAAAAATACACACAAAAATGTTTGTTTTTATGTTTGAATATTTTTACAAACTACACTGCACTGAGAATAAAGTCATAGCCAAAAAAAGTCAAAATTATACGAGAATAAAGTAAAAATCTTACAAGAATAAAGTCGTAATATTTCGAAATTAAAGTTGTAATTTTCTAAAAGTGGCTTCAGAGTCCTTACACCAGGGGTCTCTAACCTTATATCCTCATCGTCTGAGAGCTACTTTTATGAAATGAAAATGGCAGAGAGCTACTTGTTTATTGTATCATTATGCATTTATTAATTTATTCATCATCTTCTGTTTATTGCTCTTACTGGGTTGCAAATACTGGAGCTTATCCCACTAAACATGGGCCTCATGTAAGGGACACTGGACTGTGGACAGTATGTTACTTAGCTTTGGTTGCTGCACAGCTGAGTTATCAAACAAGGCAGCTGTGGGGTAGATCCACAACAGTTTGACTGACAAAGAATTGGCAAATAAACCCTTTTGTGCACAAAAGGGGTGGAATTTGATTGGATACATACACAGGTTGGTATCTCAAAGGATAAATCAATTTGAACATATCAAGTTTGTGTAGGATTCATCAAGCCTTTGGGGAGCTACAGGTTGGAGATCCCTGCCTTACACTAATGATAATGATGATGATGATGTTGGGCCAAAAGGAAGCCTAAATGAAAATATAACCTCACAAAATGCTCCAAATTCCCCAGAATGAAACAAGATACCATACAGACAGCTGACTTCATTCTCATAATATTTCAACTTTATTCTCAACTCAATTTTTATTCTCACAACTTTATTCCTTGAAATATTACAACATCATGCTCATAAAAAATACAACTTTATTCTCACAAAATTACAACTTTAATCTCGCAGTGCTGTATTTATTTATTTTTAATGTGGCCCTAAAACGCCGTTGTAACAAACTATCAGTCAATTAGAATATGTGGAAGTACAGACTAATACTACTACTACACCCATTACTACTACAGCTGAAAATGTACTGTAGATCAAGAGTATTTTTCTAAGTTGTACTATTGCCATATTTCTTTACTCTCTGGCTGCTAATGTCTCTAAAACCACACAATAAGCAACGAACTAGAAAACCACAGGAAAAAAAGGAGCATAAATAATTAACGGGGGAATCAGAAAGCACACACATGAACAAAACAACACAGATCACAAATGACAGAGTACAGTACAGAGCCCAGAGTGGATCAGAAGGACTTATGTGACTGTTGTTGATGTTTTTAATGTTTATTGATGAGAAAGGGGAGGATTTCTGACAGGTTCAGCCTCTGTGGGACATGAGCAGATGGGAAAGGAATTAACCTCGAGTCAAGGAGTTTAGATCGGATACGTTTCATCTGTGAGAGAATCCCCGAGGCCTGTCTTCAATGTTGAAATCAATGTTAATTTTATATATTTTACAGTTGTAGGGACTTCTTTCCTCTAAAGCTGGGTTAGAGCTAAAGGAGAAGTAAGTGATATTTATGTGACACTAGGGCTGGGCGATAAATTAGATTAATTTTATTAATTTTTAATTTTGGATGATGTCAAAAATAGCCTAATCATAAAATCAAGTCTAGTGGAAATTGCGTCCTCCAAGCACCGCACTGTTTTCTGTGTTATGGCTAATGCTGCTGCTAGCTCCAGAGCAGCTTAAATAGTGACTGTGGAGACTCTGCAGATGCTAAAAACTCTGATAATCACAGAGAAAGGAGCCATTTTACCTTTGTAATGTCCTGGTTTAGATGTGGCAGCAGTTTGGCCAAAACAAACAGTGTGGTGCTATGTGCAGCAGCAGCAGCAGCAGCAGCAGCAGCAGCGAACTTACCTCTCTTTGTTTACGTATGCTAATTAGCCACATGCTCTGCTTAGGTCTTTTTACAGCCTCTATGGTGGATAATGGTGCATAAATTATAACAGACCATGGTCTTTAGAAGCAGAGAGGGCTAACACTAAAATACATTTATGTCACTGTTAGAGTAATGCACTTTGCTTCTGCTTTGCTGTAGAAAAAACATACTATATTACTAAATACTATATTTAAATAGCCTTTTATGCCAACAAGAAAAAATCAATTCAAATCATAAATCTGCTGAGAAATGGAAAAAAAAAAAAAAAAAAAAATTGAGATTTTATTTTTTAGCCGTATCGCCCAGCCCCATGTGACAGTCTTCTTTCCTTGTGGCTTTTCTCTCCTGGAGTCTCAGTAGTTTTACACCAGATGCCCTTCTTGATGCAGCCCTCTCCAACTTATTTCAATATTCAGTATCATTCTAGTGCTGTTATTTTATTACTTCCATTACTTATATCAGACGTGTCCAAAGTGCGGCCCGAGGGCCATTTGTGGCACAAACTGAGATTTCATTTGGCCCTCAGCTTCAATGACAAAATGCATTACTTATGGCCACCAGCAGAGTGTTTCCATAGCTTTGTCTGTACATTTGTGCATCTCATCTATGACTCTATGCAGTGTACTTTCAAATTAGTTGATTGAAAAATAATTGCAGTTTTTATGTTGAATGATGTTATTTTGTTGGGACTTGTCAGAGAAAATAATTTATAATTATGTGGCGTTTAAAAACCAAATGCTTATAAAACAGTGCACTGAATGTATAATGTATCTGCGTTCAGTTACTTGACAATATCAGGAATTACAGTTGGCCCTCGAACATTTGACCATTTTCAAATCAGGCCCTCTTTGACAAAAGTTTGGACACCTCTGACTTATATAGCTCATTTATAGTGTGTTTTTATTACTGTTACCGCTAAAATGAACGTGATTGTTTTCTACTGGACAATGACAACTGTTTTATTCTACTGCATTTATCCAGGCTTTGATACGATATATACACAGACCTATCTTTGTAAAGTATGTGGCGACAGTACAAGTTCAGCTCTGTGGCATTTTGGCTGCATGGTTCTGTTTACATTAAGAACACATAGTTGATCTACAACAGTGCTCCCAGCAAAAACAAACGAATCAGAAATGGGCCAAAGCTCTCATGAATGTGTGTTTTGAGCGGGATGTAAGCAGAGCACTGCTGACCCAAACAAATATGGAGGATTGTTGCCGGTTTTGTCATAAAACTCCAGAATCCTGTGAATCTGAGCAGCTCTGTCCTTTTTTGTGAATGGGGACAGCAGCAGAAGCCAGTTGTACAAAGACTTGTGAAAGAAAAAGTGGGTTTGTTTGAATGTGGTGGTTACGTGGGACGTCAGAAGGACTTTACTGTTGTTAAAACGGAAACAGGACGAAGACAAAAATCCCAGGCCTGAACAACAACGAGGAGTTCAGCAGAACCAACAGGTGATGAAGGAAAGACCTAAACACTGTTAATCAGAGAGAAGTTATTACATTCACTCTGCAGATAAGCGGCTGTGATAGGCCAGCTATAAATCGACTGGGGCAAAACGTTGTACTGTGAGTGAGGAACCAGACTCCTGCTTTCAAAAAGAAAGGTTAGATAAATGAGCTATTGATTGTCACTGGTTTGGTTAAAGGTCCTATATTCTGCTTTTTTCAGTCTTTCCGAAACAGTGTTGGACTCCTTTGCATTAGTATTTCAGGTTTTATAACTTAAAATAATGTATCTGTGGAAAACCTCTTCTGTTGGGAGCTGTTACTGTGGATTAGGATTGGATATTGTCTGTCTCCCCCTGCTGGCAATGGTGGGGACTGGACAGAGCATAAAATGGCTGTTTAGCGTGGCTGTTAGCGACATGAGTCTAACAGATAGATTTCTGAGCTGATGCTTCGTAGTGACGGAGGTTTAAGGCTGAAATGATCAGAACTAGTCCGGTGACGGTGTCTGGGCTTTAGAAACGCACAGGAGCACTTCTGGTTTCATGTTGTCTACATAGAGCTGTGAGACCGAGCGTTTTCAGCTCTGGAGAAGGGCAGTGCCTCAGCATACAGGGTTACTCAAACAGAATACTACTGCAGCTCTGTTTCTGAGGTGGAAATAACATTATAATATGGGTACAAGAGAGGAAAAAGTTGATTTAGCAGAAGAGGGGAGATTTAACAAGAAGCAGCCACTATCACTCAGTCACTTACTTCTCCTTTATTGCTTAATATCCCTTTTTGCATTAACTACCATATTAAGACTTGTTGCTCCTGTCTGCTTCTCCAAACTGGGGTGTGCTGCCGTTTACTTTAGCTCTAGGACAAGTAATAACCCATTTACTGAATACTTGTTTATGATTTCAAACGTAGATTTCCCATTTGAACCTGTCAGACACAGGGCAGCCTGATTGGTTAAGGGACTCTCAGAGGTGAATGCTGATTGGTTAAGGGACTCTCAGAGGTGAATGCTGATTGGTTAAGGGACTCTCAGAGGTGAATGCTGATTGGTTGTGCAGCTACAGTTATGAGGCGCTCATAGCAACATCTCTACACGCGACTGTATCATCATCTACGTGGAGCCGCAGCCACTAATGAGGTGTGAACACTGCAGGCTGTGACAGAGGAGAGATCTGGCAGAGAGGGAAAGGACAGAGGCTGGGAGAGAGTTCAGAGTTAGTCAGCTCTGTAGTGGAAGAGGAAGGATTATTGTGAGAGAAAGCAGTAGCAATCAAAACTTACAGAAGAGCTAACAAAGTCTTGGAAGCATCTAAATTCATACGTTTTAACTGAGTTGTGTTAGGAATGTTATGAGTAAATCTGACAGTCAATCAGCATCAGAGCTATCACTTCATGTGTTTTATGGCTGAGTTACAGTGTTCACAGGGAATATGTCTAGGGTTTAAATCCAGGCGTGCAATAAAACTGCTCAGCACTGCTACTGAGCGCATAGAATATCACTTGTTTTTGGAACATCCTGGGCCGTATCAGACCAAGTTCACACCAGAAGAGGCGCGGCGTTTTAAGAGCCCCATGTGAATCTCTAGTCTGTTTTTTCAATAGATTTAACATCAAGCCAACCACAAACCGGCGTACACTCTGTGCCGTTCCCAAGCCGAGATAAATGACGAGGGTTGCCTGCAGCTGAGATCTGTGTTAATGAACTACCAGCAGAAAGAAGGTAGTGTTAGGTGACATTGCTGAACGCCGATTAGTCGATGGGTGGAAGAAATTTAAGTCTACGTTGTTTTTATGGAGTTCACTATAATCCTACAAAGTACTACAGAAGCAGGACGGACAGAGGGATGTTTTTCTTACAGCAGTGACTGGAGACAGAACAGCGCTGTAGCAGGTTTGGTCCGGTGTAGGGCTGGGTACCATTCAGTTTTTTTTTTATTTCAGTTCTTAAACTATACCTGGTTTTCAATCCCAGTGCCTGAGCGATACTTTTTCTGATACCTATGGTGAGCTAATGCATCATCTACAATCAAAAAACACAATAATATTCAATAAAAGAGACATTTTTGGAGCAAAAGTCTTAGCTGTGAGTTAAAACCAGTGGTTTGTATGATATATTCTGTGTTATTTATTTGATTCATGCAAAGGAACATTAAAGTCCCACTTGGTTTTGAAACTTGGTATCGAATAAAAACATTTTTTTCAATACCGTGTTATAACTTTTCTTTCAATACTGCAAAGGCATCATTTAACAGGACCCAGCCCTAATCTGGTGTGAATTGGCATTGGGATTTAAATACCGTTTGATTACATGTAAACGTCTGCTGTCAACAGTTTTATTGCACTCCTCCTGGAACAGTGTGATAGTTCAGACATAGTTTAACCTCTATAGTCCTGTTTCTTTATATTTATTTAATGTAGTCTAGGGCTGTGTACTGTACTTACCCCATTCCACTCCACGCTCATACTCACTTCCTCTCCTCCGTCTGGCCCGCTCTCGTACTTCACCGTGTCTGAGTTTAGGCTCTCGCGGCTGCGCTGTTTCTCTCTGTTCTCTGGTTCACTCAGGACCTCGGCCACGCGCTGCTTATGAACCGTATCCAGGCCCTAAAGGCAGGAGATTTATTATTTTATTTAATATGGACATCACCACTGGACACACCAGATGAATTGTTTAAGTGTTAAGTGTTCTCTATCACTTCCATGTCAACACAAATTTAAATTTGTTCCTAATGTCCTACCTGGTAAAATAAAGGTTAAATGAAAAATTTAAATGACAGGACATGCGCTAATTCTCAACACCTGTCAATAGGAAGCTTCTTGGTGCTCAACTGTGTGGACAATTAAACTAAAACTAAAACTAAAACAGTTTATTTAACAGTTTAACCGTAAAGTCCATAACATAAACTGGAAAATAGGGAGAAAGTTTTATTTTATGGACAAGATGATGCAGATTGTTTTATAGTTGTCTACCTATTCTTTTATTTAATTTACATAACCCGATGTGAGATGAAGGCAAGCGCAGGACTAAAGAGCCGCTCTAAATCCACAGGTTGTGGCTTTAAAAACATGGGATTTGTGATAGAAGTAAACTGTGAAAGACCTTAAGAAATAATCTAAACTTTATTACATGCATTCTCTGTATTGAAAAATTAAAGAGCTTTGTTGTGGTACTGAGCAGTTTTGATTTTAAGTGTGGTGTTCACATCAGCTCTGCTTCTCTGTGCTGTATATTAACTTTAACATCAAGCGCAACTAAAAAAGACCACACTCAATACCTTTAGCGCTGCTCCATTCTTCTTTTTAACAATATAATATAAAATAAACTTCTTGCTCTAATTTAAAAGTTCTGCTCTGCTATTTTGTGCGGAAATGTTCAGATTCCTTTCTGCTTTCTGTTCATCCTATCTACTCTGTGCTGACTGTAAAATATAAACCAGTAAAGTGATGAAAAATTGAGTTTTTGACTAAACTTGAGCTCAGAGACCAAACTGAACCAGTACCTGTTTCCTGGACCTCATGGCGGCCTCCTCCAGTGTCTCTGCTGCTTCAAACTTGCCCTGTCGCCTGTAGAGGGCGCCCAGGTTCTTCAGTGTAGTTGTCACCGTGGGGCTAAAGAGGAAAAGGCTTTGTTATACAATTTTAACAAACATTCAATAAAACAATGTTCACTTAAAATTTGTCAAATTCTTAAAGTTTGCAATCTTTACTAAAGCATATTTTTCCTAAATGGCCAAAAAATAAACATGATTAGTACTATCCACATGAAATTATTAGATTTTTGCATTTATTTATCTTGTTAAAGACCACATATTGTGCTTTTTTCAGGCTTTTTGAACACTCTCTATCAACAGTTCACCTTTAATAAGTTAAAATCATGTATGTATGTGAAAAACCTGTTACTGTGACTTTGAAGAGAATGCATGCCGACAACAATGGAGACAGGACAGAGTATAAAATGGCTATTTAGCTTTGGCTGTTAGTGACATGATGCTAACAGATAGATTTCTGAGCTGACTGCTTGGTAGTGATGGAGGTTTAAGGCTGAAATGATCAGAACGAGCCTGGTGATGGTGTCTGGGCTTTAGAAACGCAGCGCCTCTGCATACAGGATTACTCAAACAGAATACTACTCCAGGTCTGTTTTTGAGGAGGAAACATTATAACATGGTTAAAAGAGAGGAAAAGTGTGTTGAGACTACTACTACTATACTGAATGTGCTGTGTCAGCCTAAACACTGCTGAACTCACTGACCTGTCGACTTTGCAGGCTTTGTACCAGCCGCCGTATTCTCCAAACGGTGATCCATCCTTAGGTTTCCCCTAAAAACAAGCCAAAATACGTTTTTACAAAAATTAGATAAAAAAAAAAAGTTGTCAGTCAGTTCCCCAGGCTCTGACCTTGCTCTGCTCCTCTCTCTCCTCGGCGTGCATCCAGATCGGCTTGTTCTCATCTGAGGACATACACAAGGACATCTCTTTTTAAAACAAGAAGGATTTTTGAAGCAACCATCAATAACAGCTGGCTCTTTATTAAAAAGATATGCCATTTATATAACACTAATTTACAAACAAAGAAAGATCGGTTCAGCTGTTGTACGTCTGCTGAGCACAGCAGAAGTGCCATGAACTCTGCCAAACTACTAAGGAAAAACATTACTGTATTTTCTAGGATTATAAGTCGCTCCAGAGTGTAAGTCGCATCGGTCAAAAAAATGCATCATGAAGAGGAAAAAAAACATATACAAGTCGCATTGGACTATAAGTCGCATTTATTTAGAAATTTATTTCACAAAATCCAAGACCAAGAACAGACATTTAATCTGGAAAGGCAAGTTATTGAACTATACAATGGCACACAGAACAACAGGCTGAACAGGTGTCCAGTATGTTAACGTAACACATTAACAGTTATTCAGCTACACAACAGCACACAGAACAACAGACTGAACAGGTGTCCAGTATGTTAACGTAACACATTAGCAGTTATTCAGCTACACAACAGCACACAGAACAACAGGCTGAACAGGTGTCCAGTATGTTAACGTAACACATTAACAGTTATTCAGCTACACAACAGCACACAGAACAACAGGCTGAACAGGTGTCCAGTATGTTAACGTAACACATTAGCAGTTATTCAGCTACACAACAGCATAAAGAACAAACCTGAGGCCTTTCGCTAGAAGCTGGTTTAGTTTTAGTTCAGGGTAAGTTCAGGTTAACTTTGAGGAAACTTAGAGCAGCGTTAGTCGTCATGGTAACAGACTCCACACAGCTGAATGTGTCAAAGCATAAAATCATTTTTTTTAATGTATGACTTTTATAGACGAAAGGCTTTACTTAAACTCATGAAACAGGTGGAGGTTATGAGTTTTTACATTTAAATTAGTTTTATCTCCATTGTGAACATTTTTCTTAATCTTAATTTTTTTTGGGCAACTGTGTTCAGCTCCACCTGTGTCCTGCTGTGAGCCCCGCCCCCTTCCCTCCAGACTGAACCCTATTGGCTGAACTGTGCCAGGGTCTGATCAGTGCTGCAGCAGCTGCAGTAATCAGAGGTTGAGGGTTTAACTCCGAGTGAACAAAGGAAGTTCAAAACCAGCTTCAAGCAACACATGAACCCACAGTTACTTGGTTTGGATTTGTTTAGTTTTAGTAACCCAGTAGTTGTCACAAGCCTAGAGTGCCCTCTCTCGGCTGGAGACGGTAATGTTTACTCCTGGGTTCATGTCATATATTTTGATATATAAGTCACAGGACCAGCCAAACTATGAAAAAAAGTGACTTATAGTCCAGAAAACATGTTATGTTGTGTTGAGCATGTATTTGTTCATTCTTACCGTCTACAGATCCAAACTCTCTCTCGTGGGCTCGAGTCAGAATTTCTTTGTACAGAGTCTCTGCCTGTTTGTACTTGCCCTGTTTTAGGTAACAGGAAGCCTAAAAAACACAGAAATATACAAGAAAAATAAACACAAAACAGTTTAACAATGTGAGAGCTGTGTGTAATGCTGTAACACTGAAATGTTCCATGTAAAAATCAGACTGGACTGAACTGTGCAGCACTGACCAGGTTGTTCTTGGTCTTGGCCACGTTGGGATCATCGGGCCCCAGTTTGGTTTGGTAAATGTCCAGCGCTCTCATGTAGTAGATCTCCACCTCCTCGTACTTGCCCTGGTTCTGACACAGCAGAGCCAGGTTGTTCAGCTGCTTGGCCACGTCCGGGTGGTCCTTCCCCAGAACCTGCCAACAACACGGGAAAGAAGGGGGTAAAACAACAAGACTGTGCCATTTGGTCCTCAGCTCTTTAGTAAGACGACAAAGGCACTGTGTCGAGAATGTCTATGGCAGAGCTTCTCAGGTGGTGGGTCAGGGCCTAAAGGTGGGTCACGGGGAGGTAGAATAAAGTTTAAATGTTCAGCTTAGAATACACGTGTCATAAAGGTGATAGTCAAATATCTCTGGTTTTGTAAAAAATGGGTCACAATAAAGACAAACAATCACGTCTGGGTTAAGAATATTCATACTAAAAAAAAAAAAAAAAAAAAAAAATCAAGATTATTACTATTAAAAATAACAAAAAAGCTGTAAAATTGTCCTTTAATAAATGCCTTTTATTTGAATAAAACAATACCGCCTGTATCACTTTTTTTGCAAACAAACATCAATAAAAAAGCTGATAGCAATGATATAATAAATCAAGAGTAGGGCTGCACAATATATCGCAAAATTATTGTTATCGCAATATCAGGAAACGCAATATCGCAAGAATCTAAATATATGGCAATAACGCTGTGGTCTTCCATCTGACAGAGATTTACACTGAAGAATCATTTTCCACCAGAGCCTTAAAAGAACATGTGTTGTGACTAAATAAAAATGTTTAAAAAGTCCAGTTTTAGTGGTAATTTAATTAATTTAGTCACAGCTTAGCCTTGTTTTATTCCTGGTTTAGTCTGTGTTAAGTTTTGATTTTGTCACTGTTTTGACTTGTAAATACAGGAACTTACATTTTTGTGAAATGTAGTGAATTTAACTTACTATGTTCGAAAAGTAGGCTGTAATTTCAAATATCGCAATTTTTAACAGTTATCAAATATCATGTTTCCTCCATATCGTGCAGCGCTAAATCAGATGCCTAATGCTTGAGCCTAAAGTACTTCAAATCTTTAGGGCCCATTCTTTAAACATGCACAGGGGCCCTTCATTACCAAGTTATGCCACTGTTCATAATAACAAAGACAAGAGGGAATAAAAAACAAGCACAGAAAAAAAGTTTCCAAAGCTGAGATGAGTAACATGTGGCACTATATGCAAAGTTACTCAACAATAAAATAACTCAGAATCATTCAGCCGACAAACACTTTTACATTAGGTTTCTGGAAACGGCCTGCAAGGTGCTGACTGAAGAGGACACAAAGAGTTCACTAGCACTGATCCATCTGGGCCTTCTTAACAAAAGTCTTAAAGCATCAATGTAAGCCACTTTCAGTCTCTGGAGGCTGGCTTTTTTGTAATTAGACCAAAGATGTGAAGTATAGTGAGGTGCAGTATGCTCTAAATAAGTCAGTTTCACTCCATCTGAACAAAAAACAAGTTTCTGTGACAGTAAATTAGCTTGTGCATAAAGCATTGACGATGTCCTCATCATCTGACAGACGAGCGTCACATCATCACTCATTACAAAGGCTCAAAAGCATTGCCCAACAGCTTAAAGTCAGGAAATGCCATACATCTGTCCTCCAATAAAAAGATGAGGAATAAAATTTGGTCCAACAGCCAGACACGGTACAATATACAGCAGACTATACAAGTCACACTGTTTTAATTCCCAAAGAAAATCAAAACAAAATCAAAATGTGTTATCTGGACGTGAACTAACTCTGCAAACCGTGTCCAGATAACTTATTTTTAAACTTGTTTTGATTGTGAAAAACCTGGATGATTGAGACTCTCTACAGACATTTCCAAAGAAAACAAATAATTTCATAGTTTTAAAAGACTATTCTTATTACAAACATTCAATAACAACAGCTGTGTGCATCTAAAGTTACTATACGGCACATGGAAAGCCTTTTTATTTCAGTTTAGGGTTATGTCTGTTGTTTTTTTAAATCTCCATTATTTTAAATGCAAAATATGGAATACTTTTGAAATGTTTATAAAAGGGTCTGTAATATCTGTTTGTATATTATGTACACTGTTGCCCATAAAGTTGTAATAATGTTTTCAGACACATTCCTCTTTTATAATTCCTATTTAAACACATCAGTAATGACCTTTGACAGGAGATCACGGGTTAAACCAATGCATGCTTTACACAATTTTTGTCATTTCAAGAGAAGAGTTTATTCCAGCAACAGTGTATTAATCTAAATATATACATGGATGATATTTCATTGAAGTATTGAAAGTGAAAATTCATGAATTCTGTCCTGAGCTCTTCTAAAAATAAAAAAAGGCTAATCCTTCAGAGTCAGCAGCTCCTTCAGAAGCAGCACTTCCTCTGAACCAGCTTCAGAGAGAATTATCCTCTGGGTTTAAGACGAGAAATGTTTGGCGTTAACTAAATCTGACGGCTAAAACTCGAGAGGGAGGACAGAGAGCGGAGGACAGAGCATTCAAGGAGACATTTTAAAGAAATAGTCTGCTCTAAAATCTACAGAGGAAATGGTAACTCTGGAGAAAAAGAGGAACTCAAGTGTGGTCAGCAAAAAAGTTAGACACAGTTCCTAATGTCAAATAAAAGGGAAGGAAGAAGCCGACCAACTGTCACTGCTGAAAGAAGAAGTCACTTTACTTTTGCCAGCAGTGATTTATGAAAACTAACAAATGGTAAATGTGATTTTAGAAAAGTAAGCAATAGGGTGGAACGATGTTGAATAAATATCTAATTGTGATTTTTCTTGGAGATATTGTGGTTGCAATATATTTTGTAAAATCAATGTTCAGTTCACAGGAAACATTTTAAACATTTGATGGAGCACTGACGCTGAAATATTCACTGCTGAACTAATCCAAGGAACCACAGCCTTCAGTTCATGTCTGCAGAGCTCTACAGCTGTGCACTGCAAAACATCTAAATCTACATTAGTTACAATGACTTAAATTCAGCAAAAGGAAGCAAAAATGATCTGTCCATGGGGTAAGTGGAATTTTCTTGCCCATGGACAGATCATTTTGCTCGAAATAAGTAAAAATAGCTTAAAACATGGAAAAAATAACTTGAAAAAAGTCAAATATCTAATAAGTTACTTAAGTAAATAAATCCAATCTAGTGACAATTGCTCGAATTAAGATTAATAATTTGAATTCAAGTAATTTTAACTAATGTAGATAGATTTTTTGCAGTGTATACAGATTAAGATCCAGTGGAGATGGGATTTTTTGTTCTCTGCAGAGGACGTTATATCACCTAAATAACTGCAGCCTCTGTGATTTGCTAATTGAAACAGTTCAAATTGCGATTTTAATTAATTGTGCAGCCCTAGTAAGCAGTTTTTCTTGCATTTGATAAGAAAAGTCTAAAAAGATCGATACAACTGCAATATCACACTAGAAGTTTATCACTCTCCACACACAAAACTTAAAAGATCAAATGGTCAATGGTGGACAAAGCGACTTTTAAAGATACACAAGAGTGTAGTAACGATAATACTGCATGATGAAGTTGCTTTTCAGGTAAATTTTGATCCGTTTGGTTTTATCAGACCCACCTTCTCTCGGATCTCCAGGGCTCTTTTGCACAGCGGCTCGGCCTCTTTGTACTTCCCTCGTTTCCCGTAAAGAACAGCCAGGTTGTTCAGAGTGGCAGCCACCTGAAATACAGTCATTATTAAGATTATTAACTTATTATCATCCAATTCCTGCTTTGGTTGCATCATTAAACACTAATACACTGTGATCGTGAGTGATTTGGAAGCAGCAAATGTTATCAATAAATTACATCTATTTTCTTCATTGAGAAAAGAATGCTTAAATTTACTTTGTATGGCAGGAAATAATTTATGTCTCTGTATCTATAATAAAAAATAAAAAAAGGAATTAACAACATTAACAGTCTAACTTGAAATGAAAGCATGTAAACACCAAAAATGTTTCAGAACTAGACCACTGCATCATCATAAGATGACTAGCTTTAGGTTTTTATGACGTGAGAGACCAAAACAAGCAACAAACAACAACCAAGTTTATCCAGAGGCAGAGTGACCTAAATTATTTATTACTGCAGCTCTTAAAACAAACCTTCATGGTTTTCTCATATGTTTACATGTATTGCTGTACTGTAAACAAGCAGCTGTACTGTAAACATACAGCAACTGTCTGATAATACGGCTGTGACAGGACAACAGTGATGAAATGTTTACATAGGGCTGTACATTAATCAAATTTCAATAAAAAAATTCAATTAATTACTCCCAACGATTTCAAAAATGATATAATTGAGAAACTATTAATGCAACACCAACTTTGAAGTGTGTTTTGAATTCGTTGGCTATTCCCCTCCCTCTCAAAGCCTGCTCTCTGACAGCTGTAAGATACCTGCGGAGAGGAATTACAGGAAACACGGCAGAGAGAGAACAGGAGGAACACTTGGTTCGCAGAAAAGGCGTGACTAATTCTGTTGTTTAGGGGCACTTTGGGTTAAAAGAGGGAGACCTCGAGCAAGCAACGCAATATTTTATAAGATTATAACAAACGTGACATATTTTATATTTTGCACTTTTTTATTTGTGTGCAAAAAAACATTAAGTCAATGAATAACTGTTGAATAATCATGATGTCAGTTATGACTTCAATAATCGAGAATATTATTTTTTCCGTAATCGAGGAGCCCTATGTTTACACTTTTGTTTCCTCAAAGTGTATGGCATATTTTAGTTTACATATTGTTTGTGTCTTGTGTCTATCAATGATTTTTAGTTCCCTGAGCACTTCCTGGTTTCAAGTCTCTATGCAGAGCCGTGAGACTGAGCGTTTTCAGCTCTGGAGAAGGGCAGTGCCTCAGCATACAGGATTACTCAAACAAAATACTACTGCCGGTGTGTTTTTGAGGATGAAGCAACATTATAACATGGTTAAAAGCTCAGAAAAGTCAATTTAGCAGAATAGGGGAACTTTACCTCTCAAACATCAATAAATCTTTCATTATTCAGCCATTTTTAATTCATTTAAGGGCTGTATTAGCTACTTTGTGGTACTCTGAGGCAGGAACACCCTTGACAAAAGACATTTAACTCACAAATACAGCTCTTTCTTTCCCTTTGAAACACTGCTGTATTTCTGCTGAGTTTGTGTGATGCAGGTTTCCTCTCTGAGATAAAACCAGTGCGGCCACATTCTCAGTTTAACACAAGTCAGCGACACGTGCCACAACACAAGCTGCATTCTCCAGAACGCTGTCTGAAATACTGCTGAACACACCTGAAATACTGCTGAACACACCTGAAATACTGCTGAACACACCTGAAATACTGTTGCACATATGAAATACTGCTGAACACACCTGAAATACTGTTGAACACCTGAAATACTGCTGAACACACCTGAAATACTGCTGAACACACCTGAAATACTGCTGAACACACCTGAAATACTGCTGAACACACCTGAAATACTGTTGCACATATGAAATACTGCTGAACACACCTGAAATACTGTTGAACACCTGAAATACTGCTGAACACACCTGAAATACTGCTGAACACACCTGAAATACTGCTGAACACACCTCAAATACTGCTGAACACACCTCAAATACTGTTGAACACCTGAAATACTGCTGAACACACCTGAAATACTGCTGAACACACCTGAAATACTGCTGAACACACCTGAAATACTGTTGAACACACCCCTGAAATACTGCTGAACACACCTGAAATACTGCTGAACACACCTGAAATACTGCTGAACACACCTGAAATACTGCTGAACACACCTCAAATACTGTTGAACACACCCCTGAAATACTGCTGAACACACCTCAAATACTGCTGAACACACCTCAAATACTGCTGAACACACCTCAAATACTGCTGAACACACCTCAAATACTGCTGAACACACCTCAAATACTGTTGAACACCCCTGAAATACTGCTGAACACACCTCAAATACTGTTGAACACACCCCTGAAATACTGCTGAACACACCTCAAATACTGCTGAACACACCTCAAATACTGCTGAACACACCTGAAATACTGTTGAACACACCTGAAATACTGCTGAACACACCTGAAATACTGTTGAACACACCTGAAATACTGCTGAACACCCCTGAAATACTGTTGAACACCCCTGAAATACTGCTGAACACACCTCAAATACTGTTGAACACACCCCTGAAATACTGCTGAACACACCTCAAATACTGCTGAACACACCTCAAATACTGCTGAACACACCTGAAATACTGTTGAACACCCCTGAAATACTGCTGAACACACCTCAAATACTGCTGAACACACCTGAAATACTGTTGAACACACCTGAAATACTGCTGAACACACCTCAAATACTGCTGAACACACCTCAAATACTGCTGAACACACCTGAAATACTGTTGAACACACCTCAAATACTGCTGAACACACCTCAAATACTGTTGAACACACCCCTGAAATACTGCTGAACACACCTCAAATACTGCTGAACACACCTGAAATACTGTTGAACACACCTGAAATACTGCTGAACACACCTGAAATACTGCTGAACACACCTGAAATACTGTTGAACACACCTGAAATACTGCTGAACACACCTGAAATACTGCTGAACACACCTGAAATACTGTTGAACACACGTACACTTGTCCTCGCAGTTCACTGGACAGGTTAGACTGAGGCAT
Source organism: Bostrychus sinensis (assembly GCA_020698575.1). Classification (NCBI taxonomy): domain Eukaryota; kingdom Metazoa; phylum Chordata; class Actinopteri; order Gobiiformes; family Eleotridae; genus Bostrychus; species Bostrychus sinensis. Next base: position 3,233,049 of record CM036258.1, read on the forward strand.
CCGATGACAAAATATATTCAAGTTACATTTTCAACCATCTCTAAGCACAAGAACGCTGCTTACATACACAGGAGGAAACATGTTCTAAATCAGTATTTTTCTTCATTATAAATTTGTAAAGACGTTTAAGATTGCTAAAACAAAACTAAAATGTGAAAGTGGTGCATTTTCTAAAATAAGAAGCATTGATTGGTAAGATGACTTAAACATATTTCAAAATCAGTGACAATGTTAATAATTCAAAATAAATTTTAGAAAAACTATGGAACTTGATTTGGAAAAAAAGAGGTCACCTTTAAATGTTGGATGGAAAAAAGACAGTGATAATAACAGAGGCTAAGTCTGTATGAACAGTGGTCAATGGGAGATCAGCGTTTTATTGTAAGGCAGTGGTTATACCCTCTACCCCTAAAAATCATCTGTAAGCACAGCACACATGAAATGAAATCTCCAACAGTGACTTATTTCTCATCAAATTTGATTATTTTATAGTAATCTACAAGTATTTTCAGTGAGCAACACCAGTTCATTTAAAAAAAAAAGAGAAATCTACCAAACATTTAGACTTTAGAAAGAACATAACGTTTAGCCAAACCAATTAATCTGAACACTCGAGGGGGAGGGAAATGAATTTGTAAAGGTGAATATCTGTTCATCATAATATATCCTTATGAAATCCTGTTACTGGCTTGAACATGCATTATTTATGAAATAAAAAACAGTGGAATACAAAAATGGGGCAAAACACTGGAATATAAATTTCTAATGCAATACTTGAAATGAAAATTTGCTGAAAGTACCTTGAGACTCAACTACCAGCTTTTTTACTACCAACATGGCAGCGTTAACCTAAGTGTAGCAACCGACAATGTAATATGGGCCAATATTGTAATACTTTTGGAAATTTTATATGTAATAAAGCCAATAACGTAATAACTTGCCAATAATGTAATAACATTTTGCTAATAATGTAATAAGTTATTACATTATTGGCTTAGCATAAAAAATCCTTTAAAAATGTAATAGCTGCAGTCTGTAATGCAATATAACAGAAATAGGACTGCATTTCTTGGAAATAAGAATACTATATTTAATATATTTAATATTTATTTTTTGCAGTTTTGTGCAGATTGTTCATCAGAAATAGGTTTAGTGGATGGCATAGTTAATTATGATGAGCCAGTTTGAACATTTTTTCTTGTACAAAATGTTCTATGTAGAATATTATTAATTTGCTTAGACTCTTGAGTCATGCAAGCTGTCTACATCAAAACAAATTTTAAAAATAAATGAGTTGGACTTGGTTTTTAGAGTTTTAGATGTTTTGTGTCTTATCCAAGAGACTTTTCATGTCAGGGTCTCTGTTGGATGTTGCTAGGGCTGAACGATTAAGAAAAATATTTCAATGCAATTTTTCTGACAGGCATTGCAGTTGGAATTAGATTTATGTTGTAAAATCAATGTTCAGTTCACAGTTTACATTTTAAGTATGCGATGGATTATTGACCTCTGAAATATTCACGTTCTTAAAATGATGTCTGTAGATGTCTAAACTACAGCTGCACAGTTTATATATACTGTATTAAAACCCTGTGGAGATGGGATATTTTGTTCTCTGTAGAGGACATTTTATCACCTAAATAAGTGCAGTCTGCGTTTTGCTAATTACGACAGTTTAAAAAGTGATTTTGATTAACTGAGCAGCCCTAGTTGTTGTATAGTCAAAGTTAATGGCTCATAAATGTTATTACATTATTGACTTGATTACATTATCAAAGTAATTTGACCAACAACCATCCACAACTTCAAACATAACAAATGAAGCTGTACTAAAAAAAAACAGCCTTATCTATTGACCACTGTTCATTCTAATAAGTAAAAAGTGTACTGTCTAGAAGGAAAAGCAGGACTTTGCCTCTTAGATGTCTGATTATTTGTGAATAGATCTGTGCGTAGTCAGAGTGACTGTGATTCTTGGTGTCTGAATCATGGCTGAATCACGTCCTGTGTGAGAGGAAAGGCTTTTGAACGACACATGGAGCTAACCTCGGCTTCATACAGAGCAGACGAGGACAGTCCAGACTGAGGAGGAGACCTGCTGGAGGGAACCGTGTTAGACTGCATCAAGGTTTGTTTACAGAGACAAACGGAGAGAACAGTGGATCTGAGGACACACCGGGATCTGTGACAAGAATACTAAACACTAATAGCAACATTTAGTATAAAAGAAAGACCATATATTCAGGTTACTGAGTAGAGTTAACGAAGTATGCATGTGTGTCATTATCATATAGAAATAAACTTTGATTTGATTTGATCATATCTGCAAACTCCCGACATGCGTTCACTGCACCGGAGAAGGAACAGGTTTGCAGGTATCATTATACACTTCTGCATTAATGACATGAATGTGGTTTCAAACTGTGAGCTTATTTTGTTATTTAAGGCAGTATTCAATGTCTCAGTGTCACAAAAGTCTTTTTATTGATGACAGATGCTTCTAAACCACAGTTTGTTCACACTTGTTAGCAGCAGGCCTTGTTATTACGGCCAACCTGGAGGGAACTGTGGGGAAAACATTTATTTAAGTGTTGTATTGATCTCTGAGGGAAAAACAGGGGACAGAAATAGCTCCAGACCAAAGACTAAAAAGGTGAACGACACTAAACTCTGTCAGACTCAGACGGTTCTATAGGCCAACAGATCATAATAATGTAGCTTTATCGTGTAGTACAGAGCAGATACTCACAGCTGGATGGTCCCGGCCCAAAGTCTTCTCTCTAATGGACAGAGCATCGTTCAGAAGGTTGGCCGCCTCCTTGTACTTGTTCTGATCCCTGCAAACAGATAAACCAAAGATTATCAGCTTGTTTACATTTTAACCTCATCACAAACTACATCTTACATCAATATTTTGACACTATTTTCTTGCCTGACACCCATTTTTAATCCCCAATCAACCAGGAGGCAGTCTCAACTCAAGGCCTCGTTGACTCCTTCACTGAGCTCTAAGAATCTCTCTGAGTTTGGACTTCACAGCGGTTCCCTGGGATTTCTAAGACGAAGATCCTCAATGCATTGTGTGAGTGGCCACTTTAGAAATGGCGATAAAATGTTGTTGCCGTTGCTTTTAAAGCCAGTGTGGAGAAGAAGCCAAAAGCTGTGGACACGAGCAAAGATTTACACTTGACAAACGAGACTGAGTTCATGTTGGCTGCAGCAAAAAAGAGAAAAAAGTAAAAAAATATATAATTAAAAAAAAAATTAAGCAGGTGGTTTTCTCCTTGGAATAGTAAAATTGGACTAAGGGGATGGTTAAAGTAATTAGAAAGTATCCAAAAAGCTTATTCTAATCTGAACAAACAAAATCCATCCAGGTAAACAGAAGCAGTCTACTACAGAGTCTGTTCCCTTCAGAGGAGTCCACAGTGAATCCTTCTCTCACACAAACTAACTTCCTGTCCTCTTTTACTACATCGATAAATATCCTCTCTGGTCTTCCTCTAGGCCTCCAGCTCTAACCTCAGCCTTATCCTTCTTCCATATATTCACTGTCCCTCCTCTGTACACGTCTGGTGAGCCAGCCTCTCCTTTCTTTTCAAAAGCAGGGCAGTATGGTTCCTCTCTCGGAGGGAAGTGTTTCGCTCCAGCTAACCACAGTAGTGTTGGGTACCGAGCTAATGTAATACAGTAACTTATCTGAGCTGATTAACAGCGTTTAGGTCTTTCCTTCGTCACCTGTTTGTTTTGCTGAAGTCCTTGTTGTTGTTCAGTCCTCTGTGGGATTTTTGTCTTTGTCCCGTTTCCATTTTAACAACAGTAAAGTCCCTCTGACGTCCCACGTAACCACCACATTCAAACAAACCCACTTTTTCTTTCACAAGTCTTTGTACAACTGGCTTCTGCTGCTGTCCCCGCTCACAAATAAGGACAGAGTTGCTCATAATACACCGTAATCTGGTGTTTCATGACAAAAACTGCAAGAATCTGCCATATTTGTTTGGGTCAGCAGTGCACAGCTTCTGTCCCACCCTTTGTTTCTCTGATTGGTTACTCCGCCTGTGATTGTTCCGCCTGTAGAAACAGAACTTATGCACAGGGATACCAGACTAACTTCCGTGTCTAGGATAGGAAGAGAGTTAGTCTGGCCGGCCAGGCTGCCTCTGTACACGTCCAAACCATCTCAGTCTGGAAAGCTGTCCCTCTGACTGACTCATTCCTAATCCTATTCATCCTGGCCACAAACAAAGAACAGAAACATCTGCAGCTCTGCCTCCTGTCTTTTCCTTACTGCCTCTAAACCTTACAGCCGTCTCTCAGCACTGACCTGTAAACCAGAGCGAGGATGTTGAGCATGGTGGCGACGTCGGGATGGTCGTGCCCTGAGGTTTTCTCCAGATCCTCCAGGGCTTGTTTGCAGAGGGGCACGGCCACCTCGTAGCGGCCCTGGGAGGCGTACTGGATCACCAGGTTGTGGAGGGTCCTCAGTCGGGCCGGGATCTCGTACCCTCCCTGCTGAGCTGCGGCTACGGCGGCACTGCCATGGACCGGCTGGACTGGAGAGGGACAGAGGGAGATTGTTAGGAACAGAAGGTATTTCTATTGGACCAAACCAAAACCCGATCATGTTTTAAAAAGAGAGTTTTCTTTGCTGCCTTCTGGTCGTCGCTGTGTTGTATGCAAAATATTTTATTCCTACAACCATTTGTTGTTGTTTTTTTTTGTCTTTTACATTGTTGCTTTTTCTTTTCTATCTTTAGCATTTCTCTATTCATTCATTTATTGATGACCAAGCTCCAAGCTTCTTGTTATTCAGGATTTCCCACATTGTGTTTTTAATGTTGCTTTGTTTGTCGATTTGTTGTCCTCATGCTGCTCTAATAAATTGCCTCTGGTGGGATTAATAAAGTTGTCTGAAGTCTGAACCACAGCTTGAATTCAGTTTTATTCAGGAGAAAACATACATACTTCAACTGTGACTGACTATGAAAAGCACACAACCAATCAGGAAAACAAACCTATTCAGAAACAACATTTGTGGCCTATTCTTTGAATTGTAGTTAAAGCAGAACTCTGTAACTTTGCTCTTTCTTTGGTGTTTTGGTCTCATTCTTCTCTCTGGAGCTCCCCATACATTTCGACGTATAGCACATTTATAAAAAATCTCGAGTTGACTCCTGTGCGACCCCTGTGTGACTCACTCACTCAACCTGACTCTGGTTTTCTCCTCCTCGTATCCACACCAAGGTTTCCTCAGCCTTTTGGCTGCTCTGCCGTGACCAACATCTAACAAATAAAGCCATCTGTGTCTTGTTGTGGCTGAACCAGAACCAGGACCAGACCTAAAACTTCAGGCCTGTAGGCCTGAAGAAACCCTGTGGTTCTCAAACTGTGGTACGGGTTACACTTGTGGTACACAAGCTTCTTCTGGTGGTAGTCAGGAGTCTTTTGCAGCTCAAGTCCAAATTTAGTTGTATTCCTGTTTTATTCCTGTTGTTAGTTGGGGCTAGTCCTGGTTTAGACTTGATTTAGTCTTGGTTAAGACCTACTTTAGAGCTGGTTTAGACCTTGATTAGTCCTAATCAGTGGTGGACAAATGAACTAAAAACTGTACTCAAGTAAAAGTGCTGTTACTTTAAAAATAATATTGCTCAAGTAGAAGTGAAAGTAGCCAACAAACTGCAAGTCAGATGTGCTGCCCTCTACACCACAGACGGCAAAAAATACTTTTAACTCCTTAGACAATTTAAAAGTTTCAGTCAAGTAAAAGTAAAAATAAAATCATCCAAAATTCACTCAAGTAAAAGTATGTTCTAAAGATGTACTCAGAAAAGTAATTTTTGGAAGAAAAAGTACAAAGAAAATTACTTGAGTAAAAGTATCTAGTTATTGCCCACCACTGGTCCTAATTTAATCCAGCTGTAGGCTCAGTTTAGTCTGTTAAAGATGGTACTAGACAAATATTTTCTGAGGTGGTACTTGGTGTGAAATGTTTGAGAATCTCTGCTGCAGATGAAAATCAAAGTTAATGTTTTGTTAATGCATTTTCCCAGAACTGCATGATTTAAGTTAAATAAAACACTTACTGTCGACATTTAGAGTAACAGCACTGAACTGCAGACTGTGAAGACTGGAGACTCTGAATGTTTAATGAGACGAATAATGCAAAATCGAGTCCTGAGGCTATAAGGCTTGGCAGATTCAAAACGTTCATAGCATTTGAAGTATGGAAGTATTTGTGAAGCCCATGTCATTATACAAAAAAACATGACAACAAGAGCTTATAATTTGTAGCCTCAGCAGCAAAAATGTTCTCTTCTGAGGAAAAATGTTACCAAGGAAAAAGACCAGACCATAAATATTTAAAGATCAGAATAAGCTCCAGTTTAATGATAATAAATGCAACGCTGTCATCTTCACCAAAAGCTAAAAACCCCAGTCCTTTTGAGTTGGAGAGAGATGCTTTAATCTCATGGCATGAGCAGATTATCGCCTCTGACAGCCGGGTTTGGTGCACCAGCCGTTTTCTTTTCAACTATTGCCTTTTCAAAGCTCCAATCTCTTTATTCATTCAAGGTCTGCTGCTCATAGGAATATTTTGAAAGAGAAGATACACAGCTCTCCTTCCACAAGTGTTTTGGTTCAGTGCTTATTACGTAAACATGTCTGCTTCAGTATGATCAGTATTTCTGTGTACACCAGCTTCAACTGTAGCAACTATCTGTACGTACTCTAAACAGTGAGTCAGGCTGGATGTGGGTGCGGGGAAGTCTGCAGTGACTTACGACTGTACCTTTTTTTTTTTTTTTTTTTTTACAGCAAAACAAGCGAAGATAGACAAGCTGCCAAAACAGCATACATAGAGTTTACAGTAACTTTCACTGGTCACAGCTATGGCCAATTTAAAGACCAACCAAGACTAAACCAGGACTGAGTTTGGGAGAAAATGTAATGCCTGAACTGGGACTAAATTTAGAACTGAACCAGGGATAAACCAGGGACTAAAACCTTGTTAAATGTTGGGATAAACCAGACTAAACCAGGACTTAACAGGTCTAAACTATGCCATGTTTCCATAAATAAAGATTAATAAAAAGGAATTTTAGAAAAACTACAGAAAGAAATACAGAAACTTTGCATTAAAAGTGATGAGAGAAGCGATTAAGCTTTTGCAACATCAGCAATATAAAGGTTGTATTTCATTAATTCATTCATTCATTCTGTTCCATGATTATGGCCCTGTCCCAGTAATCACACTTGTGCCGTTCAAATGGGCCTTCACATCCGTAAACAAATCACATCGCACTTCACTGCGCAGGTCGAGTCAGTGTGGGTCAAAGTGGACTTTGCTTACTATACATTACCCACAATGCATTTCATTATGAAGTTTCCAAACAACGCTGCGTTCTTTCCAACTTAGCAGCGAGTGCTAATTGAAAAAAATTAAACTATTGCATTAACAGCTAAACTGATAGAAACTTTAAATCAATGTGCCTCATGTCCAGGTAACAACTCCAGGGTAGGGTAGCTCCAAGTTTAGTCTTGTGAATTTCAAGAAGTTTTTAAGACTTTTTAATGCCACTTAGAGTGAAATTTACAGCTAGGATTGACAATACTGCCAAAAGAACTGTAATCTGTATGAATATCATACTACTCTGACACGAAAGTGTTTTATTTTAAAAGCCTAGTACAGTTCTGCATTTAAAAATCTTAAAACTGAGTTCATGCATTTCACTGGTAAAGTTTTTCTGTAAGTGTATTGTGATGATGTTTTTGCAACATTATGAAGCACATAAACAGCAGACCTGTAGCAAAAGCTTTCAGAAATGTATGAACTAAAGGCCCATTTGAATGGATAACTTAAAACATTTTTAAAACATTTATGATAGAATTAAATGCCTGATTTCAACTTGCAAATAAGACATGTGCTTGTCTATTATAAGTTTAATGTATTACTTTAAAATATTCAGTATCTTCTTACAAATACAAACTTCAAGTTGGGGCCCAGCATTAATGTTAATTTTCACTGCACACTGATTTGTGTAATTAATTTGATAAATGTCAAAGTTTCAAGCAATATTCACTGATTTATATAGGCAACACCAAAAACACTTCTTTTTACAATTTAAGGCAAAGATGAGCAGAATTTAATACCTGCAGATAAGATTAAATACTTTTAAGATCTTGATTTTGACCACATCAAAAGAAATACCCTTTTAATACTTGGAAGACTTTGGGGCTGTTCTGTAAAACGTTGGACACGTCTGAGCTTTCTGTGGCAAAATCATCAAATTGTCAGCTGCCATTCACTCTCAGATAAATCCAGCAGCTGTTTAGCGAACACACCGCTAACAGACAGTGCAGTTGTGTTTTTACCTCGTGACTTTCATAACCCCAGTGTACAGGAAGTGTGGACGGTCCCATTTCTCTATCTTAACACCCGTGGGCTCTTGTGCACTCACGCACTTCATGCACTTTCAAAAAAGGTGCGTATTGGGACAGTGCCTATTTCCAAACATAAATGCATGATGCCAAATACACTGCGCAAGTACAGCCGTCTCATATTCACTCTCATGTTGCTGGTGCTGGTCTCAAGAGCACTATAGACATACAACGGTTCTAATGCAGGCATTAAGCAGGTAAACTGACTGAGCATGAACACATAAATAACTCCAATAATAAAGTTGAATCTGTTTCCAAAACCAGAAGCCAGACTTTGTATTTGGGCTGGTTAATAAAGCTCTGGCTCAAACAGGAAGTGAGGAGCAGACTTACTTCCTGGAGCCTGTTCGTCCTGGTCGTCGGGGAAGAGATCGTCCAGAGTCTCTTTACTGGAGTTCGAGTCCTTGTCCTCCTGAGATACAGACGCAGATAAATACACGAAAAATAAATGAACTGATTCAGTGTTTTCTTAAATAGCAAAATAAAAACAGTACAAGAGTATACATTTTATTTGCTGATGCATTCCTGGAGTGAATTACAGACAGAAACATTTTTGAAGTCACATTTATGGGACATGACTTGAGGAACTGCTAATAGAGTCAGTGTTGCATAAAGAAAACTTGCATTAGGAGTGAAAGTAGCTGTAAAGGCCTAATAAAACTTCACTCAGCGTTGTCCTGGTGTCATGTCACATTTACAGGAGACAACTGAACAATTTGGGTCCACAGCGCTCTGCTCAGACTAATCCTAAAGTCAAACCTAACTTTTGTGTAGGCGTAAGCTAGATAAACTCAGCTAATTTACTCTGTAACTGAGTTTCTTGCATCAACTAAAAACATTACTACTTTACAAGACAAAGCACATTTTCTAAAGTAACTCTTAACAAAGTCAAGTCCTAACAAGACAACTACACTTTCCAAAGGAGCTCAATAACACTAAGTTATGTTCGTTTGGGCAACATTCAGACTACAGGGCTATGTTCCATATTACAATAACCTACAAAGTGTCTATCAACAAAACAAAATGTCTCTCTATAATGTGGAATGCAGTTTTTGTGACTACAACTACTACTACAATACCAATATGATACATTTGCAGTACATAGTAAAGCTCGAGTGTAGTTATCATAGAATATGTCGGAGGCCTGAAGTCATTTCAGGGTAGCTCCAGATTTTATCTCATGAAATTTAAGACCTGTTAAAGACTTTTTAATGCTGCTAAGAATAACATTTAATGTCAAGATTCCCACCGGCAAAAGAACAATAATCTGCATGAAATTTACTCTAATAAAATATCAGTATTACTCTCTGAAACTCAGTGGTTTTATTATAGAAGTCTAATACAGATGAAATAACTTCTGGATAATATCAGAGGTAACAGTATTTATTGTACTGTGGGGTTGTTTTTTGTGGAAAATATGTCTGCAATATTACGCAGCCATATAAACAGTAGCCCTAGCTTTCAGAAACTTACTAAACAAGGGGAAATTCAAGCAGGTAAGATATTCGTAAAACTACTATTGATTAATTTTGTTGCCAAATTCACATCTAACTCGCAAAAAAGACAGACTTCTCTGTTGTTACTTACAAAGTGTTAATTTAAAACATATTTTTGACAGGTACAACACTAAAAAACTTGACTTTGATGCCTCAACTTGACAATATGAACAAAATTTAATACCTGCCCATGCATTTTAATACTTTTTACACCTTGGGGCAGCCCTGCATTTGTACTTGTGTGAAGTACTCACAGATGGAGACAGGTCCTCGTCATACTTCTTGAGCTGGTTCATAAACTCCAGGTGTTTCTTTTCCTCCTCTAACTGGGCCACGCTCTGCTCGCTCTTCTGCAGTTTCTGTTGGGTCCCGGCCAGTTCGTCCCGGAGCCACTGGTTCTCCTGACACAGCCTCCGCACCTGAGCGCGCAGCTTCTGCTTCTCAGACTCCACGGCGCTCAGGTGGCTCGACAGTGCCATCATCACCTGGGAGAACACGGCACAAACATTTATAGGACATGTTTCTAGCTGCAGTAATGACAACGCAAGCTTGTATCCTCAGTATGAGTTCTATCTGCCTCTCGCTGCACCGACAATCTCTGTCAGACGTGACAACTGAAAAACACAGTGCAGCATCATAGTAACAGCACTGGGGCCTTTTCCAGCTATAAAAGTATGAAGGTTGTTTTGTGTCTTTATTACTAAAACTTTTTTTAGACAATGAATTTATCTGAAACTGATTTTTTTTGCAATTAAATTTTGTGACCTGAATTCTGGTGAATATTTCAGTGAATAAAATTTCAAAAGCCAAATACAGCGTTTCAAACCCAGTGTGTAAGAATACAAAAGAGTAAAAAAAAGTCTGTAAAATTATTTATTTATGTATTTATTTATTTGATGGGGCAGCACACATTAATGAACATCTATTCAAAGAGCAACAAACATAAATATGCTGGATTATAGCAACAATGCTAATTTGCACCCGCAGTCCCTAGGCAGGTAACGCAAAAACCTGATCAGACAGAACACGACAATAGATCCCAATAAGAGCACATCACACACAGTACATTACTGAGAAGTTAAAAATCAATGTTTACAAGTCTGGTTTGCTTTCCACCACTGCTGGAGGTGAGTTTTGAAAGTTTGTAATGTGAGACACTCCCTTACAGAGAGTGGAAGACCTTACAGTCCTCTCTAGAGGAGGCCCTGGTCCCGAGACGGCTGTGAGCCGTTTTTTATAAGACAGTCAGACCTGGGAGGTGGGGCAAGGCAACGTAACACCTTGTACATCAAACAAGCAAATTTAAATTCTTTAAAATTCTCAAAGCTCAATAAGTTGTACTTCTTTAAAATGTTACAAATGTGGAATGACACTGGTTTTCTCTCAAAGACCTTTAATGATTTTTTTATAGAGTGATTGTATGCTTTTGCATGTTTACACCTGCCAGCGACCAACATGTAATACAATATTCAATGTGTGAAAGAATCAGTGACTGTAAAAACATTCTAGCAGCATCAAGTGTTATGAAAGATCATACAGTGAAGCCCGAAATTATTCATACCTCTGGCAAATTCTGACTTAAAGTTACTTTCATTCCACTTTTTGTTCAAAAGAAAAAAAAAGCTGAGAAATATTTTTTTCCACAATGACACCTCTTGTACATCGTATCTTTTGGGAGAAGCCTGGGTCATTTCCGATCCAAAAAAATTTGCTTGTTGAATGAAATTAACTTTAAGTCAGAATTTGCCAGGAGTATGAATAATTTTGGGCTTCACTGTTTGTTTAAAATTGTTCAAATTGAATTTCACTGTATTAGATTTTGTTTTAATGTAGCTCTTGAAACACAATGTGGAATGAAGTGTCACACCAAAGAACTTAAATTCAGAGTCATTCATTAGTTTCTGTCCTCCCAAAAAATACACCTGAATGTTTGCTGTCCAATGGTTGCTCTGTGAACATCATACAAACAGTTTTAGTTGTAGGCAAGATTTATAAAGCCACTCATTTACAGGAACCACAGCTGAAGTAAGAACAGAGGCTGCTTCTGGAATAGCGAGCATTGTATATTTTTTACACTATTTGGTTTATGAAAACTTATTCACTGAAATTTTCACGAGAATTTGGAGTAAAAAATTAAATTCACAAAATTCAAATGCAAAAAAAGTTACATAAATTCATTGCCTAAAAAAAGCTTTTTTAATAAAGACACAAAACAAGCTTCATACAAAAGTGACTACATTCACCTTTTCCGTTGTGATTTCTTTTCCATGCACATAAACACAGCTGTAGCGAGCGGCGCTAACTCCCGGCGCTGCAGTGGTGGAAACACACCGCCTTCAGAGCCTGATGTGCTCAGACTGACTTTGGTCGAGCTACGATTTAACAAGCGCTAGTTTACCATTTTATACATCCCATGGCGTGCAGTGTGACTTAAGGCAAACTATGACTTCGAGCTGAATGAAAAAAAATCTAAGTGCAGTTGGGATCTGTTGTGTGATTACTGTAAATTTTTATAACCAAACCCAAAATATATCTTCCTGTCGCTAACAGAAGGGTAAACAATAAAAACACTGTGACTACTCTGACAGTAACATTTTATCGATGCGCATTTCAGGCAAAAGTAAGTCAAATTTAATCAAAGCCTGTAAAATTAGAAAACATGACATGTTCACTTTTGCCCGGATAATGGTCCCGGATTGTGCCTCGTCTGCTGTGTTAGGTTCAGCAAACATCACTACGCACAGTTTGTTTTTTTTATTCTATTGCCTTTGTTTTGTTGTGAAAACATTTCAAATGATATGTAAAGAACATCCCACTTTTACTACTTTAAGGCTTTTGGTCCCTCGTGTCACTGGGGACACGACCTACAACGTACCAGACATTTCTTTAGTCCTGGTTCAGTCCTGACTCTTTGCATTTTTAATTTCTGTCACTTGATCAGACAACATTTGCAAATGAGGTTGGATGATTATTTTTTTCATTGGTAATAAATTTAATCTTATCTGCTTTTGATAATGTTACAACTAAGCCTTTAATTTGGACTTGAGCACTATGGTTTTTATTGTTTTAGTGACTCTATCATTAGTGCAAATACAGTAACCAAACCCAGGTCCAGTCCTGGTTTAATCCAGGTTTAGTGTTTGAATATGAAGCATAATGAGCATCATTTGTTAAAGAAAACTATTCTACTGTTATGTTAAGGCTGTGCAGAGGCAGGGTTAGTGAGAGAGTTGTGGACTAAATCCTTCATGCATGGACTCCTCCTCTCTCAGGGCTAAGCCGTACCTTCATTTTACAGTGAAGCATATACAGATTACCATGGGCGTAGGTTTGTGTACGAACCATAGGGACATGTCCCTACCAAAATTTCAGGGCACCGAGCACCGAGCACAGGGCACCGAGCGCAGGACACAGAGCGCAGGGCACAGAGCGCAGGGCACAGGGCACAGAGCACCGAGCACAGGTCACCGAGCACAGGGCACCGAGCGCAGGACACAGAGCGCAGGACACAGAGCGCAGGGCACAGAGCGCAGGGCACAGGGCACAGAGCACCGAGCACAGGTCACCGAGCACAGGGCACCGAGCGCAGGACACAGAGCGCAGGGCACAGAGCGCAGGGCACAGAGCGCAGGGCACAGAGCGCAGAGCACCGAGCACAGGTCACCGAGCGCAGAGCACCGAGCGCAGAGCACCGAGCGCAGAGCACCGAGCGCAGAGCACCGAGCGCAGAGCACCGAGCGCAGAGCACCGAGCGCAGGGCACCGAGCGCAGGGCACCGAGCGCAGGACACCGAGCGCAGGGCACCGAGCGCAGGGCACCGAGCGCAGGGCACCGAGCGCAGGGCACCGAGCGCAGGGCACCGAGCGCAGGGCACAGGGCGCAGAGCACCGAGCGCAGGTCACCGAGCGCAGAGCACCGAGCGCAGAGCACCGAGCGCAGAGCACCGAGCGCAGGGCACCGAGCGCAGGGCACCGAGCGCAGGGCACCGAGCGCAGGACACAGAGCGCAGGGCACCGAGCGCAGGGCACCGAGCGCAGGGCACCGAGCGCAGGGCACCGAGCGCAGGGCACCGAGCGCAGAGCACCGAGCGCAGAGCACCGAGCGCAGGGCACCGAGCGCAGAGCACCGAGCGCAGGGCACCGAGCGCAGGGCACCGAGCGCAGGGCACCGAGCGCAGGGCACCGAGCGCAGGGCACCGAGCGCAGGGCACCGAGCGCAGGGCACCGAGCGCAGGGCACCGAGCGCAGGGCACAGGGCACCGAGCACTAGGTTCACGCAAGACGGAGATGGATGGACTGTGTCAACAGAATGCAGTCTGAGTCTGACAGCTATGAACAAAATACACGATAATATCATATAAGAAACTGAATAACCAGGTGTTTGGCAGTAAACATGAGTAACCTCTGAGAGTTGAAGACTACAGACAGAGCGGAGGTCTGCAAACAGGGAGCTGAAGCACTGTGATGGAAATGTGTCTCTTTGCTCAGTGATAACAGTATGGATAGGACTATTAGAAAATAAGCCACACTACAAACAGAATATTCTAAATGAAACCACTGTGGGGCTGTACGATATGGAGAAAACATGCGATATTCGATAACTATGTTGAAAATTGCGATAACAATATTATTGCCATATTTGAAAATAGAGCCTACTTTTTGAACATAGTAAGTTAAATTCACTACATTTCACAAAAATGTAAGTTCCTGTATTTACAAGTCAAAACAGCCACAAAATCAAAACTAAACCAGGAATAAAACAAGGCTAAGCTGTGACTAAATTAATTAAATTACCACTAAAACTGGACTTTTTAAACATTTTTATTTAGTCACAACACATTTTCTTTTAAGGCTCTGGTGGAAAATGATTCTTCAGTGTAAATCTCTGTCAGATGGAAGACCACAGCGTTATTGTGATATATTTAGATTCTTGCGATACTGATATTGCATTTGCTGATATTGTGAGAACAATAATTTTGCGATATATTGTGCAGCCCTAAACCACTGTGTCATGTTTTCTGTCCGGTTAACAGTGAGCAGTGGCTCAGAGCAGAGGCATTCTCCTGTAAAGCTGAGCTAAATCTAAACAGCAGCTAATTAAGCTCCTGAGGAGGACAGAGCTGGTTCTGTCCACACTACAGTCTCTGGAAATGTGTCTCCTGAAGGTAAGGCTTGAGTTTTCACTCATTGTTTTTCTCTCTGAGGATTCAGTTATTGGGGTTGGGGTGTCCCTACCAAAGCTGACATCAAACCTACGTGGTGGGAGGGGCCACAGTGGTGGTGGGAGGGGCCACAGTGGTCTTGTAAATCAAACACAGCAGGCATTATTCTGTTGCCACATCTGTGATCTAACGTTCCCTGAGATCTGAATCTGAGCCTGAGACAATGGTCTGACAGTGACTCAGCCAGTGACTCATGACTGAGTTTAACAGAGTCATGACACGACTCGCAGCTTTCACTGAAGATCTGCTTCTGTTCCAAACTTTAACAATGCTTTAAGTCCTAATAGGGACGGCTGCAGCAGTTCTCAGCGTGACACAGCCTTTACCATTGAGAAGTGAGCACAGTGTGGATAAACTGTCAGCTGGTGAAGGGCAGAGTGTTTCCACCAAAAAATAATGCTTTTTTTCCCTCTCTTCTCTTTTCTCTTCTCCTTTCACCACAGCAGTAATTAACAACTTGACTTGCCATAGGTTTTTCACCAGATGCCCTTCCTGACAACTCTTTTCCTTTATCCAGGATTGGGACCGGCACAAGTGGCTTGTTAGTGTTAGATCAGTGGTTCCCAACCCACCCAGGCTTTTTTATCATGAGTATCTTCTCACTAATATGCAATGATAATCAAAAATATAAAATTCAAAATTGTAATAAAAAAACATCTGTTTATTAGTACAGACATTTCATACTAAATTTATTAAAAATGCTAATTCTCCTGCATTTTTTGGTGAAACTCAAATTCAAAATTAAATTTGTATTAAAAAAAACAATATAAACTCCCATTACATTTATTTTACTATATATTTTAATGTTTAAAATTATCTTAAAAAACAGAAAAAGATAATAAATAATCTCAAACAAATTTACTTTAAAATAAAATTAATAATAATAATAATTGTAATAACTCCCCTTTGAAACAAGCTATTAAAGATAAAATTAAACTCCAAAAGAACTCCAGAGCAGCCAATAACAAGAGGACGAGCCACAGTGTGCAGCTGATGTAGAGTCCTCAGGGTGAACGCTGAGGGAATAAAACGCTAATTTTGCATCCTTGTTTTCCTCACTTGTGTCCTCTCCTGGAGAATTAGTTACATCACGTTTAGATTTGCAGAGTGAAATTGTCCATCACCATGAGCCTGGCCATGATCAGCACACAGACTTTGTTACAACTCTATATCTCTATATCTATATATATGTGTGAAAACTGGAGGTAAATAAATCCAAATTAAGAAATTATCATTAGGGATATAACGATGCACATAAGTCACGTTTCAACATGATTCATGATTTTAAGTTCACAAAACAATTTCCCTATGATTTTTTATTAACAGAATGAGCTGCAGTCCAATTATGACCTTTTTTTTTTTATTTAAACATCATTTGTGTCCCTTATGAAACTGAACTTGTCCTAATTATCTTAAAAACAGAAATTAAATATTAATATACATTATACCGGAGATTAAAACAAACCTCACACCAAAATAACAAAAAGGTCAACTAAAACTAGGGCTGTCACGGTGAGAGAACTTCCCCTGTGGTAATTATATGCGGCTCAACACCGCGGTGTGTGGTGTAGGCGGTAGAGCATAAGCTACTACTAACACCTGAAAAAATGACGTCCAAACAAATTTTGATTATAAAAATAAATTGAAATATAGTTAAGCCTCTGCTTTAACAAAAACCCGAGTCAGGCACGAGTGATAATGTCCCTGCAGCGCCTGTAACGTGGTAGCTTTAGAAAAACCCACATGTTCACCTTCTGTGGTTGAGAGATGAGCTAAGCAGTGACTCCACAGAGCGACTGTCACACACGAACCTGCGGCAGGTGAGAGGGCAGACAAAAACCTCATGTAGTTATGGCGTCAGCAGGTGAGTGGGTCGTCAGTCGAGTCTACGGCTCCTCCTCTGAGTAAGGCGTAAAGGCTGATTTATACTTCCGCGTCAAAGCTACGCCGTAGCCCTGACGTGCACCGGGCAAAAAATCAATGAAGCAGCGCAGCGCGTGCAGAAGCCTTTTCCTTTCTCACCATTAACCCTCTGTTCTCCACTGCCAGTGTCTCTGAGTGCGTATACGTGCGTAATTAAATGCTTCATGGTTTACAGTAAAATTAAACTGTGCATCCCATCAGTGCATCATTAAAATGATAAACTGCGGTTACCGCGGTCGCTTGTGCCCCAATGCGGTTGGATTAATAACAGTGTGGTCTGACGATAATGTGGTCACCGCGACAGCCCTAACTTAAACTAAAGTTTTTCTAAAGGATGACCAACGAATGATGTTTTGCCCCAAACAAATAAGCTAAATGTTCTGTGTCATTCTGCTTTGTGATGGCCAAGACACTGTTTCTAAATTGCAGGTGCGGAGTAGGGAGGGGTATCATTAAGACTTTAACAGTACTACTACTCTTATCGATATTGCTCATCGATCCAGTCTTTTAATGGTGCTCTTATTGATACTTTTTGTGCAAAAAAAAAAAAAAAAAAAAATTCAAACCCTAAATTATTTCTAAACATTTGGACATTTTTATTGACAGTATAGACTATTTCTGTTTGGAAAGATTTTTTGTATAATATTAATATAAATCTAAAAAATAAGAATAAAGTGTAATTTAAGAAAAGGTGTAGCCTATTTTTATACAAATAAATGCATAAGCTGCCTATGGTCACGGCTGTGTTTCAGTGCACTCAGAGATAAACACTGAGTTTAGTTTGTTCTTATGGTTATTCCGCCAGTGGGCTGATAGCATAACATTAGTTTACCAGATTTCTTTGTTCTTTGGTGGAGTTTGGTGAAATATTTTGCCAGATTAATCTGTGTTTTTGCCTAGGTATGCAACGTGTCCACGCCCCGCCCTTCTTGGCACTGCTCCGCTCACAGCAGCAGCGAGCCACAGACGTCTTTATGAGAGGAGAAAAATGGTTTCATGCACGTATTTGACCACATGGCATTTACCGCGGCTACCCTGTACCGTTAAGAACACCGTTGAGGCTGAAGCTTATCAGTCATGACGTGGCACCGGAGCCGTTTTAACCGGGTCTCGGTACCCATCTCTAATGTGGAGATATGGTTTTGAGTTTAGTGGTTTATGGTGAGTTGAGGATGAAATTCATATTTGTGAGTAAACAGTCCTCAGATCTAAACCCAGCACTATAATAATGAATGTGTCATAATTCAGTAAATATAAAACACTGTGTCACCTGAGCCTCGCTGAGCCCCAGCTCTAACATCTCCAGACTCTTGCGGATCATGAGGCTCTTCTCCTCCACCAGCACGCCCTGCTCCTCCTGCTTCAGGCAGCGCAGAGTCCCCAGCAGCCCGTCCAGGATGGAGGTGTGCTCCTGCTTCAGAGCCTCCAGACCCTGCATCACCTGCTTGGTCCGGGAGATGATCTCATCCTGGGACAGCTTCTCCCCGGGGTCCTCCTCCTCCTTCCCACACACCATGGTGGACATGTCCTCACGCATCCTGAGTCACACAAGAAACCATCACCGAGTGACACTAGATCTGTGTAAAGGTAACATCAGCAGTTTTACTCCACAGTGACTTCACAAAATACCCACGCACCTTTTTCACACTTCTGCGTTTTTAACCAAAGTCATGTCGTGATATTTCCAGTAGCGGTTTCAAGTGGTGTAAAATAGCAGAGCCAGAAATGAAAAGGTTTTTGCTCTGACAACTATTGGCCTCTCAACTACATTTGATCCTTTACAGACACAGAGACAAAAGATAGAGCTACTAACACAAATACTCCCAGCAGCCACTTGGCTGCTTGGATTTTATGCACCTGTATCTTAACTTTAAAGGTTAGGCCTGAATTTATGTTGCTCTGCTTGAGTGTACAGCTTTTAGTACAGAGTCATTCATCATAATTTGAGAAAAAGTCTGAAACTAAACTAAAAAAACGTTTTAAAAGATGTGACACCACATGCACAGAAATGCCATTCATTCTGCCTCTAGGTAAACCTGTTTTCTTGAATAAATCCCTGTCCGTACATAAAACCACATTTTACATTTCTTAATGCTTGAAAATGCTTAAAACTATTAATATGAACACAAACTTTTAAACTAACTAAAATGTGGCTGATAAAAGCAGTTATTGGCTAGTAACTTTTGAAAACGCCAAGCCACAATGGACAGTGAACAAAAAAGTAAACATGAAGCCCTGCTTATTACATCCTATTATTTAAATAGGTTATCTATATTCACATAAATGATCATGGTTAGCATTTAAGCTTTCTTCTTTACTTTCCTCGATAATGGTGAATAAATTCTTTATGAAAGAGATTGTGGCCTTTCTCTGGTTATTTGTGGTGTCTGAGCTTGTTTAAAACACTCACTCCATTTTGCCTTAAACCAGCGCTAACCGGAAATGGGATAACGCGACGAGTAACTACTTCCAGTTGTTGTGAAAATAGTTTATTGACAAATATTCTGTGGCCTCAGCCCTGGAGAGCATTACGTTTCTAACTCTTTTCATTCAAACGTATGGTGTTCAAAAATGTCCTACAATCTCAAATTACACAAAGGGTTATGATCTATTAAGAGTCTGGTGACCATTGCTGTTGACTCCTTTTACTGGTGCATTGTGGGAGTGTATGGGTGACCTACATTTGAGTCACTACACATTTGGACAGCAGTACTTTGTGGTAGTAAGGACTGGTTTGGTGCTAGAGCTGCACTATATCAGAGAAAACAATGTTAATGTTAAATATTGTGAGAATGATATGAGCTGCGATATTTGGACGACAGCTAAAGTTTTATTCAGTTTTATTTTAGAAAGCGATGCAACGCTCTGAGAAAAACAGGAAACTAACTCTAAACCAGGACACATTAGAACCAGAAACTAGAACTAAACCAAGATTAACGAGGTCTAAACCCAATCTAAACCAGGAGGACTAAACGAGGTATAAACAATGTCAAAACCACGTCTAAGCCAGGATTAAACAAGATCTAAACCCAATCTAAACCTGATATAAACCAGGACAAAATCAGGTCTAACCCAGGATGAAACCAGGGGGACTAAACTACATATAAACCACATCCAAACCAGGTATAAACAGGACTAAAACAGGATGAAACCAGGTCTAAATTAGGGATACACATTCGGTTAATTTCCTTTCATCAATTGCTAGGGTTAACAAATGATTATCGATTAACTGTTAACCAACAGCTCTTTATTTAATTCAAAGTCATGAACCATAATATAATATGCCCTTTTTTAAACTAAAGACGAATTATAGTCTTATATATTTTAGAAAACATTTGCTTAATTTTATGTTTACTTTGCCCCAAGTCTACAATGGGACTGTACCTTTACTCTGCTGTCTGGCAGAATCATTAACTGTATTTCTTACAATCAATTACCATCATAATGCTGATAAATTGATGAATACCCCTGGATCAAACCATGTAAACCTTTACTAGACTGATCAGGACCAGGACTTTTCCTGAGCCAGGCTAAGCTGTGCTGTCCCATACCCAGGCTCTGTAGACACCTACTGTGGGCTTTTTTACACATTCTCTATCGTCATTTCTGTAGTAAATCCTGATTGGCCTCGCCTCCACTCCACAGCTGGTCGTCCCATACACACTGCAGCCACTGTCCCACTCTGTCCCTGTCCCGGACACAGACGTCTTTCACCTCGCTCTCTGTCCTCTGAACTGAATCTCAATGAAAGCTCTCATCTGACTGCAGCCAAAGCTTTAGGACGTCACGCTTCTCCTCCTCCTGCTCCTATTGTTTCTGGTTTGACCTGAAGAACCAGGAGTTACACAAACTACACAAGAAACTACACAAGAAACTACACAATAAACTACACAAGAAACTACACAAGCAACTACACAAGCAACTACACAAGAAACTACACAAGAAACTACGCAAGAAACTACACAAGCAACTACACAAGAAACTACGCAAGAAACTACACAAGAAACTACACAAGAAACTACACAAGCAACTACACAAGCAACTACACAAGAAACTACGCAAGAAACTACACAAGCAACTACACAAGAAACTACGCAAGAAACTACACAAGCAACTACACAAGCAACTACACAAGAAACTACGCAAGAAACTACACAAGCAACTACACAAGCAACTACACAAGAAACTACGCAAGAAACTACACAAGAAACTACACAAGAAACTACACAAGAAACTACACAAGCAACTACACAAGAAACTACGCAAGAAACTACACAAGCAACTACACAAGCAACTACACAAGAAACTACACAAGAAACTACGCAAGAAACTACACAAGAAACTACACAAGCAACTACACAAGCAACTACACAAGAAACTACGCAAGAAACTACACAAGCAACTACACAAGCAACTACACAAGAAACTACGCAAGAAACTACACAAGAAACTACACAAGAAACTACACAAGAAACTACACAAGTCACACACAGCCATTGCCACGAGACGAGACTTTTACACTATTTTTAATAAATCATAGAAGTTTTTTTTCATCCAAACATTTTATCTTTTGATAGCAATAATAATAATTTTTATGAATAATATGCAGTAACATAACATAAATACTGCTAATGGTTTTACCGCAAATGCTTTTTCTTTTTATTGCTTTGGGGCCCATTCTGAAAACCTGCCCTGAGAAATGTGTATGTTCAAGACAGAACTATTTTCACTTTTAAGATTTCATGATTGGGATATATAATCTAAATCTACTGCCTCTGAACCTCCCACATGTGATGCCCTGCTTCCTCTCTGAGCTGCTGCAGCTCCTCTCCCTCTGAGACGCTCCTGCAGCTCCTCTCCCTCTGAGACGCTCCTGCAGCTCCTCTCCCTCTGAGACGCTCCTGCAGCTCCTCTCCCTCTGAGACGCTCCTGCAGCTCCTCTCCCTCTGAGACGCTCCTGCAGCTCCTCTCCCTCTGAGACGCTCCTGCAGCTCCTCTCCCTCTGAGACGCTCCTGCAGCTCCTCTCCCTCTGAGACACTCCTGCAGCTCCTCTCCCTCTGAGACGCTCCTGCAGCTCCTCTCCCTCTGAGACGCTCCTGCAGCTCCTCTCCCTCTGAGACGCTCCCGCAGCTCCTCTCCCTCTGAGACGCTCCTGCAGCTCCTCTCCCTCTGAGACGCTCCTGCAGCTCCTCTCCCTCTGAGACGCTCCTGCAGCTCCTCTCCCTCTGAGACGCTCCTGCGGCTCCTCTCCCTCTGAGACGCTCCTGCGGCTCCTCTCCCTCTGAGACGCTCCTGCGGCTCCTCTCCCTCTGAGACGCTCCCGCGGCTCCTCTCCCTCTGAGACACTCCCGCAGCTCCTCTCCCTCTGAGACGCTCCTGCAGCTCCTCTCCCTCTGAGACGCTCCTGCAGCTCCTCTCCCTCTGAGACGCTCCTGCGGCTCCTGCAGCTCCTCTCCCTCTGAGACGCTCCTGCAGCTCCTCTCCCTCTGAGACACTCCTGCAGCTCCTCTCCCTCTGAGACGCTCCTGCGGCTCCTGCAGCTCCTCTCCCTCTGAGACGCTCCTGCAGCTCCTCTCCCTCTGAGACACTCCTGCAGCTCCTCTCCCTCTGAGACACTCCTGCAGCTCCTCTCCCTCTGAGACACTCCTGCAGCTCCTCTCTCTCTGAGACGCTCCTGCAGCTCCTCTCCCTCTGAGACGCTCCTGCGGCTCCTCTCCCTCTGAGACACTCCTGCAGCTCCTCTCCCTCTGAGACGCTCCTGCAGCTCCTCTCCCTCTGAGACGCTCCTGCAGCTCCTCTCCCTCTGAGACGCTCCTGCAGCTCCTCTCCCTCTGAGACGCTCCCGCAGCTCCTCTCCCTCTGCCTTTTCATCCTTCATCCCCTCCCACCATTAGAAGTTAGTGCTAAGTAAGTAAATATGTTTTTTCTGATGGTTTTTGAGTAAAACATCAGAGATATGATTTAAAAAGACGAGCGGGTTTTACCGACAGCGCAGTGAGTTGCATTCAAGTGCAGCGTGTATTTTATTAATAGTATACCACTTAAATTATTTTAAAGTTTAACAAAGGATATCTCCATGATCCCTGCACCTAGATTCATGAAACAAAAACTGTCAGAAAGCTTAAAATCTCCTCTTATCTTTCTGTGTTGCTGCACAAAGACACAATGTCCTGCCAGCAGTTGGTGCCCTACGCACAGCGTGTGATGTGCGTAATGGCAGCGGTGGTGCTTCACGCAGCTGATTTAAAAGTGGCAGGGGGCATCTTGGATTTCACCTGTGCACTACATTATGTTTGCTAACTCCATCGCAAGTTTCTGCACTGTTCCCCAACTCATTCTGTGGGAACAGTAACCTACATATTGGTCTGAGATGCAGCCCAGAGTTTATAAAAAATAAGAATAAAAAATAAAATAAAGTAAATTCATGAGATCTCATCACACATCGAGTAATTTCTCATCGCTATCACAGTATCTGTATGACAAAGAAACTACATTTTTAAGGTCTTCCACCTGACAGAATTTTACAATGTCCTAATTTACTAGTCCTGGGTGAGTCCTGGGTGAGTCCTGGGTGAGTCCTGGGTGAGTCCTGGGTGAGTCCTGGGTGAGTCCTGGTTGAGTCCTGGGTGAGTCCTGGGTGAGTCCTGGTTGAGTCCTGGGTGAGTCCTGGGTGAGTCCTGGGTGAGTCCTGGGTGAGTCCTGGGTGAGTCCTGGGTGAGTCCTGGGTGAGTCCTGGTTGAGTCCTGGGTGAGTCCTGGGTGAGTCCTGGGTGAGTCCTGGGTGAGTCCTGGTTGAGTCCTGGTTGAGTCCTGGTTGAGTCCTGGTTGAGTCCTGGTTGAGTCCTGGGTGAGTCCTGGGTGAGTCCTGGGTGAGTCCTGGGTGAGTCCTGGGTGAGTCCTGGGTGAGTCCTGGTTTAGTCCTGGGTGAGTCCTGGGTGAGTCCTGGGTGAGTCCTGGTTGAGTCCTGGGTGAGTCCTGGGTGAGTCCTGGGTGAGTCCTGGGTGAGTCCTGGGTGAGTCCTGGTTGAGTCCTGGGTGAGTCCTGGGTGAGTCTGGTTGAGTCCTGGGTGAGTCCTGGGTGAGTCCTGGGTGAGTCCTGGTTTAGTCCTGGTTGAGTCCTGGGTGAGTCCTGGGTGAGTCCTGGGTGAGTCCTGGGTGAGTCCTGGGTGAGTCCTGGGTGAGTCCTGGGTGAGTCCTGGGTGAGTCCTGGTTGAGTCCTGGTTGAGTCCTGGGTGAGTCCTGGTTGAGTCCTGGTTGAGTCCTGGGTGAGTCCTGGGTGAGTCCTGGGTGAGTCCTGGGTGAGTCCTGGGTGAGTCCTGGTTTAGTCCTGGGTGAGTCCTGGGTGAGTCCTGGGTGAGTCCTGGGTGAGTCCTGGTTGAGTCCTGGTTGAGTCCTGGGTGAGTCCTGGTTGAGTCCTGGGTGAGTCCTGGGTGAGTCCTGGTTGAGTCCTGGGTGAGTCCTGGGTGAGTCCTGGGTGAGTCCTGGGTGAGTCCTGGGTGAGTCCTGGGTGAGTCCTGGGTGAGTCCTGGGTGAGTCCTGGGTGAGTCCTGGGTGAGTCCTGGGTGAGTCCTGGGTGAGTCCTGGTTTAGTCCTGGTTTAGTCCTGGGTGAGTCCTGGGTGAGTCCTGGGTGAGTCCTGGTTGAGTCCTGGGTGAGTCCTGGGTGAGTCCTGGGTGAGTCCTGGTTGAGTCCTGGGTGAGTCCTGGGTGAGTCCTGGTTGAGTCCTGGGTGAGTCCTGGGTGAGTCCTGGTTGAGTCCTGGGTGAGTCCTGGGTGAGTCCTGGGTGAGTCCTGGTTTAGTCCTGGGTGAGTCCTGGGTGAGTCCTGGGTGAGTCCTGGGTGAGTCCTGGGTGAGTCCTGGGTGAGTCCTGGTTGAGTCCTGGGTGAGTCCTGGGTGAGTCCTGGGTGAGTCCTGGGTGAGTCCTGGGTGAGTCCTGGGTGAGTCCTGGTTGAGTCCTGGGTGAGTCCTGGGTGAGTCCTGGGTGAGTCCTGGTTGAGTCCTGGTTGAGTCCTGGTTGAGTCCTGGTTGAGTCCTGGGTGAGTCCTGGGTGAGTCCTGGGTGAGTCCTGGGTGAGTCCTGGGTGAGTCCTGGTTTAGTCCTGGGTGAGTCCTGGGTGAGTCCTGGGTGAGTCCTGGTTGAGTCCTGGGTGAGTCCTGGGTGAGTCCTGGGTGAGTCCTGGGTGAGTCCTGGGTGAGTCCTGGGTGAGTCCTGGTTGAGTCCTGGGTGAGTCCTGGGTGAGTCTGGTTGAGTCCTGGGTGAGTCCTGGGTGAGTCCTGGGTGAGTCCTGGTTTAGTCCTGGTTGAGTCCTGGGTGAGTCCTGGGTGAGTCCTGGGTGAGTCCTGGGTGAGTCCTGGGTGAGTCCTGGGTGAGTCCTGGGTGAGTCCTGGTTGAGTCCTGGGTGAGTCCTGGGTGAGTCCTGGGTGAGTCCTGGTTGAGTCCTGGGTGAGTCCTGGTTGAGTCCTGGTTGAGTCCTGGGTGAGTCCTGGTTGAGTCCTGGTTGAGTCCTGGGTGAGTCCTGGGTGAGTCCTGGGTGAGTCCTGGGTGAGTCCTGGGTGAGTCCTGGTTTAGTCCTGGGTGAGTCCTGGGTGAGTCCTGGGTGAGTCCTGGGTGAGTCCTGGTTGAGTCCTGGTTGAGTCCTGGGTGAGTCCTGGTTGAGTCCTGGGTGAGTCCTGGGTGAGTCCTGGTTGAGTCCTGGGTGAGTCCTGGGTGAGTCCTGGGTGAGTCCTGGGTGAGTCCTGGGTGAGTCCTGGTTGAGTCCTGGGTGAGTCCTGGGTGAGTCCTGGGTGAGTCCTGGTTGAGTCCTGGGTGAGTCCTGGGTGAGTCCTGGGTGAGTCCTGGGTGAGTCCTGGTTTAGTCCTGGTTTAGTCCTGGGTGAGTCCTGGGTGAGTCCTGGGTGAGTCCTGGTTGAGTCCTGGGTGAGTCCTGGGTGAGTCCTGGGTGAGTCCTGGTTGAGTCCTGGGTGAGTCCTGGGTGAGTCCTGGTTGAGTCCTGGGTGAGTCCTGGGTGAGTCCTGGTTGAGTCCTGGGTGAGTCCTGGGTGAGTCCTGGGTGAGTCCTGGTTTAGTCCTGGGTGAGTCCTGGGTGAGTCCTGGGTGAGTCCTGGTTGAGTCCTGGTTGAGTCCTGGGTGAGTCCTGGGTGAGTCCTGGTTGAGTCCTGGGTGAGTCCTGGGTGAGTCCTGGTTGAGTCCTGGTTGAGTCCTGGTTGAGTCCTGGTTGAGTCCTGGGTGAGTCCTGGTTGAGTCCTGGTTGAGTCCTGGGTGAGTCCTGGTTGAGTCCTGGGTGAGTCCTGGGTGAGTCCTGGTTGAGTCCTGGGTGAGTCCTGGGTGAGTCCTGGGTGAGTCCTGGGTGAGTCCTGGGTGAGTCCTGGGTGAGTCCTGGTTGAGTCCTGGGTGAGTCCTGGGTGAGTCCTGGGTGAGTCCTGGTTGAGTCCTGGGTGAGTCCTGGTTGAGTCCTGGGTGAGTCCTGGTTGAGTCCTGGGTGAGTCCTGGTTGAGTCCTGGTTGAGTCCTGGGTGAGTCCTGGGTGAGTCCTGGGTGAGTCCTGGTTTAGTCCTGGTTTAGTCCTGGTTTAGTCCTGGTTTAGTCTTAATCCAGCCTCACTTTTGGCCACTGCAGAGCCTTGTATCTCTTCACAAAATAAAACTGAATTGAACTTTTACTTTTACTGTAGATGCTAAATAAAGCTTTATCATTATTAAGGTGTTTCAAATATCTCCAATCATATCGCTCTCACCTCTTGCAGCTGCATTAAAAAATACCTACTATTACCGAAAATACCTTCAAGAGAGAGACAAAGCTATAGGTTATAACTGTTTAATATTAAATTAATCACTAAAGGTTCTCTTACTGCAGAAATCTAATAAACCTAACAACTTTGGTGCACATTTATTATACATTACGCTGCCATGTTCCTGCTATCTCAAAAGGGAATCACCTTGTACAAATATTACAAAATAAGCTTTTGTTCTGACTGGGACAAAGTGCATGTGTCCTTGGTAAAACATATTTTTTGTTCAATCATTCAACCTTAATTCAAACATGTCAGAGATAAAATTTTAGTTTCAGTTTGTCAACTGTGTTCTACTGTAGTTATGTAAGTAGTTGCAGCTTGCGCCTTCAAAATAAACACTCGACTAAAACGAAACAATGACTAATAATACAGGTAAACATTCCACTAAACCAACAGAAAGAGTTTAAAAAGACTGGGGCAGGATGCAAAAATTATTCTCAGTCCCTCAGAAGTCCCCTGGGAAAAGGTTTTAGCTAAGTTAATAAGGGTTTCCTAAAATATTTATCAGAATTTATATTGTAAAATGAGCCCTGATTGTGGAGTTGCATTGAACAAATATTAGGTTTTACTGTACAAAGTGCACACAGGGCCTTGGCCAAAACACTCTCTTCTGTCCAAAATCAGTATTTGGATTTTGGAATAATCTGCCAAGCTAAATTAGCCACAACAACAGACGGAGTTTATTACAAATCTCTAAAAGTGGAGTTTAAAAAATGAGGGCAGAGGTCGTCTTTTGTGGCCAGTTACAAGCTGGTGCCTTGCCTCTTGCAGCAGGAATAAAGATGTAGCGTGACTAAAGTGGGACAGTTAGGTTTTTTAAGGATTATCTTTCAATATGTCTTTTTCATTTACAAAAAACAAACAAACAAAAAACCCTGACACCTGATAATAAGAATGTGCAGGATTAAAAATGATAGGCTCTGTGGGTATGGCATCAGTTTCTGGGGCGTGACAAATCATAGTCTACAGGGCAGCAGTAGAAAAAGTGAAGGTGTGTACAACGACATAGCAACTTGGGATGAAAGATCTTAAGATTATAACTTTTAAAAACTAGATCACAATTAGTTTTTTGTAAAATGATTATTAGAATATCTTTTTGAATAAAAACACTCAAATGTACATGTTTTTTTTAAGGGTGCTCCGATCAGGGTTTTTGAGGCCGATCACCGATCAGCCTCTGCTGTGATCGGCCGATACCGATCATGGCCGATACCGATCATGTGGTCTTCAATGTAGTAATGTATTGTATGCAGGCTATTATTAGTTCCATTTGAAAAATACTGTAGCCTTTGTAAATATAAAAGAACAACAAAATTCTACTTATTTTTGTTTTAGAAGAGGTTTTGTTGCATTATTGGCCTTTAATGTGTGCCCAGTGTCTGTGGCTTTGTTTGAATGCTCCGCTGATGTAAAAATCAGCTGTTCTTAATTGGTTCCTTTAATGCGAGTCTGCGGGTGCAGCGCCTGTGTCCGCGTAACGCGCAGCCAAACCAGGTTGAAACACAGTGGACTAAAGAGCAGACAGCTCCTGCTGCCAGTTTTGACAACGTCTGAATGAAGAAAACGTGCAAAGAGAGCAGAGAAGACAACGATGAAAGGTGCTCCTCTCAGACTCACGGACACATGGGCTGCCTTTTTACTTTCTCTTTCCATTAGCAGCCATTTGGTGCAGTTTAAGCCACAAAACGCACAGTTTTCTCCGCGCAACAAGACACAGGCAGACTCTGAACTTTCTTAATCCTTTTAACGTAACTGTTAGCGGGTTAGCTGTAGCTCTATTTACGTTGGTGTTTGCAAATACACGCACTGCTGCGCCTTGGTTCTGTCCCGTGCGCTCCTAAAGCAGGCGGGGACACAGCGGGGACACAAAGCAGCGCCTCCAGGGCAGGTTTGTGTTAGTTATAACCAGGGCTTAACTTAAAAACACTGCTAAAATAACGCTACTGCTGTTTAATCAAACCGGAGTCGCAGGACAGTAAATGTGAGCGCCTCGCGTGTTTGTTGTAATTTGATCGGCCCTTCTGATCGGCCCATTTTACCGATCACCGATCACTCTATTTTTAGCCATGATCGGCCGATCATGATCGGCGGCCGATCGATCGGAGCACCCTTAGTTTTTTTCTTTTTCTTTTCCTTAATATGAGTGATTTTGACACTGTCCTACGTCACCAGTCGTGTATTGGTAAAGTCAGACAGTGTACTTTTCTTAAACCTTTTCAGCCGTTTAACTTTTAATGTGATGTTTCTTTTGATAGTTCCCTCAAATATGAGCGATTCAACTATATTTTCAAATTGGAACTTACTTAAATATCAACTTTTTCAGTTCAGAGTTTTTCAGTGAGGTTTTAATTTTTTAGTTCACCATGAGTTGTCATATCTTGCTGTTTAGCCATATTGTTCATATTCATTAAATAAGATTTTGCATTCCTTAGTGATGGTTGTTAATTGCAGCCTATTAAAAATCTACAGTTGCTGTTGCTTTGGTGTCTCACTTTGCCAACACTGCCTCTAAAAATGATGTTGATGGTCAGTATGTGTTTAAGGAAGAATCTTCAATTCTGTGTTTAAAATTTCACTTTTTTTCCCTTCTGTAATGTGTAGTTAAGTTCTTAAGCTTTTTAAAAATATACTGCATTAAGGGTTTTGGCATTTGAATCAAAATTCAACTAACACAGAAACTGCATTTTCAAAAAAAGCATCCCACTTTACCCATATTCACCCGACTACTGGACCATTTTGTGTTTGTATGTGAATATCCCATAGTGAATGGAAGTGAGAGTCAATGGTTTGTCCAACAGTAGGTGCTGAAAGCGTTAGCCCTGCAGCTACCAGTGGCCTATTGCTGGAAGCCGGTTGAACAAACTCAGAGTTGTGGAGTAACTTCGGGGTTGATAAAACCAAACAAGTCCAAACCAAGTAACTGTGGGTTCATGTGTTGCTTGAAGCTGGTTCTGAACTTCCTTTGTTAACTCAGAGTTAAACCCTCAACCTCTGATTACTGCAGCTGCTGCAGCACTGATCAGACACTGGCACAGTTCAGCCAATAGGGTTCAGTCTGGAGGGAAGGGGGCGGGGCTTAGGTGGAGGTGACTGCAGCAGCCACGAAAAATAAGACTAGAAAAAACTGACAGGTTCACAATAAAGATAAAACTTTAATATAAAAACTCCACCTGTTTCATGAGCCTAAGTAAAGCCTTTAGCCTATAAAAGTCAATCATTTTAAAAATATATATATTTTACTTAAATACAGAAACATATGCTTTGACTCATTATTTTAATGTGACAAAAACTGAGGCTCAGTAGAAAAGGTTAGGATAACGTGTCACGTGTCAGTTTGCTCACAGCTGATTGGTCCATGTTGGTTTCTCAGTTTCTAAACCAGACCTGACCCTGCTCCAGACCAGGGCAGCAGTGTGGAGTCTGTTACCATGACGACTAACACTGCTCTAAACCAAACGTCTTTCTGGAGACAGAAACCTCTGAGTTTCCTCAAAGTTAACCTGAACTTACCCTAAACTAAAACTAAACCAGCTTCTAGCGATCGGCCTCTGGACGTGTGCCAGGGAGTACACTGCCACAGGCCCTACGTCGCTGGCATGAGCTGTACCACCTCACAGCCCCTAATGGGACTAAGCAGAAGACAATGAATAAATGAAAAAACTAGGACTTAACCCAGTTTGAAATCATGTACAGGCCAAAACATATGGTCAACGAACCAACCAACAATCTCCAGACTAAAGACAATTCAAAGGTCTAAACCCAGTTCTAAACCAGGTAGGGCTGCAACTAACGACTATTTTAAAAATCGATTAATCTGTCGAGTATTTTTTTACCCAGATGACGCTACAAGAGTGCCACTTGAGGACTTTTGTATAGAGACATTCTCTTTTACAGTTTTGTTGAATTTACTGCTTTGTCTTGATGATAAAACCTTCTCCTAAATCAGCACATTGTAAGTTTCAAAATCTATATATACACCATAAAATCTATATATACTCCACACTGTTGCAGCCCTAAAGTCAGGGCATGATAGGACGGACCCTAAAACCAGGACTAAGGCATTGCACCAATGGCGGCCCCTTTTGTAATATTCACAATAGCAACACAGTGAGACCCACCCAGAGGAAAATGTACAAAAATCTGGTCTTGGCTTGCACTAAAGTGACACTAAACCAAAGACTATGCCAAGACAAGTTCTGTTCTATTATCAGGACTAAATGCGAGAGCAAACGGCATCAAACCCGAACTAAACCAGGACTAAAAGCAGTGTTAAAGCCACACATCACATGACCAACAACATGCCTATGGGGAAAACCTCTCATTGTACACAGACAATACAGATAGGCCTTCATAGAAACGTTTAAATACGCTCTAATTAC